>CM074986.1:21720305-21769335 GCA_037576825.1 Pangasius krempfi
GGACGGATGAAAACTTCCTCCAGCTGTATGAGAAAAAGACAGAAGAAATCTTGTTTGTTAGTTTTAGCTGTAGTCTTGGCCCCCTATAAGCCAACATTATAACCAAAGTAAAAATTTGGGGGTCATTTTTGATTTGGAATTAAAATTTTACAAACAAATAAATTCTGTTGCCAGAGCTAGTTTTTTTTCCAGCTTAGGAGACTTCATAAGCTAAGAACTTTCAAAGAACTTGAGACCATTATCCACGCTTTTATTTAATCAAGGCTTTGCATTGCAATGCCCTGTATGCTGGAATTAGCGAGACCTCAGTCTCGCGCTTGCAACTTGTACAGAATGCTGCAGCTCGCTTCTTAACTGGGACCAAGAAGAGACAGCACATATCACCTGCCTTAGCCTCACGCCACTGGTTACCTGTGAAATACATAATTGATTTGAAGATTTTATTGTTTGTTTTTAAAGCCTTAAACGGACTCGCCCCCATATATATTTCAGATCTCCTCCACATTCGCTCTTCCCAGCGAACTCTTAGATCCTCTTGTCAGTTGTTACTAACCATCCCCACTCACGATTAAAAAACCAAAGGCGATAGGGCCTTTTCTCTAATGTCACCGAGGCTTTGGGATAGTTTGCCCCTCTCTGTCAGATCCTCCCCTACAATAAACTCATTTATTTTTTTCTCTCAGGCTTACCTATAATCTGCCACTGTCTAGCTGCTTATTTTCTGGTCTAAGTTATATCTGATTTCTTTTCTTATACTAATTATTTGTTGATATATTTATTTTCATTTTTAATTATATTTCATGTTGCCCTTTTACTGTATTCTTAATGTGTTCCTGTTATGCCTCGTGTTCAGCACTTTAGTCAACACGCATGTTGTTTTAAATGTGCGATATAAAAAATCTGACCTTGACCTTGACCTTATGTAATACATTTTTTTAAGGAAATGAGCTTGGAGGATTGCTGAAAATGAACTTTCCTCAGAGATTTTGTGTTTGAGGAACAAATGAAAGAGTTATTTGCCAATGTACAGCAGGAATAGGATATTCTTCTAAGCTATTAAAATATAAGTAGATAAATATGCAACAGCTGTGTGTTAAATCCTAAATTGCTCAAGAATGCTCAGTAATTTCACACTGAAAAGTATGTAGCATTTGCTAATGTTCATTCTGTCAAAGAGCCATTACGGAGAAATTGGGTGTGTATCTCTTTAAGAGACGCCATTTTGCGGTGGTTGTTGCTATGGTTTCTGGCGCCAATTTTGCAACGGCAAAATTGTTAAAACGCGTCAGCAAAGGTGCGCGAGAATGATGCTAGCAGATTAGATACTAGCTGTTTAGCTCTATGCTTTATTAACTCTTGCATTAGCATTAGCATTTGTTAACTGCCTGTATATACATCCTTTAATCACACTCATTTTAATTTTATATTTGTTATTTAATCATATAACATTACAGCATTTGCGTTAGTGACTAAGTTGTGTTTTAAAGCTAATTGTTGCTCGTGCATAGCTAAATTGTACAGTGCTAACTGCTATGCTCTATGTGAGGAATAAACTCTCTCTGTAGTACTGTGAGGAAAATATTTAAAGAAGGGCTGATGAGATGAAGTGGAGTTACTGTTACCACACCGAAGTTGATTATTTTTCTTATAACAGCACGTCTTGAACTGTTTTATTCCTCTTATACTACAGCAAACGGCCAACAGTTACATTTTAACTTGTTAAAGATTGACACATTGTACTTTTTATCCGTTTATAGTTACGTTTAACGTTGTGGAGTGTCCATAAAACATGTTCTCACTTATGTTAAAGCAGCTATAAACAGTCATTCCTTCAACAACATCTCTTTTTTCCTCCCTCTTGATGTTATTAAGGCTTGTCACAGAGACCATAAAGCATAAACTCCTCTGTCCTGAAGATGTGGAGAACCTGAGGTTACAGCTTTACCTCCGTTACAAAGTGCTGACACTGGAGACTCCTTCTTGGTTTTATCACCGAAGTCCACCACCTTCTCTGTAGTCTGTACTTCTTACTACTGTTCTTGCCACATCTTCAAGTAATTTTTTTTTTTTTGAGTGACTTTTTTTTTTTTTTTCTTTAAACGACGTAAGACTCTTTCACAGGAACTCGCACTCGGATGTGCAACAGCTTAGAAGTAAAATTGCTGCAGCTCATCAACAGATTGTAGTGTATAGGTAAGACTATTTCATAAACATTTCCTGGAGATAGAGGGAGTTGTTTAAAAAATAATTTAAAAAAGTAAGAATGAGTAAATGGGTTTGAAGGCAATATTAATTTGCTTTATAGTTGGTGTTCTTTATGGAGCCACAAGATGGCGCCCAAGCTCTGTCTCTAATTCTCCACTCCATCATTCACAAAAGTTAATATTTTGTCTTGTGTATATATATATCTGACCATCTATCTATTTATTTAGTAAGTTAAAATTATCTGTGAGGACAGTTTGGACAGAAGGTGACCTTCTCAGAGATGTAAGCTCACCTGTGAATGACCATTTACCTGAATTACAGTCTGAACCCCAACATATCCGGCAACAAGAGGTGGGCAATATGACAAAATATCATATCACGATTCTCAAAGGCATTTCTACGATACACGATTATGTATCACAGTAGGTTTGTTCACAAACTCCCAGCAATACAGTAGTGATGCATTTTTTTAAATTGTCTTTTAATTTTTTTATATTGAAAAAATAATGTTGTTTATTTAAAAGATTTAACATTTAACATTTAGAACCAAAAATGGTTTTAAAAACTTTTTTTTTTTTTTTTTAATATTTAATGTTTTTTTAGAACCACATTTTACCATTATCTGCTTACAGTCAGTTTGTTATTGTTAAAATAAAAAAAAAATAATAATAAAAGTAATTAAAATATATATATGTATAATTATATATAATGTGTAAAAATGATTTCAGGTTTATTAAAAAAAAAAATAATAATAATAATAATTCTAACAAAAGCAAAAACAGACAGATTAGATGTAAACAGAAATAAATTTCTTTTCCAAGTCCAATTCCAATCTTTGCCATTTATCAATATATCCAATATATGATATATGTTTTCTCCGATATCCGATCCACCATTTTATGCTGGTATCGGATCAGCGCCATCTCAAATTCCTGTACCATCTGCTCAACCTCAGTTCAGCACTGGACTGAATATTGAATTATGAACTCTAACTCTATAATAAACGTAGATTATTTAATGACAACGCCTCTGAGAAGCAAACTCAGAGCCCAGAATAACCGAGATGATGGCTTCCTGTAAAAGCTCGTAAATGGATTTACAGTTTGCACTTCATGAGGGAGAGGTTTTGTCATTTGTTTGCGCGTGACTCATTGTATTAATAACTGTAGTAATCAGAATAAAACTTCGCCAGGGAGCTGTTTCTCTTCCTGATCCGGCCTCCATCGCATCCAGCGTATGTCACCAGAATGAACAGCCGAGACCCGTTGGAATAAACGGTTTACGCAGGTTCACGTCCGTAGTCATAACATGTCATTGTGTCACGTAGCTCTGTGAACACTATGATTGAGAATATTATTATTTATATTTAAGGCTATTTCTTTTCTCCTCTTGTGAGAGCACATTGACATATTGACGCAGAAGAGAAAACATGCGTATACTGCGAGACGGCGCAGAGCTCGCAAGAACTGAAATCAGTCACGCACCTTTAATTCACTTTCGGGAGCAGCGCCTGGAGAAATGGGCACCACAGAAGATTGATGTGCTGTCAGAACCGAATTAAATTTCTTCATTTCAAACAACGAGGGGTAGAAATATCCCATCCATCCATTTTCTGTATCGCTTATCCTACGCTTATCCTGGGTGAGGTGGCAACCCGTGGCAGGGCACAGTCTCACACATTCACTCACTAGAGACAATTTAAAGATGCCAGTCAGCCTACAATGCATATCTTTGGACTGGGGGGAGGAAACCGGATTACCCAGAGGAAACCCCTGAAGCACAGGGAGAACATGCAAACTCCCCGTGCGGACAGGGCGGAGGCAGGAGTCGAACCCCCAACCCCAGAGGTGCGAGGCAAACGGTATGACATCAAATGCTGTATAATGCCAAGACATCAGCGAAAGTGTCAAATTATTCCGTTAGAAAATATTCAAAAATATTTTTAAAAAATAGATTTACATCCCTCAGATTTTGAAAGTTCTTCGAAATATTTTAGATTTCCTCCTGTTCTGCTCGCTCTATTAAAAATGAATGCAGTGGCAAATTGGACTTATTTTTAAATAGAGCTCAAAACTGTATTACAGGACGACAATTCATTTATAAAAATAAATTATTATTTGCAAGAGAAAAAAAACACATTTATGCACAGTTATGCTGTTTTAACTCTTTTATTGTTCACTATATATATTAAATGAATGTGAGTCCAAAATTCTCACAAACGAACCTGATAAAAATGTTTTCTATGTTTTCGAAAATTTCACACACTGGAACAAACACAGTATTCAAGTTACACGATTAAAAAAATAATAATAATAAATTCACGTAAAAGAAAAATGTAATATTAACATATAATTGACGCCTGTAAAGGCCAATCCAGTTTCACGGTGTAAAGAACTGCTAAAATGAAAGATCACACAATACAAACTTGCTAAAAAAAACGAATAAAAGAACAACAGGGACGGAAACAGTGAGTCACACTCTTGAATACAGCATTAAAAAATAAAGAAAACATATGGGTTATCTCTTTCAAATGTAAGGCTAGCTAGCAAACATTAGCTGTCTAGCTTTCCAGTTTAAACTCAGTGCACTTGCCCTTCTTCGATTAAATAACTGAATCTATCCTTTTTTTATCAAAACTTAGGCTGATAAAGTAATGGAAGAAGTGAAAAATAATAGGACTAGCCAGACAAGGTAATGTCTTTAATACAGTAGGAAATATAAGTACTGTAAATATGATCGTCACACCTGTGAAGTGGCAGGTGGGGCGGGTTTCCTGCTGAACACTGGCTCTTTTACATATGACTAAATTAGATAAATAGGCTGGATTTGTAAACAAGGACTCGTTTAGTATTAATATTATCTACTTATTCCATTCATAATGAATCTGTAAAGATTTTGAAAGGCTAGGAGGCACCAGTGAATCCAATCAGCCCAGAGAAAAACCATAGTTCTGTGTCAGTAATTAGCCTGAAATTTTATGAAATGACATTACAGAGACTTTATTTAGCAGGCATTGATTACATTACAGTGCATTAATATCGTTATCCTCCGCAGCAATCTGTTGCCACATCCTTCTCCATCGTCATGACAGAAAAATGACCACCATCCTCAGAGTACTTCAACCCCCCCCATCATCTGCTCCATACAGCTTTATACGGTTTAGTTCCAGAAAATAATCATATAAAACATTTATTTACACACTTATAAAAAATGCTGTGTGCCACAAAACGGACAGATAATAATGCCAACATCAAGAGCTCTTTTTCTGAAGGGCAGCGATGCGACCTCCACACATCTCATTCTGCTAAGTACCTGTCCTGGTCTCGGCGCATGAGCTGGCCCAAGCGGGCTGAAGTGAGCAGAAACGTGATGGCTGTGATGAGCTCAGTAATGAAGGAAACGGCTGCGAAGGCCAGAGACCAACCAAAATAGATGTCAATGTCTTCCAGAGTCTTGCGTCCAGAGATACACACAGCCTCTCGGAAGGCAGCTGCAGAGTAGGCCACGTACACGCAGATGCCCGTAAATGTAATCACAGCTAGAAAAAGAGTTGAAAAAAAAAGAAAATGGTCATTCAGTTTGGACTAGATTTGGAGTATTTGCTACTAGAGCTGGGCCAGTATGTTATCGTATAAACAGTGTGATATAACAATATGATAAACTTTTTTAAATATTGCCATCATCCGATATCAGTGCTTTTATAACTCGATTGTTACTCACTGTTAAAAAGTAATCAGCTGGAGATTTAAAACATTTGTATCAATTGTTTATATTTCCTTCTCTTTTTGATAATTGATTTTGATAAATGCTGGAAAAAAGTTCTGAATCCGTAGAGGCACTTTGTTAGCAAAACCTCAGCAAAATTTTATATCACGATACATTTTGTGCGTCCTGGAATGTCTTTATGTATTATGATATATGATGTGATGTGATATCAGGCCACTGTCATGGCCCAAAATACCTTCCCAAAATACCAGTATAATCCACCAGGCCACAATTATGGCCTAAAATATGTCCCAAAATACAACTATAACAGAGCAGAACAAGTTTGTGTCCCAAAATATGTCACAAAATACAAGTATAACTGAATGCCCCAGCCAGTGAGATCGCACCTAGATAAGGATAAAAACAAAGGGGTTATTATCCTATTATCCTACAAATACAACAAATACAATATTAACTACTTTAAATATGATGATTTATGCTAATGCCACCATTAGTGCATTCATTCATTCATTCATTCATTTATTCTATTATGGAATATTGAAGTAAATTAAAATAGTTTGATGTTTAAATCGTTAACATGTCCTCAGTGGCCAGTTCCAGTTATATAGTTTGTCATTTATTCGTTTAAAACAGCACTTGTGTATAAAACGGAGTTCATTTTGTGATGTAGTTGTGGTTATAATGTTATATTTTAAAAGGTTTGGCTGCTGTGAAATAAATCACTAAAAATATGACAGTGCCAATGGAATATTCTGGTATCTGGGATGGCGGGGCAACATGGACGTGTTTCCAAATTGCATATTGATGTATACTTATTTATCCATTCAGTCACTGATTTCATATTTCTCTAGCAGTTACCCGTTTCTACGATTATGACCTGAGCACTGCTTTTTCAAGGTACAAATAGGCTTTGATTAGTGGTATGTGTGAGTGTAGAGCACCACTGAGTCATCACTGAGTGGCTGTGATTGTGAGGAAGCTCACTGCCGCTGAGGAGAAGCAATCCAGTGGCGAGGAGAAGACGATGGGCTCGAGCCAGAATGCTAATGACACCCATCATCCCTCCGATAAAGAGGACAATCACGCTGAGGGGCAGCAGCACGATGAACGTCGCCTGCATGTCTGTAAGAGATTCACAATAATAATAATAATAATAATAATAATCATAATAAATCAGCTTTATCTCTAGAATTATTTTCATACAAACTTAAATAAAGTAAAATTATGAGTACAAAAATAAACATAAGGTAAGTACATAAATATAGAATCAAATGAACAACTCTAAAAAGATGAGAAGATTAAAATAATTAAACCATAAACGCCCAAACAACCAAGACCTTTCACTATCACCTATCTGTAATGATATCAATTTGCAAAACATAGTTTTTCATTACTCAAATGTGCTAATTAGCTCACATTCACAATCCATACTGGAAAAAGTATGTGTACCCTTGTACTTAATGACTGTTCGAACCTCCTTTATCAGCGATAACCTCCAGTAAACATTTCCAGTAGCTGATGATCAAACTTCCACAACAGCGAGAGAGGAATTTTTAAACCATTACTTTCAACAACCTGTTTTAATTCATCACTATTTCTGGGATTTCTCTCTCTTCACGTCATGCCACAGCAGCTCGTTTGGAATAAGGTCTGGACTCTGGCCTGGTCTTCACAACACACGCCTGTAGTGTTTTCGTTGTGAAGGTGATTCATCCGGAAGCTGATGGATTGTGTTTGTGTGCTGCTCTGCAGGGAACACACATGCAAAAGCTGGCAAATTGGGCAAAGTAAGCGATTACAATGCAACTGTTTCCTTTCTCCGCTGGTGGTGATTTTATGAGTGACGAAGAACACAGAAGAAAACAAGCTTTACACCGAACCAGCTCATTAACTGCTTAATACTTTAGCTTACTGGTAAAGCCTGTGTATTGAGCGCTGCCTCACACATCCCAGGAGAACTCTGATCATGTAATCAAGAACTTATTTTAAAAGACCAATAAGTCCTGTTGTTTTCACCGAGGGACAGATTGAAACAGACTGGCACATAATAGAAATCACAAGTGTCCACATTGCCACGAACCTCCGATATGGATTTGGACAGATTGTTGTCACCTTTACTTGCTAATATTTTGTTTTGTGTGACCATTTCACTAGTTTTAAAGGGAACATGTGAGGCACAAATTCACATGTGCTGATAGATACTATACATCGACATGGTGATGGTGTATCTCGGACTCGCTCAGGACAACAGCGTCAATTTACAGCGCACAAATACTGCTAAAAAAGTTTGAGCAAACACTGCACAAAAGCATAAGGCATTCTAAATGCTTCTTCACCAATAATGGGGGAAAATGCCTTCTTCCAGAATTATAGTCCTTCCTACTCAGCACAACAGAGGCTTCCAGTAAAGAACAGCTGTGGTATCTCAAGACTCGGAGCATCCCTTAAAGCCATGCTTTTCTTCCATCTAGCGATCAATACTGGATATTATCTTGGAAAAATGCTGCAATGATACAGATCTCGAGATATCAGATATGTATCTGTTCTATATGTTTAATGGTGGACTTAAAGGGCTGAGCAGAATCTACTTTTTGAGGACGCTCAGGACCTTCAGTGTATGCAACAGGGGGCCATGCAGTTGGTGGTGTTAAGCTCCAACTTGGGGCAGTGGTATGAGGGCATGTGACGACAGCAGACTGAACAAAATGATTAGGAAGGCTGATCCTGTTTAAGAACTAGAGTAAAATGCAGACTATTCAGACTGTGGAGATGAGGGAATGTAATTAATACCGGAGTCTCTTTGGAATTCTAGTCCCATCCGAATCAGTCATGTCAGTCATCGTTTGCAGACTGCTCGTGCAGACGTCTGGAAAGATTATGCCATATTTTACCTTTTATAAAAGGCAAGTAGAAGAAGCCCAGGTAATATATAGCCCATCCAAATGGACAAGCCCCACTGTCCGGAGATCAAATGTTCAAATCCCAACAATGCCACAGCCATCCGTGACCAAGAGTCCAAGAGAGCAAAATTGGCCGTGATTTCTGGGTGGGAAGGATGGCATATGCTCTCTCTCCTGTCAATCACACTAAAACTAGCCAATCAAGGGGGTCTGTGAGCTTATTTATGCGCCAGAGGGTGGGTAGCACTTTCCTCCGAGTGTGGTACGCTGCCAAGTGCCATGTGCATCTTAGAGGAAGCATGTGTTAGCCTCCCCCCTCCCCGGTTGGTAACTGTCGAATGATGGCCAGAGCCGGCTGTTGGTTGGGAGCTAAATTAGGGATTTGTCTAAAAAAAAAATGAAATAAAGTAAAATATAAAAGGGTGTACCAGAGAATGGATGTTTCTGGGCGTTTGGGTAAATTACTGAGTTCCATGTTATGGTCACATGACCGACTAATGATTAAGCACAACTTGTACAGCCACATTCCCTACAGCAAGCACTTTACATGAAACACAAACAGTCAGTTTGTATTAAAATAAGGTGTATATGTAGTATGTGTGGATTTTTTTTTTAGTGTGACTACCATTGTGCATTGTGAAGACATGTCCATCGCTGTGATAACTACTACAGATGTCTTCCAGCAACATTACTGAACAGACGTATGTCCAGAAATTGAATGCTGTCCGAACAGTACTATCGCATGCCCTCTATTTTCGTCTTTACTACAGCACTGGTCATTCAGGTGTACAAGAAAATTTTCAGACACTTTTAAAAATGCCACACATCTGGAATCCAGATTAATTCCTACTATCTGCACATCAGGAATCTCAGCATGTGCTGATGGTCACATAAAGTCTGGATGATTTTGTCTTTGCCTGAAGAAAGACAGAAAGCCCTTTAGACCCAGTGTTTCAGCAGGAAGCAGGAACACAGACTTTCTCCTCTATAACACTCACAGAAAGCCAGCAGGCACACATGGCGCTCGGCAGCAGCTTGCTGAGCAATTTGAGCAAATGAAGTGATGTGAAAGCCACCATTTCAACTCCAATTATTATCCTGGGTGATTTTAACCAAACCACAACAAATAAACTTCCCAATTATCCAGCTCATTAAGGGCTTAAACCTCTAGATTAGTGAGAATCGAGGCCCTGCTTCGTGCATCCCTGCTTTTCATCAAAGACCCAACGATTCCAGCTGCAATCAGTGTGAATAACAGATTTTTCTACTTATCTCCAATATCTACCTTTATTTCATTTACAAATATTTATATAGTATAATAATTCCGCTAGCTAGAGTCACAGGCAACGTTGTATAAAAGAGTACAAATGTCTATAAAACACGAATGAACACAAATGCCCCATCATTCACCCATCTGAGAACAGCCTGGGTGGGCGTGGCCTAATATTCTAATTAGCACACTTGATTGACATTCCTAGCCTTACAAAAATGTCACATGAACTACAAATATACACGTGGTTTTACACATGGGTTTTAGACACTTCACTTTTTCTTGTTTCACATTTTTCACATGATGTGTTTTTTATATTCACGTGATTTTTTTGCCCCACACGACTCATTTAATTTCACGTCATTTTTCTATACGATTAATTTATTTTCAAGTCTAAGTTTTGCACAGTTGTTAACGTGAAATTTTGAATACGTGATTCGTTTATTTCCATACGTGATTTTTTTTTTTTTTACACGAGTCATTTATTCTTGTGTAATCTTTACCCGATTTGTTTTCATGTGTGATTTTTACACACGATTTATTTTCACATTCACGTTTATTGTTCACGTGTAGATCACGTGGTTGTATTTTCCAGATGTAATTTTTCTCACGTGAACAATTCTTTTTCACCTGTGATGACGGTGCTTACTTGAATTCGCTCGTGCAATTCCAGGGCACAGAATGGTGAAATGTGCGAATAACCTGTGATCACACGAGAAATGTATGTGATCTTTCCGTAAGGGTTTGTCCAAACCTGGTACGCTCCTCAAGAAGAAATAAACACCGTGAAGATTTTGTCAGTCCAAGAGAGTCCATAAATGAGCTGCTGAAGCATATTTATAAACTTCAGTACGTTTTATTTAAGTTCGGTACTTACAGACAAAACATTTTAAACAAAGAATTCCTAAATTTGATAAAAGCAGGAGTGCATATGTTATTTTCTGTTGAGTTTTGGAATCTGTTTTACGCAATATGAGCTACGTTCATCCTCACCCATGGAGCAGAATACACTGTTAATGTTACCATGAAAACGTGACGCTTTTAAGTCCTTGTACTACACTCCAAACAGAAATGGAGAGGGAACAAAACACACTCGGCTGCGGCCACACTGAGTTTAGCACAAAATAAACCTTAGGCTATTCATTCAGGTAATTAACAGCCTTCCAATAATCAACACAGCATTATAAGAACAGACGCACCAAAACGCTGTGTGCTCTTCAGGCTCTGAGAATAACGTCTATATACACCACAGCGCTGTAGAATTCTGGATTCTGATTGGTCAGAAGGCTCACAATTGGTCACAAGGACCTTTTTTTTTTTTTTTTTTTTTTTTTACAGCAGACATGCCACATAAACAGATTTTTTTTAAAAACGGAAAAAAAGCATTGATATGGTGGCGGTTTCTGCAAGGAGACGTTTATGTAACATTCATGGAAGGAGTCTCCAGTGTCAGTGCTTTGTAACAGTCAGAGGCAAAGCTGTAACTATTAGTTGCGGTTTCTCGTTAACAAGCTGCGTTTTTTTGTTTGTTTGTTTGTTTTTTGTCTTATGAACTTCAGCAGAATAAAAAGAGAGGTTAGTGAGGGACTGACTGTTTATGGCTGCTATAACGTACGCGAGAACAGTTTCGCAGACATTCCGCAACATTAATTGTAACTATAAACTGATAAATAGTACGACCTGTTATTCTGTAATACATTAAAAATGGTAATCATTGTCCATAAAACACTTTGGGATGTAATGGAAAATAACCAACCTCGGGATAGTAACAGTAACTCTTCTTTTTTTGATTATTTTCCTATAACAGAGTGTCACGGAGTGTTTTAATCTTTACTTAATAAATAATAACAGTGCATCCTCAGCACACAGCACAGTTTCACTCAGACTGTCCTCTAACCATTAATATTCATACGCAGACCCATTTGTTCATTAATATTCATTAGCTGAATTGCACAGCCATGAAAACACTTGTGGTGTGACTGCTTTTCCGTAGTTTTAAACAGCTATTTCAAACAAGTTTAATAGGCTCTTTGCTTTACTTTGATTATTCTTTCGTTTGTAAATCCAAGGTTGTACGTTATCGTGAGCAACACACTCCATCTTGTGTACTATTGCTTAAATAAGTAATACATTTACTTAGTAAGTAAACACTAATGCCAGATTTGGTGAAGGCAGACGATTTGGATGAAACGATTTCCATGATTTAATGACTTCAGTATATGATACAATGATGAGCACATAATTCTCGCCATGCCTGTGCTCTTGGTTAATATTATGCGCTAGATTATCTCAAAATAGTCATTTTTCCCATCTTCGTTTCTTCACCTTGTTGATCTTCGCTGCCGTGTGTAACGAAATGCAGAGTTAATTAAAACAGGAATGAAGTGCTCGTCTGCTCTGACAAACTGCTGCATGTGTTTTCATAATAATAATTTTGAGATTGGGGAATGTCTTTTGGGATCTCCGATTGTCCAGTTATATGCTTCGATAATGTGACTGAGTGAGACACAGCATGTGATAGAGGTTGGATTAAAGGAATACTCCAGTGTTTTCCAACCAAATCCCTGTCTACTGTATCTGTACTTTAAGCTTGATTACCACAGAAGAGAATTATAACACATTTCCCTGCACTGAGTAGAGAACAGAAAACGCGTTTATGCTAAACTCATTCATGATGAAGGTCTAATGGCTACCGCTGAATTCCATTAGTAAATGTTAACAGTATGTGATTACAGCTTGTAAACCGGAATAATAAAATTGTGAGGAGATAGATGTCTTATAAAATCTGTTGTTATGGAGTTTTATCAACTTTCCAGTACCAGAGTGGCACAGTAAAAAGTAGTTCCAGTTACTTCACACTTGTCTGAAGGGTTTGCAGAATCTGCCATCAGAGCCATTCTTCCCTCTGAAAACGGAAAGCGTTCTACAACAGTACAGTTGGCATAAATGTTTATTGACAGAATTGAACAGCTGCCCTTAGACCTCCATTATAATCGAATTGGAATAAATGAAATATCTGTTCTTTTCTCAGTGGAGGGAAACATGTCGAAATATCTGTATGTAATAAACACTTTAGACACTGTCAATAGCGATTAAGCTGAAAAATGCTGGAGTATCCTTTAAATGCACTTGTGTACCTCCCCATTTTTTCAGCATATGGCCAAAAGTATGTGGACACCCAGCCATCAAATCCATGTGTGTTTCTTCCCCAAACTGTTGCCACAAAGTTGGAAGCACACAATTGTATAGAATGTGTTTGTATGCTGTAGCATTATAGTTTCCCTTCGCTGGAACTAAGAGGCCCAAACCTGCTCCAGCATGACGATGCCCTTGAGCACAAAGCGAGCTCCATGAAGACATGGTGTGTGAAGTTTGGAGTGGAAGAACTCGAGTGTCCTGCACAGAGCCCTGACCTCAACCCCACTGAACACCTCTGGGATGAACTGGAACACCGACTGCACCCCAGACCTCCTCACTAACATCAGTGCTTGATCTCACTAATGCTCTGAATGAACACAAATCCCCACAGCCACGCTCCAACATCTAGTGGAAATCCCAGAAGAGTGGCGCTCATTATAACAGCAAAGGGGGACTAAATTGGAATGAGATGTTCAACAAGCACATACAGGTGTGATCGTCATATGGTGTATATAAATTTGTCTACAGAGTTTAAAGCCTCTACAGAGTTTGACATGGACTAAAATAAGCAAAGCGAGCAGCTCCATGACAACATGGTCTATCACCACACTATCAGCCTAATGCAGTGTGGTGCTTACATTTACTGAAACACCACACCACGTTCCAGCTGTCTAAGTAGAGGCGCATAAAGTAGAAATCAAACACACACTGCTTTGTGTTATCAGTCACATAAGTGTGGGTAAAGTGTATAATGGAACAGGCCTGTTAACTACACCAACAATCATTTTCTGTACAATTAACACTCTTTGGACACCAAAAAGGCTTTCACAGCAACAGATGGACGATACTGTAGGTGGATTAGTGTAGCTACAGGAGAAGTAAACCAAAAAAGTGATCTCTGAATTTTGGCTTCTATACAGTTTATGTCTGTATTTCTGGCATTTAGTGCCCACATAATGATCATAAATGTCATTGTGCAACCAATATCCTGGGCACATTAGTATAACAGTGTGATCTGTGAAATATTATTGCACCCTTTCTGTAAATCTCTCCAGCGAATGACTCAATCTCACCATCTACACTTTATCACCCTGCTGGACATCCTATTAAACTGAAGCTAGAACAGAGAGCGGCGGAATAATAACCAAACTGGATTAGTTATGATTTTTCAAATGAGGCAGATAAGTGGAAATGAAGATCCTGTATCATCAGGGGTGGATTAATAAATATAACGCCAAGACAGAAGAGCTAACATTTCAGCTGAGTTATAGATACATAATAGGTTATCAATTCTATAGTAACAGCTCATTCACAGGGACTTGTATGACGGATGCTCCACATAAACGGACTGAAAAATGTGCGTAATTGTAATTAATATGGTGAAGATTTCCTCCACCTTTAAATCAGGATAAAATTCCATATGACTTATTTCTTCTCCAGAGTCATTTGGATTAGATGGGGAACATTGTGTTTCTGAGATTTATGTTCTCCTGACTTCGATTTGTTTTTCCTCCTGCCCTCTCTGTAGACCTTCCCTCAGGTTCACTGCTAAAAAGTATCATGATTAAAGCCAGACCCACCGCTTATTGTAGTTGTTGATCAAAAGCGAAACTTCAATTTTGAAATAGCCTTGAGGTTTTTCACTCAACTCGACATAAGGCTCTCTGCTCTGTTTGTGATGTTCCAGCCTGTGTGCCAGTTGTTTGATGTGTGAGAAAAAGAAGAAACCTCAAAAAGAGAAATGCTTCTATAAGAATAAACCAAGGGACATGAAGGAAAAAAAGGGCAATCAGTAACAAATTGAAAGTGTGCAGAAAAGCGATTGTGATGCAGATCTGCATTTGATTGCTCTCTTTTCAGAAGGAAAAGACAGTCCAGCTAATGTGTGCAACTATGTGAGGTCAGATGAGGCATTGTAATCTGCTGGAATTGATTGAACACGTTAATACGGGCTGAGCTCATTAGGCACCTCGGCTTTTCAGTGAAAGAAAGAGAGGATGGTGTTGAGGGTGGTGCTGTTAGGTGGCCTAACTAAATGAATTATGCTGCTGCAAGATGAAAGAGTCAAGTATCCATAGGAACCCAAGGAAAACGCTCCAGTCAATTATCATTATGTTTAAAGACTCTTTTCATGGGAGAAATGTGTGTTGTCTCTTGTGAATTAGTCTGCTGTAACCCTCGTCAGGCTCGCTGTGTGGAGAAGCAGATGCCTTGTTTATCTGTTAAGTTACAGGTGCATTAGTATGAGGGGTCAAAGGAGACCAAATGAAATGTGTTCAGCTTTTTTTGGTCTTGGTCTTAAAAAAAAAATCTTCCTTAAAGACCGCATTAACAACACAAACAAGTAGGTCTATGTGAGCCAACTGTCAGTCACATTATAGACACTCCCCAACACTCCGTTACTCCACCCCCAATCTGTCTGTTTGGAAAAAATATGGCTGAAACCGGTAAGCACCCAGTGCAGCCAGATAAATTTCCTGTGGGAAAAAAAAACCTGGCATTGGTAGTGAATTAGCAAAAATTAGCATTACTTTATTAATGTTATTAAAAGCATGATAAATTAGCCTTCATCCCACGCTCATATTACAATTTCATGACCTCCATTTAGTATCTCATGACTTTATTAAGTTCTGTGTTATAACTAATAACTATAACTAACAGTAACTAATAACTGTCAGAGTACGATATATAAAATAAAATGCAACAAATTTGGATGTGTGCTATTTTATAAGCTGCTGAATAATGGAAGCCATTTTGTTAAACTTAAGCCACGTTTGCTTTGTTTAAATTTGTTATAATTACAAATAGGACTCTTCTTGCAGCAAAATGTTGGCAATAAACTAGATTAGTATTAGATTTATTTAAATGTAATAGCTAATAATATATATCTTTCATTTTTAAATTGAAAACTGCTTGTATGTTATAATTTGAGAGTAAAGAAAAACACTAATTCCTTCAGTCTATCCCTTCTTTTTAGTGCGTACAGGCGAGTGCTTGTGATTAAATATGGTGCTATTGAAAATTCCCTGTTTCAGACACTTCTACTCAAGAAAAAAACACAAACCAATGTGATTTTCACAATCAGAATGATGCACCCAGAAAATCGGCTTAATCGTGTGCGTAACCCAACTCTGAATATGTGTAACTTTCCCTACGAATGTTTAGGACAACTCTGAATTCGTCCTCTTGTAGGCACACTGGTTCACCTCGCTTTCAGTGTGCTAATCTGTTGCTCTGAAACTCAAGACAAGTCATTTTTTTGTGTCCAAAGACTGCTAATTATATAATTATAGCCGTACAAGGTCTTGACTTATTATTATTAAATTATTCAGTAATTACAGTGAAGCTAATAGAAAGATGATAGAAAGTCAGGATTTTTTCAAGGGGTTAATATCTGTTGATTAGTCATTGTTTTAATGTGCGTTTGTTCACTCGTTTGTTAACTTGTTAGTGAGAAAAAAGAGCAATCAACAACAAACCGAAAGTCTGCAGAACAGCAGCCGTGATGCAAAGCTGCATTTGATTGCTCTCTTTTAAATAAAAAGCCATTCCGGCGATTGTCTCTGAACTGCGTGAGGTCAGATGAGGTGTTGTAATCGGCTGGAATTGATTGAACACATTAACGCAGGCTGAGCTCAGCAGGCACCTCGGCTTTTTAGTGAAAGAAAGCGAGGATGGTGTTGAGGATAGCGGTGTTAGGTGGCCTAACTAATGCGAGAACCACGGCACACTGCTGCAAGACGAGAGAATCGGATATCCGTGGGGATCCAAGGAAGACGCTCCAGTCATTTATCATCATGTTTAGAGGCACATTTTAATGGATGAAGTGTGTGTGTGTGTGTGTGTGTGGTGGGTGTGTGTGTTGCACAGCTTGATTCTTGTGCATAAGTGGGGAGTGGGTGGCAGTCTGTTGTAACTCTGTTCAGTCTCTAGTGCTCACTGTGTGGAGATGAAGATGCTTTGTTTACTTGTATCATATCCGGAGGCCAGGGTTTTAGGGTTGCTTCCCTTGTAGCTACACTAATCCACCTACATTATTGTCCATCTGTTGCTCTGAAACTTTCTGGCTTGCTGTTAATTAACTATTCACGTCCAAGGTGCCAATTGCTCATTATAGCTCATTGGCGTTGATTAATTTTCTATAACAGCAGCTTTGACAATAGTGCAGCTGCAGATCACAGGTCTATATTAATGCGCTCGTTCTAATACGTTGTCGTTTTTATAGTAACAGCTCATTCACGGGGATGTGTACGGCGGACGCTGTGCATAAACGGATGTTGTGTAACAGTTAATATGGTGACGTTCTCTGTATTGAACATTTATGGAAGGAGTCTCTGGTAACTTTTCCAAAGTCTTCAGGACAGAGGAGTTTATGCTTTGTAGTTTCTCTGTAGCATTACAAGCTGTTGTTGTTGTTGTTGTTGTTTTTATTATTATTATTATTATTATTATTATTATTATTATTATTATTAACCTCAAGAGAGAGGAAAAAAGAGAAGCTCGTGAAGAAATGACTGATTATAGCAGCTAAGTGACATTCCACAACATTAAATGTAACTATACAATAATAAAATGTATGAGGTGTCGTTTTATATAAATAAAATGTGTAATAGTTGCCGAATTGCTGTGGTGTAGGAGAAATAAAACACTTTGGAGCAGTAACAGTAACTCCGCTTCACCACAAAACCCTGACGTTGCTTAATTTCCTGTAATAGCATGACATAGATTGTTTTATTCCTTAAGTAATTACTAAGGATTATTCAGTAATTATTCAGGAAGGTGTGTAGTAGGAGGATTGTAATTGATGGCTCCTGGGAGTTTAAGGGGTTAACTGTGTTGTCCTTCCAGTGTTCACATCTTTTTTTTCACTGGTATGTTTACTTGTTGGCGTCGTTAACAGGTCTGTTCCATTACATACTTGACCCACACTTGAGTGACTTATGTGTGTTTATGCGCTTTACGTGAACTCGTGTCTTGCTTCCGTGATAACGCAAAGCTGTGTGTGTGTGTGTGTGTGTGTGTGTGTGTGTGTGTGTGTGTGTGTGTGTGTTTGATCTCTACTTTATGTGCAGTCGCACTAAGACGGCTGGAATGTGGCGTTTCTCCAAAAGTACAAGTCACATTGGATTGGACTGGTACAAACATCAGCAATTGCGTCATGGAGCCTCTTGCTTTTGATGGTTGTGTTAATGTGAGTGTAGTAAAACGTTCAGTTAATTTCTCTCTTGTATATTTGTGGATCTTGTCCATATCGATCTCGGTAGAGGCTTTTATGTTTGCCCAGAATTGAGTACTGTAAAATAATTATTATTCCTTTTCACTACTAGCAAATTTATATCAAAACGGTGAGGTGCTTCAGTGCACTTAAAGGGATTTTTTCAGCTTAATCTCTACCTAGAGCATCTAAAGTGTGTGTGTGAGTGAATAGAACTGTTCTTGCAGCAAAATGTTGGCAATAGACTAGACTAGTATTAGATTTATTTAAATGGCATGTTCCCAAGCATTTATTATCATAATTTTTTTTGATATATATATATATTTGTTTTTTTTTTTCATTTTTAAATTGCTTCTTGCTTGTAAGTTATAATTTGAGAGTAAAGAAAAACACTAATTCCTTCAGTCTATCCCTTCTTTTTAGTGCATACAGGCGAGTGCTTGTGATTAAATATGGTGCTATTGAAAATTCCCTGTTTCAGACACTTCTACTCAAGAAAAAAACACAAACCAATGTGATTTTCACAATCAGAATGATGCACCCAGAAAATCGGCTTAATCGTGTGCGTAACCCAACTCTGAATATGTGTAACTTTCCCTACGAATGTTTAGGACAACTCTGAATTCGTCCTCTTGTAGGCACACTGGTTCACCTCGCTTTCAGTGTGCTAATCTGTTGCTCTGAAACTCAAGACAAGTCATTTTTTGTGTCCAAAGACTGCTAATTATATAATTATAGCCGTACAAGGTCTTGACTTATTATTATTCAATTATTCAGTAATTACAGTGAAGCTAATAGAAAGATGATAGAAAGTCAGGACTGTAAATTTTTTTCAAGGGGTTATTATCTGTTGATTAGTCATTGTTTTAATGTGCGTTTGTTCACTCGTTTGTTAACTTGTTAGTGTGAAAAAAGAGCAATCAACAACAAACCGAAAGTCTGCAGAGCAGCAGCCGTGATGCAAAGCTGCATTCGATTGCTCTCTTTTTCGGAATAAAAAGCCATTCCGGCGATTGTCTCTGAACTGCGTGAGGTCGGATGAGGCGTTGTAATCGGCTGGAATTGATTGAACACTTAATGCGGGCTGAGCTCAGCAGGCACCTCGGCTTTTTAGTGAAAGAACGCGAGTGATTATTACAGACAAAAATTTTGATTCCCTTAATGAGAACTGAACAGAAAACCTGATAACTCCAAACTCATTTATAATAAAAGTCTAAGGGCAGCTGTTGGATTAAAGCGTTTATGTGAAATCTATTTTTGTAGAACGATTAGATGAATTATTTGAAAGTGTTTGCATATAAATGAAGCTCTAAGTCTGCAGAATTCATCCTTTCAGAAATGGAACTACCTTTTCCAGAAGGAAGGCTCTGATGGCGTATGGATACGGCAAAACCTTCAGGAAAGCGTAAAGTAACTGGAACTTATTTTTATAAGAACAAAGAAACAATTAGACAAGAAGCATAAACAAGAAGAGCTCGGAATCACTTAGTCCATCTGCGCTCGTGTAAAACCTCCTTCAAGCTTCCTGTTCATTTCCAGTCGTGCCAAAGAGCACATCTGCTCATGAATAAATGAGTGCACTCAAAATGCATCAGAAGAAGACCAGCAAGATAATTTGTTCTAGAGAACCCCGGCTATCTTCCCAGTTCTTCACACTTACCCTGCCTGGTTCTGCTAACGTTAAACGACTTCCCTATGGCCATGTCCACAGTAATACTGACACATTCTCAAAGGGTTTGGAGAATTCTGAGTTTTTCGACCACTAAAAATCCATCTTGTGAGTTTTTTAAAACACTTGTGTCCCATCTTGCTTCCTTTTTTATAGATTTTTGCTGTTCATTGCTCTTTATAGTCAGTTTTTTAAATGTGGATATGCTTCATTTCATTATTCTTGAAGTCGTGTATTGCTTTATTATTTATTCATTTCATTTATTGTTATTCATCATATGCGGTGTACTGGGTGGCAATGCTCCCTCAAATCATTTTTCTTATTGAGGGAAAACCTTGTTCACTTGTTGTTAGAGCCTTCTGCCTTTTAAGCAGAAATACAGTAAGTGTTAGAAATTGAACAATGGCAGTAAATACAGCTCACTATACATTGAAACACGACTTCTTTAGCTTCGGCATTCGTAACACAGAAGCGCCTGAAGGGTCCCTTGATTAACTTTTTTATATTTTCGTACTGGCATGCCACACAGATTTTTTTTCTGCATGGGAGCATCATCAGAGGTGTGAAATCAGGTTTGAGGGAACAGTGCTGAGAGGGGTGGCACCTCTGGGACTGGGGATTTTCCTCGTCCTTTTCAGAGCAGCCGGCTCACCTTTGGTCCCCATCGACACCCTGCTCTCAGTTCAAACCCCAGCACCACCAAGCTGCCACTGAGAGCTCCTTGAGCAAGACCTTTAACTCTCAGCTGCTCAGGTGTATCCTGTCTCAACTGTAATTCGCTTTGGGTAAAAATAAAGGCATCAGGTACATGTAAATGCTTCGACAGGTGGGATAAACCAGGTGAGGTTTGCCAGAGATCTCTGGTCCCTGGTGAAGCAGAGGGGCTTGTCTACCCTAGCACGTGAAGACTGGAAGCAGCCGACCGCACAGAGGAAAGCAGGTCGGAGGAACGGAGGTTCTACGGCAGGACGGTAGTTTCCACAGCATCCCTGACTGACTATAATATCAGAGATAGATTTTATTAAAACTGTTACGAGCATATGTTTCGACATTTACATCACTAGACAAAATTTTCTTTTAATGAGAAGCAGGTGGTGGGTTTTTTAAACCCTAAATATTACATTATTACATGATGTACTGTTCTTGAAATAAATATATTTTATTGTAAATACTTAAATACTTTTTTGAATTAAATTAACTTTAACTTTTTTTTAAGATTAAATACTTTTTTATTTACTCATCTTCCTTATTGAGTTGCCATCTTTTTTTCTTGGAAGTAGCGTCGGATCATATGGTGCGTGTACCTCCTGCTACAGCGACCTGCAAAGTTCTTCAGCTTCTCCAGGTCCCACACTTGAACCTTGAGGGACGCCGCTGCAGCTCCAGCTTTTCTGAATCACTCACGCACTCCATTACTGTTCATCTCCACTCACTGGAGTGCTTGCCTGTGTTTATTTGCTGAAACTGAAGTGAGCTTCAGCTGTCTGACATTTTTACCCTGGGGACCAAAGCCATGAAATGATATTTGGGCAGGTGCTCAAATTTGAAGGGAAAAAAAAAAAAAGGAGGGAAACGGATTGAGATTTTTAGTCAAATCTCAGTCTGATCACAGTCCTGATCCATCTCACTGGTTTAATAATGTCACCTTCAAAGCAGCTTCCTACTTTCCACCTTAAAGTCGACACACAATCACAATGGATGCTAGTTTTTAAAAATGCACAGGAAGAGTCAGTCAGAGAATTCACCCCGGATGGAACACCAGTCCATTCACACACTCAATCACACCTAGGGTCAATTTAACCCAGCCAATCCATAGAACCTGCATGAGGAAACCCACACAGACATGGAGAGAACATTAGTCACTTGTCACAAACAGCAACCCAAGCTCAGGATCAAACCCCAGACCCTGAAGCTCTGCAACTACAACATTATCCACTGCACCACTACAATGCTGCCCTGCTTCCTTTATTTAAAAAAAAAAAAAAAGAAGAAGAAAACCTTGCACAAAATCTCCTGTTTAATGATCTTAAGCATATCCTATAGGAATAGAAAATCAAACGTCTGCTTAAAAAGCTTAAAACACACTACTGTTTCTTGTACTTACTTTGTCCTACTAGAGCAGCCATGTTGAAATGACGTCTCCTTACTCAGATGTTCAAAGATGTTCATTTTTCCAGAAACTTGTTTATGAACACAGCAATAAGCCATGAGCCTAGCTGTTCCTAGTTAGCTAGAGTACACATATGTACACATTAAAACACTAAAGCACAAGAAAAATAATCAACGACAGAGCGGCGTGATGTGGCCCAACCCCCAAAGTCAATTACTGTCCAATAACACACACGTATGTAACGATATGAGATTATTCCAGGACTTTGGAGAAAAAAAACTCCTTAGGTAGAGCTATAAACACATGAAATTCTTGCACTGTGTGAAACAAGACCAGTTTCTCTGCTGGATCACGTGTTTATTCTGTGCAAAATGATCTTTATGCAACAAAATTTAATTAGCAAATATTAAGCAAACGAAGAGCGTTGGTCATTTCAACACCCAGCACAAAGAGGAATGCATTTTCATCTCAGCTTTCTGATTGTCGCCAAAGGATCATGAGACCAGCACCGTGGCAACAGGGTGTTAGATTAGCACGCAATATTTTATAACAGTTATCCTGTTACTAATGTCCATCGTGAGGAAACACAGAGATGAATCTAAGTGCTGGCAGCTTTGCATCTGTCTGACTGCGTTATTAAATGTAATACCCTGTGTGTTGCATGAAGGAAGAAATCAAGCAAGTGCAAATAAAAATAAAAAAAAGCTCAAGTTAAAAAAAAAAACATATTAGAAAGTAAACCATTAGAATCTTACTTAATATATGCCTTTGTGAATCTGTGAAGTTTCCTCCATTTCCAAAAGGGTTCATAAAAGGCTGGCATTGATCCTGAACTGCAGAAAAAAATCAGATCCTTGCTTATAGATAGACAGATAGATAGATAGAATATGAATAATTAATGTATTTATAATTAATAATTAATCCATGCTACTATACCTCTTTTTTAATGGATTTTTTTAATTATTCAGCTTTATTGCATTTTTTTTTATCTTTTACATGTTTATGCATTTTTATTATGTATCCCAAACTTAATGCCAGTCATCTCAGCTTTATTAAAATCCCTGTAAGGCTCAGCTCTACACAGCAGCTAGTCTCGGGATGAAAGAGTAAAGCATCTTACAGTTACAGGTCCTCCAGAGTCCGGAGTGAGAGCTGAGGGATGCGGATTTGTTGCTCTCTCTCTTCGAAGTGTCTATGATGTACCAGAAATCACTTCCAATCGCCACAATCAGACACACAAAGCTGAGGAGCCCGAAAGAAGCGAGAAAAGCAGCCAGGCGGCTCAGAGTCAGCTCCATGCTGAAGAGCTGTGCGGCTTTTACACACACAAGCGCACCTGAGCTGCTCACAAAGCCGACTGCGAGCGCGCGCAAGGCAGGGTGCGGTTTTACACCGCGCGCTTTCACCACCAGGGGGCACTGTCACACACACACACACACACACACACACACACACACACTACTGTACTGTTACACACACACACACACACACACACACACACACACACACACACACACACACTACTGTACTGTTACACACACACACACACACTACTATACTGTTACACACACATACACACTACTATACTGTTACACACACACACACCTATACTGTTACACACACACTACTATCCTGTTACACACACACACATACTACTATACTGTTACACACACACAATTATACTGTTACACACAAATACACACACACAAAATTATACTGTTACTGTTACACAATCATACTGTCACACACACACACACACTACTATACTGTTACACACACACATACACAATTATACTGTTTTACACACACACACACACACACACTACTATACTGTTACACACACACAACTATACTGTCACACACACACATTCTCTCTCTCTCTCTACTATACTGTCACACACACACAACTATACTGTTACACACACACACTCTACTATACTGTTACACACACTCTCTCTCTTTCAAATGTATGTCCTTATGTATGCTCTCCTTTTTTATTTAGTACACTATCATTACACATTTAAAAGGCACTTGATCTAAATAATGCAGCAGTGAGGTGAAGTTTGAAATTTAATGTGGAAATTAAGTTCACATAATATAAAAAGGAATGAAATATTCTCTCAAATATCTTTGAGTGATTAATATCCATAGAAAATACAAAAATGTATTTTACTTTCTGTGCTAACAAAGCAAGCATATTAACAAATTTATTTATAGGACAAAGTGATACTTAATTACAGTTTTTAAAAAGAATTAAAATTAGTGTAGAAATGTAAAGTAATATAAAGTAATGGATATGTAACGCGGAACCATTGTGAAGACATTCGGTGTCTACACGGTCATTTACTGATGTTACACGCGTCTCCGCAGCTATGCTAGTTGTTAGCTGGGTTTTTAATCTCGACGCAGTTTCGAGGTCATTTTAAGGTACTGACTGAAGGCAGAACGCCGCTGGGAGTTATTTATCCTCCTTATCTTGTAGCTAGAAGCCTAAAATAAACCTCAAATGGTGGCTTGTTAGCGTTTTCACATATTAAAGGAGGTGTGTCTCGGTGTCGAGGGCGGAATTCTGGCCGAATCCTAAATTAAACCTCAGTGTGTATACAAGTGCACTACTTAGGGAGTGACGTAATGGACTATACAGCCTATGTAGTGCACTAAATTTTCAATAGGAGGATATTATAGGATTCTGCCACATATGGCTGGATAGTGTTGCTTTCTTAACATTGGAGTGGCTCTAATGTAGAATAGTTCATTTGTATTAATAAATTTATGCTAATTTATGCAGAGAAATGAATAGATAAGGAGATTTAGCACACAATACCACGCCTGAGTAATTTTGTCTGGTCACATGATCAGTCATGGACAAAACACTGCAGGTAGTTAAAGAAAATGAAGAAAACTTTTATGCAAATTCTTCTTCTGTTTTTATTTTTGCTTTGCAGTACATAACTCTATTGGAAATGCACACATCTCATTAATTTTATTTATTTATTTATTCTGTTTCAGTAGTTCTCTCTACATTGGAAAAATGCATCTCAGTAGTTTTGCTTTCTTTTTTTTTCCGCCCTCTCAGAAATTCTCTACATCATAAATGCATCTATGTAGTTTTTATTTTATTTATTTAGATAATTTATTTTCTTTTCACTAGCTCTTTATATCTGAAATGTGGGTCTCTGTAGTTCTGGGTTTTTTTCTTTTTCTTTTCAGTAGTTCTCTCTCTCAACTGGAAATGCGTGGATGCATCTCAGTAGTTTTTGTTTGGTCGTTTTGTTCTGAGTCAGTTTTTTTTTTTCATTGTTCTATTAGAAACACATGCATCTCAGTAGTATTCTTTTTTTTTTTATTTCCGTAGTTCTTCATATTGGAATTGCACACATCTCAGTAGATTTTCTCCTTTTCAGTAGTTCTCTATATCGGAAACGCAAGCATCGGTGTAGTTTTTGTTTATTTTCTTTTTAGTACTTCTCTGTCCTGGAAGCATAAGCATCTCAGTAGTTTTATGGTTTTTTTGTTTGTTTGTTTTCAGTAGTTCTCTATATTAGAAATGCATGCATCTCAGTAGTTTTATGTTGTTCTTGTTTTTTTTTTCAGTAGTTCTCTCTGTTAGAAATGCACACATCTCAGTGTTTTTTTTTTCTTTTCAAGTAGTTCTCTCTATTAGAAATGCATGCCGTCTTGAGAGTATCTTTTTTTCTGTTCAGTTGTTCTCTGTAGTGGAGGCACACGCATCTCAGTAGTTTTATGTTTCCTTTTCAGTAGTTCTGTATGGTTCCTTTTCTGTAGTTCTCTCTGTTGGAAAAGCATGTAACTCAGTACTTTTTAACATTTTCATTGTCAGTAGTTGTCTGTATTGGAAATGCACGCATATCATCTCAGTACATGCCAGTGTTTTACTCGGCATTCTTGTCATTATCAGCATCCAGTGGGACATGAAGCTCAGGGCATGGACCAGGTCACCTTCCGCAGGGACACCGTGCTCTCCGATGTGCACTTACTGCTCCCGAACGCTCGTCACCTCATGACTCGACTCAATAGCGTCGGACAACCAGGTGAGAGGTTCACCGGTGTGCAGATCCACGGTTCTACAAGTAGCAGATGTTCCACAGCATAGTTTGGGTCCTGTACATCCGGAGCACAACACATTTTACTGATTTCCGACTGTTAATTTACTACTACTTCACACGGCGCTGTCGGATTCTCGATTCTGATTGGTCGGTAGGTGTTGATTAATTTTCTCTGACAGTAATGCAGCGGGAAATCACAGGTCCAGATTAAAGTGCTTGTTCTTATATATTGTCTATATACATTATTTACAGGTCAAGAGCTTCATGCTCACATCAGTCAGAATGGGGGAAATGTGATGTTTGAGCGTGGTTGTTGGTGCCAGTTTGAGTATTTCAGAAACTGCTGATTTCCTGGGATTTTCACACATAGCAGTCGCTGGAGTTTACATCCGGGTGGAAATGCCTTGTTGATGAGGGAGGTCAAAGGAGAATAGACGGACTGGTCCGTGCAAATGACGTTAAGCTAGGCTAACACAAATAATCACTCTTTACAACCGTGCTGAGCTGAAAAGCATCTCAGAACTCACACCACTTTGACGCGGATGGACTACAACAGCAGCAGATCACATCGAGCTCTACTCCTGCAAGAACTGATGCTACACAGACTCACCCAGACTGGACAGATGACGATCAGAAAAGATCAGCTGACTTTTTTACGCTCATCGGTCCGGTTTGTCCAGTTCAGATTCCTGTTCTTGGCTGACAGGAGTGGAACACGATGTGGTCTTCTGCTGCTTTCGAGCACACTGTGATCTGTTTGTTTATAATTTTGCTCCATGTAATATTGTGTTCATGATATTTTAACAAGCTGCACATACTGTGAACCTTTTGTCCTCTCCTCGACTCGGAATTAATTTGGGATTACCATCTGCTCTTCGGAAAATCATTAAACTTGACATTGAATCGTGAACGCACATGAAAAGACAGTCAGTTCCATGCAAGGTCAATTACAGGCCGAATATAGCTGAAGAAAAAAAATCCAGAAAATGCATCAGTATTTTTTTAATAAGAATTGATTTTAAAAAAGTGATGTTTCCACAGACCGCACGCTCCTTCCATAATCAGTCTGAGCTCTTTGTTTGACGCTGCACTGTAGCCAGTGTGGACATGTTTTCTTTCTTCACCAGTACTGATTACTGAATCTCAGTGTTCACGTCTGAGTTTGAATGTGTACGTTGCAAGCTGAAAAAAACCCAGATTCGGCGCATCTGGTTCAGTTGTCCTGCAGAGACTTATTTTTGAGTTGTATTGTTGCATTAGGAGTGACTTCCAGAAAGCTGGTGAAACAGTGCTGGAGGTGGTCTGTGTGTAAAGAATAAAACACAACATGGTGTGCTGTTATAGGAAAATAATCAGCGGCAGGATTCCTGTTACCATTGTTCCTATAACGGCACGTCTTGTGGTGTTCTATTCATCTTACAGCACAGCAGTTTACCTAAGCTAACAATGTTTTATTTATGAAAGAACGATACGTCATACTTTTTTAACCATTTATAGTTACAGTTAATGTTGTGGAACATCTGTGAAACAAGTCAGCCTCTGTTTTTCCCTCTCGTGAAGTTAATAAGAGAAAAAAAAAACCGCAAAGCGTAAACTCCTTTGTCCAGAACATGATGGGAAACATAACATTACAGATTTACCTCTGACACTGGAGACTCCTTCCATGAATGTTCAATAAACGCCTCCTCAGAGATCAAAGATTACGCCGTATAATTATCTGTGAATGAGCCGTTACTACGGAAACGATAACGTAATGGAACGTAAAATAAACCTGTGATCGTCAGAGCTGCTGTTAGAGAAAATTAATCAACATCTTCTGACCAATCAGATTCAAAAATTGATCAGCGCTGTGAAGCCGTTAGAACAGAAACAGAAATACTGAACATTTTTAATCCATTTCAATGATCTAAGATGTTCATAATAACATAAGATAATAAAATAATAACTGTTTGCAACGCACTTTCGACGCCCATGAAAACACCTCATAAATCCCAAGTTAGCTGAATGTTGGTCAATAATAATAATAATAATAATAATAATAATAATAATAATAATAGAGCTCAAAACGTCCTAAACTATTTCAATTACTGGTCAGAAATGCATCAGCTGAAAAATGTATAGAAATCACAAAAAATGACTCACGGAGTCAGAGCAACAATAAATGATTCTTAACAGTCATTATATATATAACCAGGTTAAACAGTTTGTGGCTCCCACCCAGCATTGATCTTCTCTTTCCTCTAGAACACGTGGTATTTCTGCAGTGCTACAGCTCAGTGCTTTGGCTCAGTTTGCGTCTCACAGAAAAAGAAAAAAAAAAACACACACGAGCTGTCTGATTCACTTCCTGTGTGTCGATTCAGAGTCGAATCACTTTCTCCCTGCAGTCAAGTTCACTTGGAGGCAGATCAAGACCACGTTGCTCAAAAACGATCTTGGACCCGAGTGCGATTCCTGGGTTCTCACCTGCACCGAGGTGGAAAACGCCCTGGGATTCTGTTCAAACACACTACACAGCTACACTACAAGCGCCCTTCAGCTAGCAGACACGCATGAGAATGTGTGAAGCCTTCCAGCCACATCTTTTCAAAATGCTGCATCACAGGGCAGCGCAGCACGCTCGGAGGAAAGTGCTATCCGCCCTCTTCTGCATACCTGAGCTTACAGACGCCCATGATTGGCTAGTGTCGCTGTGATTGACAGGGGAGAAAGAGTATGCCCCTCCCATCCTCAGAGCACAGACAGTCTTGCTCTCTAGGATTCCACAAACCCATCTTTTGTATAATTGGCCAAATATTTAATAAATATAGCAATAGAGGAATTCTGGACTGATGCGGATATCCGATGCTAACACACACAGATTTATACGTTTGTAGAATCTGAGAGCAGATCCACCTGGATTAGCTTCATGCTTATTTATTTACTGTGTATATAATGTGGACCACTAACATCTGACGAATCAGGACAAGAAGGAGACTCTGTTCATCTGTCAATCATAATAACTGTCAATTCAGGAAGCTCCGCCTCTTGTAATAGCATTCAGGAGTTATAGCCAAAGCATGTACACATATGTTATGACTGGAACTTTAAAAGATTCCCAGTTAATGACTAAGTAATATTTCATTTTGATTTCTAGATTTATTGATGAAGAAGAAACACAGACCCATAACGTACAGTGAGAAAGAAAGCCTGTGGCTTTAACACGATAAAAACGTGCAGCAAAATCATTATTTGTTCTTAATTTGGCTGAATATTTTTGATTAAATAATTATGATTTGAACATTGAGGGAAACAATCCTGCTTGTTATTTAGTATAGAATTAAGGTAATGATGTAGAATGAGCGCATGTGTACTTGAAGCTGAGTCTCTACTCTTCTGTGTTGTTGATGTTCTCGTACAGAATTGACGTTCATGTTGATGGAGGTGCTTTGCTCTGATTTTACACGCACGAGCTGACAGCCTTGGTTGTGAGTCAGCGCTGGCCAGACGATCTAAAGGTCACATCCCCTGAAGGATGTACGCATCACTAAACCCGGGTGCTTATATTTGTCTATGAGCAGATGGTACTTCCCGGTTAATTCTGAGTCTTTGAGAGGATAATGTGATCACAGCCTATTAAAATATCATAAACACTGTTTTACTTTCTGACAGGCCTTACAGGAGCACAAATACCGAAAAAACAAATCTGCGTTTTACTGATCGGGGGGCTGAAGGATGATTAAAGCGGCTTTCGATCAAAAAATTAGCATTTTATATGATATTTCATGATGATGATGATGTTATGGAATATCCTGTAATTCCTTGTTGCATCTGTCAGCATTCACAAATTCACAATTTTTATATCATTGCGTTTCCAGTTTTCAAGATTCCTGTATTTCCAAGTTTCCAAGATTCCTGTATCATTAATCTCTTGCATCGCTCTGCTTTTATTCTGGCGCTGTGTCTGTTAATGATTTCACATTAAAATTGAATCCTTTATATTTTATTAATGCAGAGACATTATCAAGCGGGCCAAAATATTGAAGGATCACTGAATTAAAACAACGTTTATGTCCATAATTTTTTTTTATATTTATTTATTTTTTTAACATTTGTTCAGGTTTAACAAAAAAAAAGCAGTCCAGTCTAAAAAAAAAAAAAAAAAAGAATTTTGTCACATTAAGACATATCTGACGATAAAATATCTAAAACTGTCTGCCATAAAATGCGTTCAACAAATTTGATCCAATCAGGTCTTATGTGCAAATTATTATTAGGTTAGTACTGGTATATACGCAAGCTTTTAGCCACAGAATCTGCATGCTTAGCTAGCCTAGCTAAAATTGCGGTTATGGTAGCATTATATTTTGACAGAGGCTAATTTAAGCTAGTTTGCTAGCAGCTAGCTAGTCTTGTAAGATAAGATGGGGGCGTTTCTGATTTGCATATTTATGCATATTCATAAATCTTGTTATTTTGCTTAGGGGAAAGGTGTAGAGATGTAATTTAGTAGTTACTTCAGCGTTAAATTTAAATTATTTAACAGAGATACATTGTAATGTACATTGTAACCTGACACATTTTTATATACTTCAGTTTTTCTGCTGAAATTTACTCCATAATGTCGTCCATGTAATTATATAAAGCTGTAAAATTAGTTGCTGAAGTGGAATAAAGAAGCACATCAGGACAGTTTGGTCCCGCTGATGCCAGATAGATCTGGACCTGGTCCTTGATACCATTACAAACCTCACAGTCCTGATTTTACGACATAACCACCATCTGTCATGGGACATTACATCATCATAATCAACTTATGACTCTCCAGACACTCGTTCCTGCCTCACTGTGCCGTCTGCTTGCCAAAGGAAGTCGTTTAGAGCGATCAAATCAATAAGAAGCACAAGAAAATCTGCTTTTGTTATTAAACTGATTGCAACTTTTCATTCCAACTCTCTCTCTCTCTCTCTCTCTCTTTCTCTCTCTCTCGCTCTTGGTTTCCGCTTCCAGTGTTTTTGTCGAGGTTCAGGATTCTGAGGGAGGAGGAGCAGAAGGAGGCGTGTTCTCCGTCAGAGGAGGAGTCACACTGTCGTCTGGACGAAGACGGAGACCTGGACGTAGCGAGGAAGCCAGCAGAGACGGCGCAGGACCGCGCAACCGCTCACCCCGTCATCCTGAGCCAGGCTGAAGGAACCATTAGTGATGAAGAGGAGGAGGAGGAGGAGGAGAAATATGGCGAAATGGACGTCATAAAGATTGGTTAGGGATTCCAAGTGCTTTTATTTAGGAAGTTGATGCACAAAACATTAATCCTAGCATAGAGGTGTGGAAAATTCCGGCATAGTGCAGCAAGTTTCAGAGAAACATGTGTTTTACTGGATTCCTATAACAGCACAGAAGCGTTTTATTCCTCTTACACCACAGCAATTTGCCAACAATTAAATTTTTTTAATTAAAGAATGACGCGTTGTACTTTTTATCCGTTTATAGTTGCATTTAATGTTGTGGCACGTCCTTGACACAAGTTAGTTCCTGCTATCGCTCGTGTTATAGCATCTATAAACACTCGTTCCCTCACCAGCCTCTCTTTTTCTCTCTCTCGTATAAAATAATAATAGGACAAAAACCCTTGTTGTTTGTTGCTGAGAAACCGCAAAAGCGTAAACTCCTCTTGTCAGAAAAGTTACAGCTCCACCTGAGTGTTACAAAGTGCTGACACTGGAGACTCCTTCCATAAATGTTAAATAAAGATCTACTTACGGATGACGTTATTTAATCCGTGTATGTGAATGAGCTGTTATTATAGAACGAGCGCATTAATATAAACCTGTACCACTGTTTGTGCTGCTGCTGTAGAGGATCAACACCAATCGACACCTTCTGACTAATCAGAAACAAAACGTATAGCATGGAAAAATAAAACAATTTGATGCAAAAGTCAAGTTTAACATTTATTTAGCTATAAACGCACAGACGATCATGACGTTATTATGCCGCAGTATATATCGTGATATGATAATGTCTGTCATCACAGCTAGCCTGCCACTGTTGCGTTTTCTCACAGAGCACACGATGGCGACGCCGCTGGAGGACGTCGGAAAGCAGGTGAGCGCACCGTCAATCCACATCACAGCACTCCTAAACTACTTAACCCAGTTTTCTGTAGTAATCTCTCTGCTGACTCGGCAGATCTGGCGAGGAGCTTTCCTGCTCTCTGACTTCATCCTGTCCAACCCGGCCGCGTTCAGAGGAGCGACGGTGCTGGAGCTGGGAGCAGGAACCGGATTAGCCAGCATCGTCATGGCAAGTGTGGCGAAAACGGTCTACTGCACAGGTACCGCTTTGTATGATCGTTTGTCGTTTTCAGGATTTCGATTGTTGTTAAAATGATAGAAGTGCTAGAAGTAATTGTGCTCTTTAGCTTAGTTGATTATAACATTCTCACTTTAAGGACTTTTATAGCACAGCGCTGTTGAATTCTGGATCCTGATTGGTCAGAAGGTGTTGATTACATTTCCATAGTATGGCAGAACCTCCAGATAATCGAAGACTTTTTATAACATGTAATCGCTAATGCGGTGAAGTTTTCTGTAAAGAGATGTTTATGTGAAGTTTATGAAAGGAGTCTCCAGTGTCAGCGCTTTGTAACACTCAGAGAGAACGATGCAACTTTAAGTCTTTGAACACAGGGAAAAAAAAAAAGTGAGGCTGTTGAGGGAGCCGCTAAGTGAAAACAGGAGCTAACTTGCTTCTTGTGAATGTTTCACAACATTAAACGTAATTATAAATGGATAAACAGTATGACGTCAAATTGCTGTGGTATAAGAGGAATAAAACACTTCAGGACGCACTGTTATGGGGTTTTAACAGTAAAACCGCATCATCACACCACTCCGTCATTGATAATTTTTCTATAATAGCGTGACACGCAGTGTTTTATTCCTTATTTAAGTTTGTTATTGAAACCAGCCTATTTAATTTAAATAGTAAGCCGCTTCATAGTGAGGATTTTATTTCATTAATAAACCTCCGCTGATTGATTGATTGTCAATTTTCAAGTCGAAGCTTTAAAGACAATCTGAAATGGAAATTTGAACATTTATTTCTTGCACACGTTCGAGCCGCGCTCCATCATGAAATGATGAAGCCTACTGACGGGACTCCGAAGGGGATTTCAGCAGCCAGTGACAGCTATTGGAGTCATTTTATTCTGTGGCTGAATTTTATTGATTTTATTTTTTTCGGTTTTAAATCGTGCATTGGCTGCTGCTCTGAAGGTTCTGCCATTTCTGTTTAGTGCAAAATGTCTTCAGTTCGAGACATTGCTGCCCTACAAGCGTCCATATACCTCGTACAAGTATGTAGTGTAAAGATAAAGTATGCGATTTGAGAGTGTCTGAAGCTCGGCTTTAGGATTTCATAGTGTTTGCTCAGTATAAATTAATTCCCGAGTGCTAGCTGATTGTGTGTGAGAGGGTTTTGTATCAACACGGTTCTTATTACAGGTTGAAAATAGGCTTTCACTCAGAAGACAAGAGATGTCCTTGAATTACACTGGGCTCACAGTCATGTTCTTCTTCAGTTTTCTGAAGAGCTTCTGTCATTGAAAGTGATAGGTTTGTCCTTGTCTTCCACAGCGTACCCCTTCGCTCAAACAGTAATGACTCCATCTTGAATCTGAATCTTTTTTTGTTGTCTCAGGATGTAGTTTAAGGTCATCAGTCTCAAATTTGAATGCAGAGATCATATATAGCAGTAATAATAATAATAATAATAATAATAATATTTCACCTCTTATTCCAGTTTTATTCCAGATCAGATCTTTTGAGGTGAATAAGCGATGATTTAGACATCATTGTTTCAAACACTCATTAATCAGCTCAATTTTAGCATTTTAATTGATGACCAATCATTGTTATATTTAAATTAAATACTACAACCTTAGATAATAACTCTTGCTTCTGAAATCCAAAGAATCAGTATGTCTCTGCCTGAAGTAAAAGGGTAGTGTTTTTTTTTTTTTTTCTGTTCCATAATTGTGTGAAAATTACCTTCAGTGTTGTGTAAGCTGCTTCGCATGATGAGAAAGGTATTATCTGCCTCTCGAAGAGAAAAACTGCAGGCTGCTTGATAAGTGACTTCATAATCATTAATATTTTAATGGAGTAAGCGGTAAAGTGGTAATGCTTTCCCATTTATTGAGCTCTTTACAAAAGGTGTGTTGTGTGTGTGTGTTTGTTTTGCAGATGTTGGTGAAGATCTCCTCAGGATGTGTCAGAGAAATGTGCATTTGAATCAGCATTATATTGCAGCATCAGGTAAAGCATTTTAGCATGGAGGGGGTAAGTGAGGTAGGTAGGTAGGTGGGTAGATGGGTAAGAGGGTAGATAGGTTGGGGGTAGGAAAGTAGATGGATAAGTGAGTAGATAGGTAAGAAGATACATGGGTGGACAGGTGAGTGTGTAGATAGGTAAGAGGTAGATAGGTAGTGGGTAGGTAGGTAGATGGGTTAGGGGGTAGATAGGTTGGGGGTAGGAAAGTAGATGGATAAGTGGGTAGATAGGAAGGTAGATGGGTAAGTGGGTAGATAGGTAGTGGGTAGGTAGGTAGATGGGTTAGGGGGTAGGTAGGTAGATGGGTTAGGGGGTAGGTAGGTAGATGGGTTAGGGGGTAGGTAGGTAGAGGGTAGGAAGGTAGATGGGTAAGTGGGTAGATAGGTAGAGGGTAGGAAGGTAGATGGGTAAGTGGATAGATAGGTAAAGGGTAGGAAGGTAGATGGGTAAGTGGGTAGATAGGTAGGAAGGTAGATGGGTAAGTGGGTAGGTAGGTAGATGGGTAAGTGGGTAGGCAGGTAGAGGGTAGGAAGGTAGATGGGTAAGTGGGCAAGTTTGCAGCTTGTGATTTCCTGTCTACAACTTTTAAAAACCACCAAAAACACCCTCTGCAATTTCAGGTCATCAACTAGTCTTCTCAACCACAAATTACTTCCCAGTTTACAGAGTGACGTCAAATCAACATGGCCGCTCACACTGTGAACAGTGTAAAATTCCCTTTCTCTACTTTTAAACGAGTTTATAGCCGTATTTGCTTTAGATCTGTTAATGTACAAACTCAGTACTTGTTTAAACCTATAACATTGAATACTAATCGCTGTTTTGAGAAGGTAATCAACATAAAAATTATCACCTGTTAGCTTGTTGCTAAGTTACTCACTATTACTCGGACGACGCCGTCGTTGTCTTCCTGCAGTTTCAGTCCAAACTGTTGCATGAATGTTTGAAGTTTACTGCAGGAGAACAGAGCCAGTAGCCACTCAGGCCTGTAACTGTAAAAGTGCGCTAAAAGAGCAAACAAAAGACATGCTTTCCATGGAGGGATGGGCGTGTAAGTGTCTCGATGGGTGGTTAGGGGTCTGTGTATTTGATTGTGGAGGTAGGAGGTAGGTGGTTGGGTAGATAAGTGCCAAGGTGAACCCCTAACCCTAACCCTAACCCTAGGTGGTTGGGTGGTTGGGCAGGAAGGTAACTGGGGGGGGGGTAGTTAGGTTAGGAGTTGGGTAGGTGTTAGGTAGGTTGGATAGGTGGGTAGGTAAGTGGTAGGTGTAATCAAAACAGCATGTAAGATAATTACAGGAAATACCATCCTCAAATTAAATGAAACAAAATAGAACTGGACGATAATCTGTTTTGCCTTTTTGTATTTTTTACATCAGATTTGACTTTATTCAGAGTTTCATTGCAGCTGAGGTTTAAATGTTGAGTTTTCTTGAGTGCACCGTGTGTCTCCCTGACTACCAGCGTCCAATCAGAACATGCCTCAGGGGTCAGAAACAGCTCTGAGTGGGTAATGGTGTCTGAACCTGCTAACAGATTTAATGTGCAGCACTCGGCAGGACAAACATCTCTCGTAATGTCATGTAATGAGATTAGTCACACAATTTTTTTTTTCAAATGTCAAATGAACGTACAAAAAACCCCCCCAAAAAAACCAAACCATAATGCATCCAAAAAATGACAGTAAAAGTCAGAAAGCATCTTTACAACAATTCTCATTTCTGCGTGTTTTTCCTCAGACGAGTGCGGTGTGAAAGTGAGACAGCTGGACTGGACCGCAGACGATTTCCTCACAGGTCAGATCCTCTGAATAAACATTCTGTTCAGATCAGATCAACTCGATTTAAGCTTTTTAATATCCAGGAAGTGCATTTGTGTGTGAGTGTTTTGATAAATATTGTTAATATTACTAATAACTAAGATGTCTGTAAGCTAGGATGGGTATTTAAGATGTAAAGTGCAGTATTGCATTGCTGTAAATGAAAAGAAACGAGGGTTAAAGGTGAGTTTATCGGCTCGTGTCACTTTCAGATGCAGACTCAGAATTTGGCTGGAGTGAGGACGAGGTATCAGAGCTCCACGATAACACCGCGGTCATCGTCGCAGCAGATGGTGAGCGATCACGATCAGATACGCTCGCCTTTGTGTTTCCGTGCATCGTTGTTTGTCGATTTTGGAACTCAAAGCTGTGCACATACAGTGTACGTACATGTTAATAAACAATTTTCGCACAGACACTGGTACTGATTTTTAACAGATAACACTGTCTGATGTCTGCGCCTGCCTCAGAGACACGTCCGATTCAGACTAAAGAACCAGCGTTTTGGCAAAAAGATATTTTAAATATTTTAAAATGTTACTGTAGTCCTCTGTTGTTGTTATGTTTCAGCTATTGTACGTTCATAATGTTGAATGTTTTAATCAGTTAAAAATGAAATTGTATCGGATTTGAATTTTGTGCATCATTACACTCCAACGTGTTTCACTTTATAGTTTTAAATCTGTGTGATTTTTGTTTGTTCCTTTTTTAATTGCAAGAGAGATTACTCCAGTCTTCTCTGATGTATAAATCTTTCTGCTCTTACAGTATATTGTTTTTTTTTCCTCTCTTTCTCCGAAGTGTGCTATGACGATGACCTCACCGACGCCCTGTTTCGGACTCTGTGTCGCATTTGCCGTAATCTGCGTCACTCCAGCACCGCCTACATCAGCATAGAGAAAAGGTAATGAGAAACTTCTGAGTGAGGCGTCTGTGCAGTTCAAGGTTAAAGGTCTTGCTCAAGGATTCAGCAGAGGCAGGGCTGGGGTTTGAACTCATGACCTTCTGATCAGTAGCTTAAAGCCCTAACCACTGAGCTAATTCAGTGTCTTGACGCTGGGGTGGTGTGCGATCTGCCACGACTTCGTTACCCCCGCGAAGTTGATTCTTTTCCAACAACAGCACAGGAATAAACTGGTTTATTCCTCTTATACCACAGCAATTTGTCAACAGTCTATTAAAGAATGGCACATTGTAGTTTTTACCCATTTATAGTTGCATTTCATGTTGTGGATCGTGCGAGAAACAAATTAGTTCCTGTTCTCACTTACTTTATAGCAGCTATAAACACTCGTTCTGTCACCAGCCTCTATTTTTTCTCTTAAGTTAATAAGATTAGAATTTTTTTTTTAAAAACGCAGCTTGTCATGTTACCAAGAAACAGCAAAGCGTAGATTCCTGGTGTTGGAAAACACATTACGAAGCGCTGACGCTGGAGACTCCTTCCATAAATGTTAAATGTAAACTTCTCCTTACAGAAAACTTCACCTTATCAATGATCAGTGTCATTGATATATCGAATTAACAGCAGCGAATGAGTTACAGTGGAAAATCTTAATGCGAACCTGTAATTTGCAGCAATTTTCAGAATATTTAAACAGCTTCTGGCCAATCAGATGAGAGAATTAACCAGTGCTGTGTTATAACTCATTATAGCGCTGCTGGGATAATCTAGCTGTCAGTTATAATGTAGTAAATGCATTCATGTATCTTAAATCTCAAAGACGTTTCTTCAGTGGTGGAAAATTCCAGAAAGAAAGATACTCAGCTGGTGCTTGAATTGCACTGAAACCTCGTGTGTGATTTCCATCTTGGACATCAGGGTCAGATGACATAGAATACTGGAGGTGTGAATCGGTGTGGCAGGCGCTCTGTCCTGACTTGTGTAATGAGGTAATGAGAGTGTGTCTTCCTGCCGGTTCGTGTCTGTGATGTTCCCTCAGGCTGAATTTCACACTGCGCCACATGGACGTGTCCTGCGAGGCGTATGATCATTTCCGCAGCTGCCTGGAACAGATAACGGAGCTGAGAGAGAAGGAAATGAGGTTCGCAGTCTCACCGGTGTCCTGCTCCTTCCCTCAGTTCTTCCAGTACGAACGAGTGAACCAACTGGTGCGTCATGTTCGTTTAAAACGGTTTAACACTCTTATAAATCTGGAACACGAAACAAATTGTGTTAAAGCATGCCTCTACTATCTGATCTTATATATATATATATATATATATATATATATATGATAAACAATTTCTCCTATTGGAGCAACATTTTTGCTCATTTTATAAAGGGTGCCAATAATTATGAAGGCTTCGTATTGGCAGCCTTGATAATTATGATATAAATATTACATTTTTTCAAATCCCCCACCACCACCACCACACACACACACACCTTGGTTCTAAAAAAAAAAATCTCATGAGAAGTTAGTATTTTCAATATTATTGACACCCCTAAGGAATACTTTAAAAATAAATGGTAATTTTCTGTCTCTCTCAGTCTCTCTCTCTCTCTCTCTCTCTCTCTCTCTCTCTCCATGTCCCATTTCTCTAAAGTATTAAGAGAAAAAGACAGAAAGCGGAGCTCAAAGATTACACCTTTATGTTAGAAGCGTAGGAGGTAAAGGATAGACAGAGAGATGATTTTTCTTTTTTCTTTTTTTTTTTTTTTTACTATTAATATCTATATTTGAACACGTTTCATGATGAAGGAACGTCTGTGGAACCCAATACATCTCAGTATTCATGTCAGTAAATATATCACTATTTATTTACAGAAGAATTTCACGTCTTCCTTTTTTTTTTTTTTTTTAAATCTGGAAAGATGGTTCCCTTATTGCTGTCCCTCCTTTAGTGGAGCTGTGGTTTTTTTTATTTTTTTTTTTGGTTTTGTACTGCGCTTCCACTTACTTTTCATTTGATCAGTTCTAACTTTATATGAATTTAAACTAAAATAAAATGTAGATTTAATTAAGTTATGTTTAAACAAATATTGAGGTTTTATCATTTTAAAAAAAATTCAAAAAAGTTATTTTTTTAAAATGAAATAAAAGTTTTATTTATTAGCACTAAACAACTTTAATTATTTATAAGGGTCTTTTTAAAACAACACTACAGCACTACAGCTGGGAGTGTGTAAGGAAACCTACTATACTGTATATCGTGATACACATCATGCCTTCGAGTATCGCGGTACAATGTTTTTGTCATATCGCCCACGTCCTAATTTTACCAAACCTAACGGAATGTGTCCTTTGTGCATGTAGCTGATATTATATTTTGTTCTTATTGTTTTACAGGAGCTGTGGAAAGTGTCTGCTTGTCCCTTTCTGACTCCGTGCAGCTCAACATCCTCACAAAATGATGGTGAAAACGATGCAACATTGAAAACTAATCCAGAATCAAGATCCAAGAGTTGATACTCAGCTTTACGCAATTATAAGTGTGCAGAAATAAGTGAGCAAAGAGAATCCTTAATGTGAATCCTATTTTATGTAATTAATTTAACAAAGGTTTTATTATATAGGATGAAAGTGGGGGTGCAGATGAAGTGAGAATTTCATTTTAGTTTATTTTTAGCTACAGATCGCGCTTTTTGTTTTCGTATCTATCTCGCTCCAGACAATTGGGATTGCATACTATGGATTTTAAATTATCATTTAAAAATGATCGTGTGTTTCCTTGTGTGTGTTTACTGAGATTATGAATGAGTGCTGCAATGAGTTGATTCTATGGCATATTTCATACACAAGGCAATTCAAGGCTTTACAAATAAAATGAGATACACAGAATAAATAGTAGGCTGAAGTAGAGTTTGAAATAGCAGTAATAGATGTAATATTAAGGAAAAGGTCATATCAAATGTGCTGCCTTTTGCATGATGGACACTAGAGGGCGTGCTATTCCAACGTTACATTTGAGTAGCGATGGGCTCTGCAGTGAGTCGGATCATTTGGCTCATCTCACCAGCAAGAGTCGATTCTTCCCAAATGATTCATATTATGTAATATTTTTATGACTAGTGATGCCTAAATATGACTAAAACTATTCCGTTAAATCGTACTCTACCTTCTCGTTAACAGAAATAACATTACTTTGCATTGCATTTTATAATATTTAATACAATAATCTTTAACCTAAATCAGCAGTGCAATGCAAATATGCATTGATCAAACACATTAAGCATCTCTGCATTAATGTTACTGTGTTGTGCTGTATCTGTGCTTAAAGATGTACTTCCACTTATCTGGATTATTATTTGCTTCTTATAATAAACGTGCTTTAATAGACGTAGCTGAAAGTCAAACGCACAACCCAGATGCTGAAAATAGGTTTCCAGGAAGCATTCAAACGGTTGGTGAAGAGAAATGAATGAAACATTCGCCAACATCTACAAGAAGGAAAGAAAGAAAGAAAGAAAACAGCTCATGTGAATCGACTGTCAACCTAAAAGAGTCGGTTCAAGGAGACGACTCCTTCATGAAGGACACATCGCTGATCTTAAAGTGAAAGCATGAATCTGGTTTGTTTGTTTGTTTATTTATTTATTTATTGAGGCAATGACATTACAGAAAAAGGAAAAACAAGAAACCAGCTCATATACTCGAGTCACATATGCAAGTCAAATGCGAGTTGACACGAAAGCATGTATTGGGTTTCTTTCTTTTTGGTTTTCTTTCTTTCTGGCTTTCATTACAGGAAAAAAAACACAAGAAAAACAAGAAAGCAGCTCACATGCACATTCATGAGTCACACGTGTGAGTCGGCTCTCGGTGTTCAAAGAGCCGACTCCTTCGCGAACGATACACAGCTTGTTTGAACACACAAACAGGTATTCTGTTTCTGAGTTTTTATTTTTAACTCCTCATCACCAGAGCACCTCCCTTCAGTAAAATCTGGGAAACCTGAGGTGACTTATTATATGCCAAGTTTTTTTTTTTTTTTGGAGGGAATCCAATATACACACAGTTTACCCTGAGTTTGAATGTAGTCCATCAGCCAAGGCATGTTTGATGCAATTCTGCTAAAATTTCACTCATTTTTCTGCCACACAATTAAAGAAAATACACACCCAATTAATGGACGCCGCCAGTTAACGAGCAAATCATCACTGCTTTCCTTCAAACCTCATCAGGTCACAGACAGATGGACTTACTTGTGTGCTTTGTGCTTTAATTATACCTAGAAAAATGAACAGAATTCATGTAGCCCATTTGAAAACCAAATAAAATGCAGTAACAGCCATTTTAATCCTAGAAAAACTTGTTTTTTATGTATCTCCAGTTTTTTTTAATATTACTTTAGCAAAAGATATCTGGCTAAGGAAGTAAATGTTTTGGCTGATGGTCTACATTTGTAAATCTGTAAATGTGTTTTTCTGTCAATATGTAAATTATAATCACTGATTTTTCTGAAATTGAATAGAAAGACAAGATGGTTTTAAGAACTCACTAAAACCTGTAGAAGTCATTCCCAGGACCTAGCGTGATATTTCACCCCCTGACCTTTTCCTAGATTTAGCAGGTGTGTTAGATTACAGGAGGATTCAGCTACACAGAGCTGAGTCGTTCATGAATGAGTCGACTCTTTGAGCCGATTCTTTTTGGTGAACATTGGGAGGGGACTAGCAATGCAAGAGAGCCTTGTTTGTTTGTTTGTTTGATGAGGAAATAGAGACAAGCATAGCTGAAAATGAATAAGTATTCGCCAGGTGCTAATGTCGTTAATCACGTCACATCTGATTGCATTGCATCTGATGAAGCATTATGATGTTTCAGAATCAGTTCTAGTGAGAATAGTAAGATGTTTGACTCTGTATGTGACTACAGCATAAGGATCTGAGTGCAATAATAATAATAATAATAATAATAATAATAATGTTTTCTAGTAGTCTATGTATTGGGGAGGTTGATATATAAGGAATAATACACACCATGTTGTGCCGTTTTGAAAATTAGTCAACGACGGGACGATGTGCTGATGCTCGACAACAGCACATCTGAAGGGTTTTATTCCTCTTATACCACAGCAATTTGTCAACGTACAAGTTTTTATTTATGAAAGAACAAATTGCAACTTTTTATTTGTTTATAGCTACATTTATTGTTGTGGAAACAGGTTGTCGCTTATGTTAGAGCAGCCCCAAGCACAAGCCTCTCATTTTTTTGCTCTCCCTTGAAGTTAATCATGCAAAGCAGTTTGTCATGTTACCAGGAATCCACAAAACCACAGAACATTTTCCTTTTGTCAGAAAACCTGCTCTTACAAACCACTAACACCGGAGACTCCTTCCACAAATGTCACATAAACGTGTCCTTACAGAAAACTTAATACTGATGATTGTTTTTTTTTCTTTCTTTCTTGGTGGATTAGTAGCTATACAAATGATAACGTATTAAAGTGAGCGGAAACCTGTGATACGAAAAGAACCAGTGATTGAAAATTGATCAACATCCTGAGATGAATCAGAATTGATATTTCAACAGCAATGTGGTAAAATCACAAATAATTGTGAGACAAAAATTTATGTTGTAGCTGTAGCTAGGCAGCCATATTTGTTGTCATTCTGATACCACATACAGTGTAATCTTTACCCTTTTGTTTGTTTGTTTTTTTCACAAAATTTATTTAAGTGGTCATTAGTTTACATAGTTTGTGCTTGTTTTTGTACGATTCTAGTGTAGTTTTAGTGCAGTTTGTAGTGAAATTGTGTGAGAAAGCTACCAAACTGAAACAGGCTAGCTAACTAGCTAAAAAAAAACACTAAAGCGGTAAACAACGCGCGCGTGAAAGAAAAATGAACCTGTTTAGTTGTGGGCGGGCACAAGTAAGTAACATGTCTTTCCTCGTTTCCTATTGGCCAACTCTGCTGGCCACCCCTCTCTTTTAATTGGCTGGCGAGTGTCAACTGGTCCATGACGAGCCGTGGTCTCGTGCAGAAGCCAGTCTCCTAGCGACGTGTTGAAATCTGAGCTTCCCTGTTCATCTGAACGAACTGAAAATTTGGTTTTTTTTTTCTTTATTCATGTTTTTCCTCAGCTTCATCTAAACGTCACAGCTTTCCGAAGAGCAGAAAACGTACTTGGTGAGATTTCTTTGTTGTTTGTTTTTTTTTCCCCCTCTCGCATTCCTACAACCATTTTTTTTTTAAAAGCATGAACTATTACAGCTGTTCATCATTATGATTTTAGGGCTCGCGCTGTCGAACGCAGCGTCACACGCCGGAAAGGCTGTGTACGTTGGCGAGCGGATGAATTGTGCACGCGCAAGCGAGTCGCGAGCTGCTCCTGATTTCTCTTTACAGCTAACCGACTCCGAAAAAACACACACTAATTAATAAAAAAATAAATAAATAACGTCGTTTATAGTTGTTTAGTTGAGCTGTAAGCACCTTTCGTAAGCGCGGCTCTTGGTCAAACCTGTCAGAACTGGAATTAACTGATTCTTAACTGCTCTTATTTCGACACACAACTGTTTTTTTTGTTTTGTTTTGTTTTTTTTTAGCTGCTAGTCAGCTAGCATTATAGATGTTTAATTCAGAATAGCTGCCAACTGACAGGATGAATCCGGTCAGAACCGGATCTTATTCTTCTCCTCAGTCTGTTTTTTTTTTTTGAGAAAATGATAAACTATAGTCATTAAACAAGATAAATGTCAACTAATTAATGAGTGTCTTTCTCATGAGTGTGTTGTTATTTAAACACTGAGCAGATGTTTATCAGTAAACATGACCTAAAGAGAAGAGTAAAGCATCCAAAGTCATGTTCATCTTCATCATTAAATACAATACGTGTTATAGTAGCATGTTTTGTTTATTTATTTATTTTTTATTCCTTACCCTTCTACAAATAACCTGGAAGATAAACTCACCGTCCACTTTATTAGGAACACCTGTACACCTGCGCATTCATGCGGTTATCTAATCAGCCAATCATACTGCAGCAGCATAATGCATATAATCGTGCAGATGCAGGTCAAGAGCTTCAGTTAATGTTCACCTCAACCTTCAGAATGAAGGAAAAAAGTGTGATCTCTGTGACTTTAATCGTGGCATGGATGTTGGTGCCAGATGTGCAGGTCAGAGTATTTCATAACCTGCTGATCTCCTGGGATTTTCACACACAGCAGTCTCTAGAGTTTACACAGAATGGTGCGAAAAACAAAAAACATCCTGTGTGCGGAGGTTCTGCTGACTGAAACACCGTGTTGATGAGGGAGATCAGAGGAAAATGGCCAGACTGGTCTGAGCTGACAGGAAGTCTATAGTAACTCGGTCACTCTTTACAGCCGTGTTGAGCAGAAAAGCATCTCAGAATGTATAAAACATTAAATCTAACAGCGGATGAGCTACAACATCAGAAGACCACATCATGTTCCTCTCCTGTCAGTATTCATCACATTGTGGTTATAAGAAAAAGATGGAGAGCCTGCGAGGAAAGGTGGTGTGCTGACCCAAAAAAAAAAAAAAAAGCCTAACGAGCATGGCACTTTAGGGTAGGAACATGGTATTCGTAGCAGCAGAGGTAGCAATTTAATATAGCGTAGCATGTGAAAAATCACAGCCAGATTGCGCTGAGAACCGGATGAGTCCAGAGGGACCAGGTTGCGAAATTTTTTTGGCCAGTTGCAGCTGGATAGAAAAGACATGAGAACAGATCGGGTTGGGGGGGGGGGCAGAAAAAAAAAAAACAAGTACAGAGAAATAGACAGAAATGCATTTTAATCCGTAAGCTGTAGGTTAGTGGTGAGGTAACATCCGATCATACTCCGTGACTAAACGTGAAACCGTGACAACCCTACTTTAGAGTATTATATAGTAGCCAAAGACATTTCGCTCTTAAGTGCTTCAAGTGTTTCTGCTAAAAACGTGACAAACATGGGGATATTGGAAAAAGACTTAAATAATGCTTTAAAAACTTTAGATAATAATAAATACGTTATACGTTATAAATAAAGTGCAAATTAAAACATCATCACCGTGAGATAAAGTTCATAATCATACTTCTCAGAAGATAATTGATTTAAGATTTTTCTTCTTGAGCACCGGAGCATAAAACACAGAGACACACACACAGTTCTTTGTTTGTCGTATTGCGCGGGATGAATCTCAGCGCGTGTGTAACGATACCGTCTCAGACTACAGCCTTGCTATTAGTTACATATTAAATCGATGAGGACTTTGCACAAGGCTCATCACTTTGGACAAGACAGCGTTGCGTGTACACGTCTGGGTGAAGACGCGTCCAGCGTTCTGATCGCAAGGTTAGAGGTTTAAGGTTAGTACTGTGTGTGTTTGTTTGTTTGTTTGTTTGTTTTTGGAGTAGGAATTTCACAAGATTACAGTCTTCTCAGAGAAGATTAATGTCTTTGAGGGTCAGTTTACACCTCATGGCCAGTTACATCCATTGTCGGTTCGCTTCGGTGTGGTTTCCATGGCAACTACTGAGTAACGTTTACTCGTGTGAACGAGTATTATATCCGTGTGTGTTCTTTACTCCAAAATCTAATAAGACCTCGATCTTTCTCAATGACGACCACCTCTAAAGCATCTGAAAGGAAAAATTGTGTGTTTTTTTTGTTTGTTTTTTGTTTTTTTTCTTCACTTGTACATCCATAGTATAAACGAACAAAAATTTAAGTCCACTTTATGAGATTAATAAACATTCCTGAAAAGTGTTTTCTGAGCAGAGAATGGTTTTTAAGCGTCGAGGAAACGGTGTTGATTTCTGGGTAGGATGTGTGAAAGTAAAATGAACCATTTGTTGTATTGATTTCCAGATTGCGGTTTTGCTTACACGCCTTTCAGCGTGATTTATACGGCCGAGGTTGTTCATTCAATTCATACTGAATCTGATATGGATAGTATCTGCTCCGGATATGAGACAAGAGACCCAAACGTTAATGGAACAGTAAACGTGTTTTCACTGTGGGTGCAGAACCTTTAGAGGAGCTAAAGTGTTTTTAAAACGCTCCTAGAATGAGAACTAGACTCGCACTGCCAGAACTGTGACCGTTGCGTAGAAATAACAGAAGAGAAGACACACGTGACGTACGTGTGTGTGTGTGTGTGTGTGTGTGTGTGTGTGTACGTTTAAAAAGTTGTTAAACCGACAGTGAACCTGAAATCATTTCTGGTGCAAAAATAGTGAACGTTCGGTCCAAGCAATGAATTCCATTCAGCTACTTTTAGTTATATTTTGCATTTTGACACTGGAAAAAAAAAATTGAAAATTTTTCATGTCGCCAAGCTAGTAGGAGTGTTCCTTTTTTTTTAATGTTGTTTTGCTGTGTTCTGCATATATGTTGTTGTTGTTGTTGTTGTTGTTGTTGTTGTTGTTGTTTTAAAATGGGATATAAAATCATGGAAAAGTGCTTGGGGGTTGAACCCGTCCTTGATATTTGACACGAGCAGTGGTTACAAATCGCTCGTCTGTTGTTTTTCGTAGAATGTTTGCACACGTTTTGTTTGCACACGTTTTGTTGCTCAAATACCATTTTAAATCACTTTCTGATTTTCATTGTTCCAATTAGTTCCAAAACCATAGATTTGGCACTTTGTTGCCAACCTATTTAATTTATTTTTGTCTTTTTTTTTTTTTTTTTTTTTTTTTTAAATTTTATTTTCTTCGAACCAAATGGTCAAAACATCAAGTTCAGCGCATCCCTACTCAAGGGTGCTAAAGTCTCAGCAACTGAAACGTTTCTGAAAATGTTTCTTGAATACTGAACTTCCTGTAACTACTTGTTGAATTCAGACTGACCTACTTAATCTCAGGATAATCCTGATTCCGCCCACATTCAGGAAATTCTCAGCTCCATCGTGAAAGAACACTTCCTCCATGACCCCGTGAACCATAAAAGCTTCACGGGGCTGTAAACCGCGCTCACAGTAAAGCTTCCTAATCTTCGTATAACAGCAGTGTTTGTCAGTTAATGCAGGTGTTTTAAAATCACGCTGCCTCTTTGCTCCATTTCCGATGAGTTTGTGAGACGAGGTTGTGTAATACAGCAGTGATTAGCATCTTAATGGTCCTCGGTAATGGCTCCGCAGAGGGGAGAATGTGCTCGCGTTGTTGCTTTTGCCTTTGACTACTCGTGTGGAGAGCCATCTCCGGCTGCACCAGCCTCTCCATGCTCTGATTAGAAAACGAGCTCAGTGCTTAAGTAATCACTAAAGGCCTCCCCCCCCCCCGGCCCCCCCGATCAGCATGAAATGTTTCCCTGGTGCAGTGGAGATGTGCAGAATAATGATCTGGACTGGACTGAAGTCCCCCAAGCAACAAGAAGAGGTGTTAAAAAAGGAGGAAATTGTTTCATGCAGCCTCAATTCATTCCAGTTACACGACGCCACAGGAAGTGTCGATGCATATACCTTACCTCGGCACTCGAAAACAGGCTACGTGTAATCCACACCCAAATCATACGCGTTAAAGAAGCAGAATTTACACTCAATTACCATCACAAGCTCCTAGATGGTTACAAATGCATGTTAGCTGCGCATGTTAGTCAAGTCTTAGTGTTGGCCATGTTAGTCACGTTTTAAATTGTCTTAAAACGTTGCTCAGGGGCCGTTTACACGACAACGTTTTCAGCCAAAAACGGGAAACTTTTTACGCGTTTTGCCCGTTCGTTTACACGACAACGGCGTTTCAAAAAAACATATTTTTTGAAAACGGGTTTCAAAGTGTAAGTTTTTGAAAACGCCGCCGTTATCGTCTCCACGTAAACACCCAATACGGGAATCTTTGAAAACGGTGGCGTCATGCGCGTGCGTAGTACGGGTCAGGTATGTAGACATGCGCAGTACGTGTCTATTGTAAAGGCAAGCGCTTACGTAATACAGCGTTTTTGGCCGTTATCGCGGATGTGTGTAAACGCGAATCGTTCTGAAAACTTCGTCGTGTATAAGTGGAACTTTTTGAAAACGCAAGAAAGAAACTTTTTTTTTTTTTGACTACATCGTTGTCGTGTAAACGTAGCTTCAGTTTGTAGTTTGTCGCTTGTGCGTGTGTAACAGCTGATGGTGTCGTCGCGTGTGGGCGTGGCCTGTCCTGCGTTTTGTTTTTTTATTATCCTGCATATTTTATGATTGAATCCACGGCTATGAGGGTTTCTTCCATTTTTGTGCGTCGAACAGTAAACGGGAGCCAATTGCACGTAGGAGCAGGGAACTGAAGAAAAGTCGTCATAGGGTCCGAGGAGTCGTTCGAGCCAGTCGTTTTTCCACATCGCACCAAATTTAGCTATAAAGCTATAAATCACCGCAGACACACCTTTAATCCTCACTGGATCTTTTTCATATTTCTCTGTTTTCCTGTGGTCACATGACTGATGACTGCTTTATCTTTGACATATGGTACTGTGCAAAAGTCTTGGCACCTTTTTTTTTTGTACAGATTTTGTTATAGATTTGTATTTTCTGACTTCTACATTATTGATTCAGTACAAAAACATTTTAGATGACAAACATTAGTTTTCTGGCACAAAATGAAATCGTCAGTAAAGAAAGCAGCAGATTCCATAAGAGACAAACAGAATGAAGGCTGCTGGGTTTCGCTGCAGAAATAAGAAGCGAGTCGACAGTCAAAGTCTCCAGAAGAACTGCG
>CM074986.1:21769435-21781780 GCA_037576825.1 Pangasius krempfi
AACCTCCAGCGGGAGCGCGAGGGACCGGTCGAACCTCCAGCGGGAGCGCGAGGGACCGGTCGAACCTCCAGCGGGAGCGCGAGGGACCGGTCGAACCTCCAGCGGGAGGATGGGGGTCGGTTGAAATCTCTGTATGGGTGAACAATTTTATATACTAATTATTTTATCTAGAATTTGACACCATTGATAAAAAACCAGCCTTACTGTGCTCTACTTTATAGAAAGATCTAGAGCGAAGTTTTTCAGTCGAAGCTCGGTTTTTGGATTACTATTAAGAGTGTAATGTTTGCTGTAATTTATGTAATGTAAGGAAGCAGGAAAGAAATCATCAGCCTCATTAACTCGTCACAGAAGCCACGCAAAGTGCTTCAAGCGTTCGCTGTAAAGCCGCTCTTTATCCTCGGCGCGCACGCTGAGCCGGGTGTAAGCATATGGTAGACGTGGCAGGAATCGGGACTCCCTCGTCATGAGGCAAGTGCTGAGTCCGTCTCGTTTAACCCAGACGGCGGTGGGTGTGCGCTCGCATGTTGGGAGATTTAACGGCACCTCAGAGCGTCGGCATTAGTCACCGTCGTGAAGTCTCAGCAGTAACCTGACGCGGCTCTTCGAGGAGTCTGCTGCTTTCCAATAATAGATCCGGCTAAAAGTAGCTCCTAACCGACTGGTTAAAATTTGATATGTGCAACATGACAGTGAAATATATGTGTATAATGAATCACTGATGTTCCAAAAAGATAATGATCAGGATGTGATTAGTTATTGATCCTTGAGCGTTCCTCTAAAAGCCATTTGTGTTGAGAACTTCATAATAAATCAAAGCTTTACTGACCCCCCAACCCCCCCGAGCGCACGCATCACCGATGGCTGTTATTGACTCGGCAAAGACAAGTGCTTTCTTTTCACGATCTAAAATTGATTGGCTAATCATTTTGTTTGTGGATGCCTCAAACGGACAAACCAACAAAAAGCTAGATAGATGGGTTGAGAAGACAAGAACGTTTCTTGGTTAAATCCTTGCATTTGTATTTGCTAAGAAACTTCGGTGCTTTAATAAGACAAGATCTTGTACCCCGGCATTTGTTGAGAGAAGAATGATGAGAAAATGGCTGATATTAATCGGTCATGTGGATTCTGTCTGTCGTTTTTTTTGTCAACCGTATCACTCCGAGATGGGAAAGAAGACAGGGAAGCTATACGTACACAATTTATAATCTACAGCATGTTGTCTGCTTTCATTTCTTCAAAAAAGTTGCATAAGGTCCTCACAAAAAAATGGGGAAAAATACGTGTACTATACACGTAAAATCAGTAAAACTACAGCTATAAAGATCTTTTAATTTGTGCACAGGTGATTTTTATTTATTTGTTTTCCCCCTGAACTTGATCTTCTTTGCTTTATTTCACAGGTGTTGTGAAAGGCAGGTGCTCTGAGCCCCTGTCTCTCTCGCTCTCTCTCTCTCTCTCTCTCTCTCTCTCTCTCTCTCTCTCTCTCTTTCTCTTTTCGTCTCTCTGCTTTTCCAAGAGCTCTACATGGCGCTCCTCAGCCGCCACCTGACTCTCTCCCTTCAGCGGAGCCTGCGCCTTGTGGCTCCAGGTAAGAGACAGAACATGTCAGACCGAGGTCAGACAGATGTCAGACAGATAGAAGAGTCATAAAGCGTCATAAAGTGATATACTTTCCCTCACACAGCGTTTATGGGCTTGATTGACTGTTAAGGCAACACTGGCGTAATTTACAGAGATCATGTTTTAGCAAGCAAGCACTTTTTCGCAGTGAGAGTCTAGAGTCCAGACTTGTTTAACATGAGAATCAGAATGCGTCAGCGAACATAAATCAGTATCTTAGATGAGATGCATGCGGATGATAAATTAAAGAACGTAAGTGAGTTAATGAGTTAATGTGCAGATTATTTAGGATTACTATCCCGCCTTCTAACGCCTTTCTGAGCATGCTTTAGCTACTTTTCTCGGAAAAGAGTTGACGAGACTGGCTTACTTTTCCTGAACGTTCCACCGACGGATCACATTAGGTCCCACTTGACGTTATTTGGCAGGCGAACTGTTCTGAGCTTAAAATTTGGACCTGTTCAGTTTGAGACTGATGGAAAAAGGTCGACGAGCTCTTAGTAATAAAGAGAATGACTTCTCGAGGGGTTGTGATTTCCACCACTGTGGAACCAACATAATTATTTTATATATGTATCCCCCTAGGCTGCAGATACGTCAGTCAGACGGCTCCGAAGACCGTGTCTGAGTTTGAATACGACGCTCCGTCCATGAAGACTCCTGTCCCAGGGCCCAGGTCAAAGGTTTGATCTCATCATCTTCACCATTTCTTAGTACATTATGTTTTTCACTCTGGTAGAGGAGGTATTTGCTTCTTTATATTTTTAAAACCTGACACAAGTCAGTTGTCTCTTCACGTTAATATCAAAACCGTTTGTTTGTTGCTTGCTGTTCCCATGACGCATTGCACAATATCCAACGGGGTTTTTTTGCTCTCGTTTTTCTCTCTTCCTCTCCGAACAGGAGCTGACAAGACAGCTGGGAGAAATTCAGGTCAGCACTGCACTTCACTCAGAAAGCCGAATCATGCACACTGTTACTGCACAAGGGTTAAAGAGGAGTTAAAGTGAGCCCGTCCGTCTGCCGAGGTCTGGCAGCCAGACTAGAGGTCATGCGAATCCGAGTCCCAAACCGCACTGCAAACATAACCTCAGTATACCCCTCGTTACTCCAGCTCACAGGGCTCAGTGAAACTCGGGAAACGCCTTCGGGAGTCCTGATTTGTTTTTCTCAGCCCAGCAAGCGCGATCCGTCTTTCTCCAGGCTGCTGTGGTGTGAATAAGAAGCTGATTGGAGCTGATAGTGCTGTTAACTTCATCCCTGACTAATTTGCTCACGTGCAGCTCGCACACTCATGATTATTTCTGTAACATACTGGCAGTCTAGTGATGTTCTTTAGCAGTGTGAGAGCTCTGAGAAGCACTAAGCTGTGAAGGTTCACATATTAAAGCCAGCAGGAAGCAGAGAGAAAGGGCGCACAAAGAAGCAGCCTTTGTACGCTACACTGTGTGATGTAACCAATTAGGCCGGTTCAGACTGGAGTGTGTCCGGGTTATGGGCATGTTGCGACACGGCCCTGATTCAGCCTGTTCTTTCAGAAGTGCAGATTGTATAATCGTAATATGATTGCATTTATTACGGCGCTGTTATCACAGATAATATCTTTGTCAGGAGGAATGTAGCTGAGCACTACGGATTTTCATCGTAAAATTCTCCACCCCCTTACTGAAACATTTTACAGTCTACGAGGCCTTTTTTTTTTTTTCCCTCCTCAAGACAAAGGTTTTTTTGTTTGTTTGTTTAGTAAAGTGCAGTGCCAAACCAAGTAGCAGCAGCCAAGCGCCCTTACTTACTTGACTCGGTTTAATTCGGTTGCTTCTCATCGGTCAGAAGGTGTTGATTAATTTCCTATAACAGCAGCTCTGACAGTAGCGCAGCTGCAAACCTCAGGTTTATGTTCACGTGCTTGTTCTAATATGTTACTGTTTCTATAGCAACAGCTCATTCACAGGGACTCGCATGACGGACGCGCCGCATAATTAATTTGATAAACGTGTGTAGAAGTTGAGATGGCGAAGTTTTCTGTAAGTACATGTTCCTTGGTACATGGAAGGAGTCTCCAGTGTGAGCACTTTGTACCAGTCAGAGGTAAAGCTGTAACTGTAAGTTTTCCAAATCTTCCCGGTTTCTCTGTAACCTGAGAAGCTGCATTTATTTATTTATTTGTTTATTTATTTAGTCTTCGAGAGAGAAAGAAGAAAGACTAGTGAAGGAACGACTGTTCTTAAGAAAGCTTGCTGCTGTTTAAATGTAACTATAAATGGATAAAATGTAAGCAATATCCTGTCAATTGACGTACAAAGTACACTATAAAGCAAGAGACAATTTATTTAAAAAAAAAAAAAAAAAAAGTTTGTGTACAGCTCTACCACTGATTGTTAAATTGGGATCTGGAGACCTCTAGGGATGACAAGCAGGGGATCTGTGATTTATTAATCACGTTACAGTGCTGAAAATTTATTACATTTATTACCGAGCCACTTGAGCTGGGTTTAATCCAAACCTCAGTAACTCAAACAAGTCGCCCTTTAAACCAAATAACATCAACTCGGATCTTATGTTCTCTGTCGGTGGAAAATTCAGGAATATAAAGCTCTGTGGCTTCAGTAAATATCCGGAATATTACCGTAAATGTTTAAGCGATGAGCGTAATACTTCAGTAGTTTAGGATTTTGTTCATAAAATAAATCTTTAGGGGAAAACAGTTGTTAAAACATGCTGAGTTTCTAAAAGTAAGTCTGTGAATCTGTGATCTATTAATTGTGTTAGATAAAGAAAAATAATTCTATTGATGTGAGATATTGTAAATACTGAGTAATCAATCACTCATTTTAATCTGTTTTTTATTCAAGTACAAAAGGTCGCATCACCCAAATTCACGACTGTTAAACTCTTGAGCTCTGAGTTGCCTAAAGGCCATAAGATCAGTCTGAATTATTGTAATTATGCAACTCATTGCTGATGCAACTAACAGCAAACAGAAAGATCATCCCCCGTTTGGTTCAGCGGTCCTTTTAAACGTGCCCCAGAACACCGGCGTGTGGAGGAACGCTGACGCAGCAGATGCTTTCAAAGGCTCTGAGCAGTCCTTGGGGAAATTTCCACAGAGCTCACTGAAGTAGCAACTCGATAGCAAACGAAGCCCGTAATCACGGATCGCTTTTTTTTTTTTTTTTTTTTTTACACACACCGTGAGACGCCGTATTTCTAAAGCGATGCAGAAACAAATGTCACGACACAACAACACTCCTCTTTTTCTTCGCTCTCTTTTTGTCTGTTTGTTTCACAGAACGTGGGCGCGATTAATTTCTTCTGTAACTACGAGGAGAGCCGGGGAAACTACCTGGTGGATGCCGACGGCAACCGAATGCTGGATCTGTACACACAGATCTCCTCTGTTCCTCTGGGTACGTCCTGTGATGTGGGTTTTGTAAACTGCGTTTTCAGGATTCTTGAGCATCTCTAACACTAAACTCAGTAAGAGCGTCTGTGATTGGTCAGATTTTTCAACACTCTTTTCTGTGATCTGCTGAATGGTCCTCTTGACCTTCATGTAGTGGACGTCAGTGAGTATAAACGAATATAGTAAAGTTCACACTACGCGAGACCGCTGCTGAGAGAGATGACTCATGAATAACTCTCATAATAGTTAATAATAGTTATAAAATCTCAAAATGGCATTAGGTAGAGCGTATAGCGTGCGGCGTAGGTTCAACCAGGTCCTTATGCTGGCATAATAAATGACTGTGTATAGCGCCTAATAAGTATGATCTAAATTTCCGTAATAAGAAGGATGTGCTGTAGGTAAATAAAATACAAAACTCTGTAACGTGAACGTTTATGGGGGGGGGAAAAGAAAATCATGATTTTCTTTCCAATATGAGAAAACGGCACAATTTCTTGCATTTCATTTACAACACTAAGGTTTTATATTTTAGATGCAAATGTCAGAGTAGCAGTATAACATTATAGCGTTTGTGTGTGTGTGTGTGTGTGTGTGTGTGTGTGTGTGTGTGTGTGTGTGTGTGTGAGAGAGTGAGAGAGAGAGCACAAAGACAGCTGTTTCCCATTTCTCCAGCACTCATAGCCGAATAGTTTGATACCAGATCGGCATCAGTGAACATGACGAAAAGCGTGCAGCTGACCACAGGAACAGTATCTGAGCAGCCATCTTGGACGAACAGAGCTTTTTAATGCCTAAAATGACTATTAGAATAACTCAACAGCTTAAAAATTATATTGTGAAGGTGAAGACATTGAAGAAAGCAGGTGAAGATTGGGAAACAGATTTTTACGGAAATAATTTTGATTCCTATTCGAAAAACTTAATTTAACTGGGTTTTGATCAAGAGAACTGTAGCAAAAGCCTATGAAGGTCCTGATAGGTGTGTGAGGTTTCTCTGCGGCAGTCCACGCTGGAGCAGGCTTGTCTGTTAGCCTTTACGTTAGCATTGCATGCTGGGAGAACTGACCGATGAAGCGTGACTGGCAGCTGGAGAGGTGCGGCACAGCAGAATATTCTCCTCCTCTGCCTACACAGCACTTACAACTCGTATGTACAGCATCCGCTGTCCACTTTTAGCTCCCCGACAGCACATGGTCAGCGATCCTGTTAATATTCCTTCAGTTCTGACAAATTGAGTCAGCTCAGACCTCCCTCTCTCTCTCTCTGTCTCTCTCTGTCTCTCTCTCTCTCTCTCTCTCTCTCTCTCTCTGATGCCTGCAGACATGATGAGATTAATTTCTCTCCCCTGCTTGAGAAAGGACACGAGTGAATAGTGGACAGAAATGAAGAGTGTAATCAGGCCGTTGTGTTATTACAGCACCGCCACTTCACACTGTGATGTTTATTACGATGTTTATAATCGAGCTGAAAGCTGATTTGCTCTCTCATATAACGAGAGAGACACCGAGAGCTTCAGCCGTGCCGACAAAACACACCAACGGAGAAGAAATCTGCGTCTCAGCGCAGAACACGAGAGCACACTTTACCTCTTTCCAAGCTCTAAGAAGCTCCCTAGTAAGCGTAGAGTGCACTACGCAGTGTGTTTAAAGTGTCTGATGGTCAGTACAGAAGATACGAAGTCATTTAACCTTCATGAAAACAACGCTGTCTGGTGTTACAGCCATGCTGGTGTCATTTCTTATCTCTCTCAAACACCCAGCGAACCAGTCGAGGGCTGTTATCTCCAGGAGTGGCTTCAGTAAATATTCGTCTGTAGGCGAGCCAGTAATTCAGAAAATTGTACAGAATGTGTACGTTTGTGCAGTACATGTTTTTATAAAGGGTGCCAATAATTTTGGTGACTGTATGTTGCTTGTGCCAGTGACCGGTGCTGCAGACACACACACAGAAAAGCACTCGTCCATCTGTGAGAAGTTCTTCAGCTTCATGCACAGGGAACACACGCACACACACGCACGCACACACACACACGCGCACGCACACACGCACGCACGCACGCACACAGGTTCAGAGAGCTTTGCTCTCATATTACACTCATACGTCTACACAGTGAAGTGCACTGCACTCTGTGTGTGTGTGTGTGTGTGTGTGTGTGTGTGTGTGTGTGTGTGTGTGTGTGTGTGGGGCACAGAGAGGTCTGGTGCTCCAGATAAGGCCGTGAGCTCAAGATCGCAACAGCCTCCATTCTCCCTGCGCCAATGTCTGCTTTAAACTTCTGTTAGCTTAAACCTTCTCTGTATAGCTAGCTAAAGCTTCTGCTAGCATAAACCTTCTCTGTATAGCTAGCTAAAGCGTCTGCTAGCATAAACCTTCTGTGTATAGCTAGCTAAAGCTTCTGCTAGCATAAACCTTCTCTGTATAGCTAGCTAAAGCGTCTGCTAGTGTAAACCTTCTGTGTATAGCTAGCTAAAATGTCAGTTAGCGTAAACCTTCTAGCTAAGGCGTCTGTTAGCATAAATCTTCTCTACGTCTTCACCTTCCTTCTCCAAGCAATTCAGTTTTATTTGTATAACGCTTTTAACAATGGACATTGTCACAAAGCATCTTTAAAGGAATAAATAAATTCAGGATATAAATGTAAGATTTATAAATTTATCTCTAATGATAACTTTGCAAGCCGGCAGTGGCGAGGAAAAACTCCCTGAGACGTTATGAGGAAGAAACCTTGAGAGGAACCAGACTCAAAAGGGAACCCATCCTCATCTGTCTGGAGTCATCACTCTGTTTTTTGCTCCATGCATCTCTATATCACTGCTGAACAAACCTCTCCTCATGATGCACCTTGGGGAGAGAAGAAACTTTTTTTAAATACTACGAGTACAAGTGCTAGTGAGAAAGTCTGGACTAGTAATCATAATAATTAGTGTTCCTAAATCAAAAATTCCACGAACTCAGACCAATTTATTTTAAGAAAAACGATCAAAACGTTAGAATATTAGACGCTTTATGAAGATCTAGGACCATTCATTATTTAAAACATTATATTCATTATAAGATAGCATAATTATAAACCAAATGAGGAGACGAGTATCTACATCGCTATTTCCGCTGATTTTAGCCATGTATTTAAAGGTGCATTAGGCAAGATTTGTCAAGATTGGGATAGAATTTGAAATTTTTTTAAAAGAACAGCATTGTTTTTTGCTCACAGGAGAATTATCTGGCTGTGCTGGGTGCTTACCGATTTCAGACTGAGTTGGGGTTGGAGCGATGTGGCATTGGGGAGTGTGTACGAAATGACTAACACAGACGTACCAGTTCAACCCAAACGTGGACCGTGCCACAGATTTTCCAAACAGATTTTCTCACTCACGTGCTGAGACCATTATTTTTGATCGTGTTCTACATATTTTTCAGGTTATTTGCACAAGTAGGAAATAAAAACAAAAATTAAAAATTGACTATCGCACCTTTTAAAGCCGTAGCTTATCAGGACCCTCAGAAAAGGATGTTAGCGAGGGACGTCAGAGGTTTATGAATTTACTGCTGATCTCTTTGCCGCAGAATCGGTTCGCATGACTGTTTAAATTTGCGTAAAGCTGAGATAGACACATGAACGGACACGACGAGCATCTGAGAACAGTGCTGATGATGATAGAGAATGGAAGAAGTGGCATCAAACACACGACTTGACCACACCACAAATTCTGGAAATCATTACATCATTCTGGCAGAGGGTCTTGTAGAGGAAACGGTCTCTGCTGGTGCTTAGAGGAACTGCTGCACTGGCGCTTATGTAATCCAAACCAAAGTCCAAAAAAAGCAGTTCCAGCTGGTTCACAGCACTGCTTTTCACACAGCGTGGCACATTTCATGTGAAAACCTTTATCAGCTATGCTACGAGTGTCCGTTACACTAAATCAGGCACCTGAAGATGAATTACATAAGACATATTTCTAATGCTAGACCCTGTACCCTCACGTCTCAAAAACTGCACCAGGTAACACCTACTCGAGCAAATATCACTATAACACATCAGAGTTGTTTTTATTTATTTACCCAAAACAGTGTTATCTTGCTGCTTAGATTTCACTTGATCTTCAATTTAACAAACCCAGGTGGTTTCCTGTTCACCTTTATGGAGATCCGGTTACATAAAAAAAATCCTCACTCGCACAGGATGCTGTGTGCGCGTCTCTAAACGTGCTGTTTTTGTCAAACCTTAACGTCTGAAGCCGAGCTCTTTAATGTTTAATCGACTCTGCTTGTGCAATCATTTGCAAGGTCCACATCTGGACCACGGCCCACCAGCTAACAACCTCTGGCCTAGGATATAACGTGGCCCTTCATAGTGCACCATGAAATACTAGTTCAGCCACAGAAAAGGAACCGTTTTCATTAAGAAAGGGCATGCTGGAAATTATCTGCACGTAATATTATAAATGATGTGACCCCATTCACCACTACCAGTAAAATGTAACCAGGAATTAATTAGTGTGTAAATTGCATGATGCTTTTAAAACGTAGGTGCTGGCTTCTGAGAGATCTATCGATTTTTCGTCCTCGGACGTGAATAAAGAACCTTCACTGAGAGATTTTGTCTTTGCCTCCTCCTTTGAAAGTTTATTTAAAATTGCCTTAACAAGCATAATTCTCATTTTAGAACATTACAGAATTTGAAGAATTTTCGATAATATTTCATATTATATAAGATAACGAATATTAACACAGGGATTAAACAGCCAAAAATTGTGTATTTGTTATATAATTGTTTGGGAATCTAATAAGATTGCAAGCTGCTGCATTAATAGAGATGATTATCTGTCTGAAATGAGTTGAATCGCTACAGAACTGACCCTTAGACCTGATTTGCTTCAGGTGCTGCTTAAGAGAGGCAGCGCTGCTATCGTATTTACAGAAGTGTGACGCGTCGAATCAGTTAGACTCTGATTATCTGCATCTGATGTTCTTCACAGCCTCCAGACTAAATAAATGTGATTACTGCAGCAGGGGCTTGGTTTGTTCGGTACACAGCATATGGATATGTAGAATATTACCTGAGCCGGCATTCCCACTCCAATAAAAAGCCCACGCAGTTAAAGCCGTGTGCAAACATCACGTTAATGTTCACGTTGTGACTGTGTACAGGTTATAATCATCCAGCGCTGATGAAAGCACTCACCAATCCCAACAATCTGGTAAGACGTCATTGCCCTGTGTTTGTAGCCTAAACAGAGTGTGTGTGTGTGTAGTGATGTAGTCAAGCATGAAGATCCTCCTGTCCGATTGTATTCCATGTACAGCCTTTTCCGCTTCTTCAGCTCTTAAACCGTACCATATTTTTATCCTTTCTGTTCTCCCCAGAGTGCGTTTGTCAACAGGCCAGCCCTTGGAATGCTGCCACCTGAGAATTTTCCTGAAAAGCTGACTGAAAGCCTGCTTTCGGTGAGAACTCGTTTGAGCACAGCTCGAGTCTTAAATGAAGTGCTACTCATAAGAGTCACGGTTTGGGCAGAACGTCTGTAAGAAGGCAAAGGCACGGCCAAGTCGCAATCGTTTCTTCTCAACCGTCTAAAATTTGAGTTTATGTGCGATGATTCAGTCTGAATGAATTAGCGACCGCCTCCAGCTTTTGCGTTCGCTAAAATAGCCTCTGTGCTGCGAGGGTTTAAAAAGGTCCTTTTTTTTTTTTTTATTTAATTAGATGCCAGTTGATAAAAACAGCACAATAATAATAGCTATAGACTTCATTCCAGTGGGCATGATCGCCTCAGGACTAGTCTCGCAAGAACATTTTGTAGATTATATACAAGAACCATAAGAGGCAGTTTGACCAGAAGACAACTAACCACAAACTTTTTTTTTTTGTAGCTTGTTAAATAATATTTAAAGACAGGAATCTTGCTCCAAACAGCTATTTTTGTCATTGCGTTTTCCTCGTTCCGTAGAAACCAGTTCATGGAAGTGCAGAGAGCCAATCAAATTCTGAAGATACTGAAAGTTGTGTACAAAAGACACAAGCCCTTGGGTAGAGCATCTGATCCTGAAAGTACCTCAGGACCAACTCTAAAATCTCCACCTTGAAACAAATTGATCTAAATGGATTACTCTGGCATTTACCGGCTTAATCTCTGGCTTAAAGGATCTTTAGTGTGTGTGATGATTACATATAAGAATTTCAGCACATTTCCCCGCACTGAGAAAACAACACTCAGAAAATGTTTACTCTAAACTCCCTGCTAATGGAAGTCCAAGTCTGTTAGATCCCTCATGAAATGTTTGAAATGCATGAATATATATAATTCAAAACTACAAATAAAAGTGATGATGAGACGTTGACATAAGCTGCTCTATCCAACCATTAAAGAGTAGTTTATACTTTACAGATTCCGTGTGTTCATGCAGTATCAGGAAATCTAGGCCACAAAATTAACCACAAATGGGACTGAAAAAGATAACTATATATAAATGTTCTGCAGAATATTTCACATGCATGTCTACCGCGTTCAGCAGGAGAAGGGAAACATGCTGAAATGATTGGACATGGTAATCACACATACACCGCAGATACAGTGGATAAATATTAGGTTGAAAAACGCAAAGCTGTATATATGAATATAAATATGATTTCTGATTCTCTAACAGTAGGTAAATTAGATTACAGTTCGCTAAAGCAGGGCTTCTCGAACTTTTTGTAGCCAGAGACCCCTTTAACTGTAGAATAAATTCCATGGACCCGGTGCTTGGACCCCTAAATATAATAACTTTGATAACATGGGCTGTGATTTTTCGCCACTGTACCCCAAAAAAAAAGAAATATCACAGACCCCCTGGCTAGAGAATCACTGCTCTAAAGTATTGCTTCTGTTACATGAGGTGTCTAATCCCCCCCAGATCGCTCCCAGTGGAATGACCCGGGTGCAGACCATGGCGTGCGGCTCCTGCTCCAATGAGAACGCCTTCAAGGCTATGTTCATCTGGTACAAAGTGAGTGCACAGTTTACACACACACACACACACACACACACACACACACTCAGCATGGTCCATCAATTAGTATATTATATATAAAACAGTCTGCAAGTAAGATGTCACTTATCAGCTTGCAGAAGGCAGATGGCTAGGAATGCTAGCTTGCTATCAACTACATTTGTAAGCTAGTGGTGGTGTTTTTTTTTTTTTTTTATTAACACTGTCATCTCATTGGCTGTGCTCAAGGGGGCGGGGCAAGCCATATATGCTCTGATTGCGTGAAGTCTCAAATGGTATAGGGAGGAAGATTAACATTTCCATCACTGAATGTGACATTTTAT
>CM074986.1:21807028-21832182 GCA_037576825.1 Pangasius krempfi
GACTGTAGCTATTGCTTTCTCATGCTTATTAGCTCTGCGTACTGCATATGTGTGTGTGTGTGTGTGTGTGTGTGTGTGTGTGTTCATCTGTTTGCTTCAGCTTTGCTCGTCTCTTTGTGTTTGTCCGTAACCTGCAAATGCTAATCACATAATGCACATCACATAATACACTCTATATACATAAAAAAATTCCCACCAGATTTACAAATGTTTTCTTACGTGTGTAACTACCAACACATCCTCGGCACAGCTGATTTACGGTCATCCACACACACGCGCACACGCGCACACACACGCGCGCACACACACACACACACAAACACACAGATTTGAACTCCATAAAAGAGCTGAAAATGAAATAGCGCCTCCTAAGTGCGACGTGTGCGAAATCTTCTACCAATCCAGCTCCTTTTATAGGGCGCCATTACTTTTGTCCTAACCATACAGCTAGTATTAATTTATTCAGCGTAATTTATGGTTGTGTTTTAAATCCCTTTCTTTCAAGCCATTAATATGAAGTGACATATTTGAGTTTCACAGAATGTTCATTAAATTGGCGTGTGATTGAAAAACGAGTCATTTGAACTTGGCAGCGTAATCCGTACATAAAAATCACAGTAACTCATCGACAATTATATGATTTGACGATCTTGGAAATTCAAAACAACTTGCACAATTCAATTCGTAGGAAAAGTTACGAACTTTAATGTTACTGTTAAGGCTAAGGTTAAGGGGTGTGGGTTATTTTATGACTTCATTTGCATGATATGAAGGAAAAGGAAAATCTAGCTCTTTAGCACTTCCTTAATGAAATAATCTGCGCTACTTTAAATTCACATCTGCACTATGAAAAGTAAATCAAAAATACCGTACTTAAGATTCTTTATAAACTACGGACGGCAATTTGTCCTAAACATGAATTCTCAATCAAGTCGTTCGCTTTTGCCTGTGGCTGCAAACGATCCCTGACCTGCACGTTCCCGCATATGGGACATGAACAATCGTTTTTAACAATTCCTTGAGTAGCGATTCTGCCCGTTCTTATTGTGCACGCAATGCGATACTACACTCTGATCCAAATAACCTACAAAACTGGCACCAGGGTCTTTACTGCCATGGCAACGCCGTGGCACAGGACACCCCGTGAGAATTGCTCCTTTGTACCTTCAGATTACATCATTCACTCTAATTACCTTTCACTTTTCGCTGTCAGGATCTGAATAAAAGATTCATAAACAGGAGATAAAGTCTGCTCCGATTACACATCATCGGTTATTGTCCAGCTTTTCTCTTTCCTCTGCCTCCGAGCGCCAAATGAGCTCATCGTGACCTCAGAAGGGTCAAAAACACAACACGCACTGCGTGCACTGCATAAATAGGTTTCGGGGAAGTCATTTCTGTAGGACTTCAGGTTTTAGGTTTAGTTTCCATGTGCAAGTTTATACAAAAACTAAAGTTTCAATCAGTGAAATGTTTCTGTTAAATACTGCCAATCACCAGAAAGCCTCCGAATTACAAATCGGACTAACTGCCAATCAATCAATCAATCAATCAATAAGCTGCATTATTTGGTGTTATTCTGGCTTGAAACGAAATGGCCACACACTGAGTGCACAGCAGCCACTAAATAAACTTCCACCAGATTAAGAAACAACAATTTCGCATCACATCTCACAAATCTGGTGCATTTGCGAGGTGACGTTTTCAACTCATTTACACAATATCATCAGCTAACACCTGTTTTATTCACCATTCCAAGGTGAACACATTTTCTTATGGAAGTGCAGGTAGCAGCTGATGTGAAGTTAAACTTAAACTACAGTTAAGTTTTTGTCATGTCATGTCTTTTCTTAGTAACGGACCTTTTTCACAACATCCATGTTGTCATTTATGAATAGTAGCATTCCGGAGCCACTTTGAACAATGTTCGGCTTCGCTGTCACTCCTGTGTTTCGGTACTTAACCAGTCTATTAATGCTATATTCTATAATTCTATATATTACTATATATATAGTAATGTTAGCAGTAAATAGCTAGCTATTTTTTTTCCCACGTTTGGCTAGTTAGCTAGTCAATGTTTTGCCGTTTATGGCCAGTGGATTTTGAGTAGTGGGATTATTTGGCTACACACGTACGTGGTTTCTCTTAAAATCCTGAAACGCTCACCATCATCCCAGCAAACAGCACAAACCCACTTCTTTCTCACAAGCTCATTGGTGGGAAATGAGTGAAGCTCACGTACGAATGTTTGCTTGAATTATTTGTGCGTTTAGTGAAGCTTGAGAGTGAATTCGCTGCCATTGTTCACGTCTCGCCTGAAGTTTTGGAATGCTACTACGCCACATGTCAGTTTTTTTTTTATCATCACTGGGGCTTTAGACTGATTGTATAAAAAGACTAAACAGCTAGGTAGCTAAATTCCTAACAAGTTTGCTCAGGCTTCATGATTTGGAACAATATTTTCTGGATTCCGACCACTTTTTCATCCACAGCCTCCACATTTTAAAAAAATAAATACAAAAAAAATCTTGATTTCTGGAGTGTTGAAGACATCCAGAGTGGGTTGATGGTGTGGAACCTCCTCGTAAACACAACCTACTACTCAATCTGAAAGCAGCATGTACTCCAGTTTCATTCGGAACAATTAAGTCTTATATGAAACCAAAAAAAAAAAAAAGAAAGAAAAACACCACCTATGAGCATCTGTTCCGGGCTCTTATCGATTCATCACGTCCTTCTGATGCAAGATTTTCACATTTATAGATTTTACATGCAAACTTGTGAACATTTTGAAAGCCTTGCCCCACATCTGTGGTATTTAAATGACCCGAATGGCATTCAGACTTCTGGAATGAGTTCATCACAGTTCACCACGACGGAATTTTCCATTCCTTCACACCTCCAACCTTTAACCTCCAAACTCTGCCTCCGGGGGCAGATAATTCTGCTTTCCCAGCAAGTCATAGCCCAACACAATAGGAGCCCTAAATCACAGTGTCATCCTGCCACAGTGCAGCGACGGAGAGCACAATGAGGCAAAAGCAATTTCCTGAAGACCAGAAAAACTCACACGGAGCCAACGGTTGCGGATCCGGAGTGCCGGGACACGTTTTAAAACACGGCTCACACATAAGCACAATGTTTCTTCAGGGTTTTTTTTTTATTTTAACACCCGAGATGGCTGCATTCCAAATATAGTGTTGGAAACAGAACAGGAAATTGTTTCATCTCCCAGGGGGTGTAAAATTTTGAACAGGATGATTGGTGTAAATTGTTATTATTTTGTCTTCTGGGAAACATGTGACTCTCTTACGTAAGCTTCTGAAGGTCAATACTAAATGAAAAAATAAGATCTTTTAACAAAATAATCACAATTAACACCAATCATCCTGTTCATAAGTTTACGCCCCCCGGCTCTTACTGTATCGTGTTGCCTTCTTGAGCATCAGTGAACGTTTGCAGCTTTTGTAAAAGTCGTGTTCGAGTCTTTCAGTTGTTCTCAGTGTAAAAAGATGGATCTCGGCATCATATAGCCGCCGTTGGAAAGGGGTCAAATGTGCAGAAGATGCTGGAAAAGCAGAGAATGTGCAGAACCTGGAGGATTTTTCTGAAGAACAGTGGGCAGTTTAACTGCTCAGGACAAACAAGGGCCTCGTGGACGACTATCACAAAGCAAAAAACAGTCGATGATCATCAGGTAACACACACAGTATTAATAATCGAGCGCATGGAAACTTCTGAACTGGTACATTTGTGTAAGTTCAGTTGTAAGTTTGTTGTGTGGACTTTATGTAAACATCTGCGACGTGAAATAACATTCAGTGCAGTACTAAATAAGATTTTTATGATCCCTCTTATTTTTTTAAAAATGATTTACATTTTGCAGATTCTGCAAGGCGTATGTAAACTTATGACCCCAACTGTATATTACATTAGCATCTGAACCGTGATGTCGAATCCATACTCCTGATGTATAGAAGTCTATAAATCTGTGATGCATTAAAAAAAAAAAAAAACGCACATGACCACATACACACAAAGGTGCTGAGCTCATACACACTATCAGACATTTTGCAAGTCAGTATGAGTTCATGGGTCACATCTGTAAGTCGAGGATTTTCAGGAGCCGTGTGTGTAAAATCCTCACAGTCATTACGAGTGAGCACTTCTACAAACAGCTTCGCCTCAGGAGACACAACCGTTACGAGTCGAGTAGATATGGGAGGCGTGTTAAGGCACTAGAGCAGAAGGAAAGTGTGTGTGTGTGTGTGTGTGTGTGTGTTTTGACCTTATCTGCATCTCACTTATCAGCTTGAATAACACAAACATAAAACTGCTTGACAGCAGATAATTGAGCAATTTTTCCTGCTCCCTCCTTTCCAAGTGCTCCAAAATTGTGTGTGTGTGTGTGAGTGTGTGTGAGTGTGTGTGAGTGTGTGTGTGTGTGTGTGAGAGTGTGTGTGTGTGAGTGTGTGTGAGTGTGTGTGTGAGTGTGTGTGAATATGTGTGAGTGTGTGTGTGAGTGTGAGTGTGTGTGAGATGACGTCCCAGAGGCCCCACACAGGAAAGCAGCTACAGAGATGAAACACGGCTGTTAATAAGCCAAGGGAAAGCATGATGGAAAGCCAGGAAGTTCACACAGCTGTCAGATAAAGATGAGCCAAGGGAAGAAGACTGTCTCGGCGTACAGCTATTAAAATAAAAAAAAAAATAAAAAAAAAAACAGGACCGGCCACAGCAAATCCCATCCCCACAGAACGCTATAAACGCGGCTGGGGACACGCCTGGGCTTCATGTCAGTGAGCTGTCATTTTAAAAGCTGCTGTCGCTGCTGTGATCACATGATCGGCGTGCGGAGCAGATGGAGAGCGGAGGTGTCTGATCACCTCCCATGCTGCTTTTGTTCAGGTTCAGGAAGCAGAAACGTTGTGATGAGTCACGCCAACACGTGAACCGTACGTGACGATAGCGGCGATCATTAGACAGTTAAAGAGAACTACTTTAATGTTTTTTTTTCTTGTTTTAAACCTTTATTTCGTTTTAGGAAAGTTAAAAAGAAAATAAAAGTACCATTAAGGAGGCACTGCAATACACAGTGTTGTTTAGACAGGTGAGAACACAGACGTCACAAACGTCAAACAAACATTTTGCTGATGAACTGAGCCAAAGGACAGAGCTGTAGCGCTGAAGAAAGGCCACATACTGAAAATTTGGATGAGAAAAAAAAAAGAAGGAAAAATAAACACTGGATGCGATACAAAACATTTTATACTAATAATTTATATAATTATCTAATCATAATAAAGTTTTATGATGTTTTCAAATAAAGGTTTTTTTTTTTTTTATTACGTCCAATGTGAAAGCAGAAGTACCCATTTTAATCTGATTCAGACTCAAACAGAATAAAAGGTGTGAACCATGCACACAAAAACCAGATATATTATCAGTGTTTACTTATAAGGCATTAGTTATTGTTGCACAGTGTTGGTGTCTTATATTCAGATGGAGCTACGGAAATGGGACGAGGTTGCCATGACAACCCTGCTGTAAACAGTCTTGCACATGGAGTTGTGGCAATGTCAGCGGTTATCGTAAATCTTTTTACAAAATTATATTGCTATCAGTATCTTTAGTAATAAGTGCTGCAGTTCAATGGCACAGATATATAGTGAAGTAGCATAAACACATCTGCTCACACACACACTTCTGCTAGTAGCCTCTGTCTGCAGCCACACACACACACACACACACACACACACACACACACAGCAACTGCAAGGTGCAAAACACTCATGACTCATCCTACCAAGCTGTCACAATTCAAAATACAATATGTGTGTGGGTCGGTTTTTATATCTAGGTAGGGATGAAACGTCCTCACAAGGATATAAAAAAAAAACCCAAAAAAAAAAAAACAAAAACAAAAAATAAGCCAAAAGATTTCCTTTAGGCTATTAAGGTTAAGGTTAGAGTTTGATTTAGGTGCAGATTAACATTAATTAGCTGCACTAATAATTATATCAATGGAAGATCATCACAAGGAGAAAAAGACAAATTATTAGAGAAAGAACTCAATATTTGAAAGTAAAATACTGCTTTAAAGTCTAACTCGCTGGTTATGCTGCATCATGCTGTCATCTCGTCACCTCCCTTCCTGCGCAGATCAGTAAGAACATCGGCCTCAGACTGCAGGCAGGGACTCTGTGTGTGGCACTGCTCTGGTAACTGGATATACGCTCACATTGATTGTATTTACACACACACACACACACACACACACACACACACACACACACACACACACACACACACACACACACTTTATTAGGAACACCTGTACCTGTACACCTGCTCATTCATGCAGTTTCTAATCAGCCATATATGCATATAATCATGCAGGTGCAGATCAAGAGCTTCAGCACATGTTCACATGAAACATCAGAATAAAAAAAAAAGAAAAAAAAAAAAAGTGTGATCTCTGTGACTTTAACCGTCGCATGGTTGTTGATGCCAGATGGGCTGGTTTGAGTATTTCATAACCTGCTGATCTCCTGGGATTTTCATACGCAACAGTCTCTACACAGAATGGTGCGAAAAACAAAAAACATCCTGTGTACGGAGTGAAACACCTTGTTGATGAGGGAGATAAGAGGAGAACGATCAGACTGGTCTGAGCTGACAGGAAGTCCATAGTAACTCAATCAGTCTTTACAGCCGTGGTGAGCAGAAAAGCATCTCAGAATGCACAAAACATCGAACCTTGAGGTGGATGAGCTACAACAGCTGAGCACTCGGGGTTCAGATTAGTATATAACTAAACAGTTTTTCATGAACACCACCAGTTCTTGTGTAAACGATCCTGCGAAGGATTTACAAATAAATCCATGTGCACCCAGTTTGATAAATGAGGCTCAGTGTCTGTAACCTCACTGAGAGCAATGAAAGACTCTTTATAGTGAATAAACCACAAAATGGTCTGTTTATTACCACTACACTCATCATGATCGATCTCTCTCGCGCTCTCTCTCTCTCACACACACACACACACACACACACACACACACACACACACACACACACACACACACACACACACACACACACAACCACAGATTTCATCAGAAGTTCTTGTTCATCAGGCCACAGTGTTAGAACGGCTAAAAAAACGAGGAAAAACTACAGAAGAGAACGTTTACTGAGTAAAAAAGAATCTAAAGGGGAAAACACTACATTAGAAGCCTTGGCTTAAAAAAATTTGAATTTTCAATTATTGTTTACAGTGTACGATTTTACGAAAGAGGAACACCACCACCTCCACAATTCTTTGATTGTGAGACAAAAATTCTGGTGGTGTGAGAAATTTATGATTGAAATCTGTGTTAGCGCTGCCATGACGCTTAAGTAAAATCCACCAATAAGAGGACAGCAAACTCATGAGACGGCTACAAATATGCTAGCTGTGATGGTGAAGCGTAACCGAAACATGCTCACGGAAAGAGAAAAATCCTCATTGGCTCAACTTCACTGAAAAATGTGGATGTTTACGCGAGACCGATTTCTGCACGAGCTGATTTCCGGATTGTGCTGGTTGATGAATAAACTATGCAGAACGTAGTAACGTTTCTTTAACACAGATCTATCGTTAGAGGATCTTCCTCACATAATCTAACATGGAGAACACGTTATCGTGATCACACAGTCTGTTTTAAAATTCAGACAAGATTTTACTGAGATCTCGTCTACAGTGCGGTGAGTAATAATCCGCTGTAGCCAGGTTAGGACAATAGATGTAGAATGGGGAGGCATTAGGAAACGTTAAAACGTCAAATCTTTCCACAGGACATCGAGACAAAGTATGGTTTGGGGAAATAACAGGTAATCCCAGCCCTTCATCAGGAGCAGGAAATACATCAAGGCCACATTCTGTTCTTTCAGCAGCTCGCTGCTGGACTGCCGGCGTGTGGAAATGAATATAAAGCCGATTAAAGATATAAAGATGTTCCTCTGATGCCTCATGAAGACGCTTCTGTTATTTCTACACCATGTGGGCTGCTCATCACTTCAACCAAGATGACGCCAATCGAATTCTGTGGCTTGTGTGCAACATCGGTCACGCCCACAATTCTCCTACGTAATGCTACAACGTAATAAAGTGACGATATTCGGAGAGTTACTGTTAGCGTCCTGAGGTGATTATCTTCCAATAACCGAACCGCTTATGTTACAGCAGCTATAAACTTTTTATTAACTTTGACGTCTCCTGTGAAAACAGTGGAAGATATCACTGTAACTTTCTCTGCCGTGATTAAGACAAAACAAATCTACGACGGTCCTGACAGTGCGTTTGCTTACTAACTATTACTCTGTCACCGCTGACATATTTTAAATGCTGTCAAATTCACTCCTGTTTCAACATTCCACATGGTCTGTGTTATGAAGCCAGTACTGAGAGTGCATTCTGCAGAATAATGAAAGCCACGGCATCAAAGCCATCAAACACAAAAGAACCGCGTGCATCATGAAACCGTGCCGCATGCAAACTCGCCCGCTGCTTTCTGACTCCGAGGAAAAGCTTTGAACTTTCTGCATTTCCATCTCAATGCTAGTGTTTGTACAACCATCCAGCAGAACAATACCAAAAATCTGCCATTATACCACGCTTTGAATATGCATGACCTCCATAAACAATGCCGATTAGCCTTTTCTTCATGTGCAGCCATGAGTCATGGGCTCTCTGACTTTCTAAACTGTTAGAGCTGCCAAATTCAGCCAGCTCTGGTCGTGTATTGCACAAGACTCTTTGTTTGTGACCCTTAACCCATCAGATAACATTCCAGCTTTATTGGTTAGAGGGAAAGGGAAGAGCAGGACACGGCAAGCGGGGATTTAAATAGAGCTACATTTCATGCAAAGTCAGTATACAAAGTTATTGCTGAAGAGACAACAGGAATTTGCTATAGCTGAGATTTTATATCAATAAACATGCTGTTACAGGAAAATAATCACTGACAGGATGGTCTGATGAAGCCAAGTTACTGTTACCATGCTGAAGTTCTGTATGTGTGTGTCCGTGTGTGTGTGTGTGTGTGTGTGTAACATGAGCTCTTGAGTAGAGGAGACTAAAGAATTCAGCCTATCATCCATGCACAAAACTGAGCCAGTAAACACATTCCTCTGCCGAATTATTTACTGAACAATCAGGAAACAATAAAGTACGCTGAAGCTGATAAGTGAAATGCACTATACGGCCAAAAGTATCTGGACATCTGACCTTAACAATAAGGGGTTCTTCCCCAAACCGTTACCATAAAGCTGGAAGCACACAATTGTCTAGAACGTCTTTGTGCTGCTGTAGGATTACAATTAAACGCTGCCTAGGTGTCTGCATCGTATGTCTGATAAAGATCATATTCAGTTCATATACAATCAGAGATCACATCATGTCATTTTCTACAGAGGTGGATTAACGTTAGCCCTGACTGCCACCCCTATAAGATCACCGGATCGAAACCACGCCATTGTAAAAGCTCTGGACATGCCACTTCCGTCTATATCCTCTATTCTAGCTGGTCATGAATCAAATTACAAATTCTTAAAGTGCTTAATAAATCACTGTGCCTTCAGCCGTGGAGAAGGACATCTGCCCAATGTCTGGATGTTAAAGAAATTAAAAATAATAATCTACCAAAGTGAAATGTAAAAGATAAATCAGAAATAGGTTTGTCTTTATTCTGATCAAACAGATTCCTGATAGAAAACAGACATGCATTCAATTACATCTCAGACAAAACTGCACCAGACTGAAAAATCAAGAGATCTGGTTTAAAGACAAGCACGTGTCTTTACATTTTGATGAAAGACTACAGAAAAGCACAAATATCCAGAAATCAAGAATCGTGCACAATTTGTCCGTAATCTTAGAATTAATTTATTTTTTTTATTTTCTCAAAGTTAAAACACAAAATCTCTCAGCCAGCCTGTAATCAAATGTTCTCCGTTTCTGATAAGCCAGAAAAGAGATAAGAGATGTAAAGCTTTCCACAAACAACACAGCGCACACTGAAGCGACCTACTACATGGAATTATTACTCACCGAAACACTTTTCTCCAGCTGGTTCTCTGATAACGCATTATTATTCATAACTGGCATAATTATTACAGACTTTATCACATCAATCACAAAGATCTCTCACATATAAATAAACTAAATGGCACATGATTTGCATATGAGCTCCACATTCATTAAAACCAGCCATAATTTTTATTTATATATATATATATATATATATATATATATATATATATATATATATATATACACACACACACCCCCCTGAGCACTTACGTCACACATCATAAACACAAGTAAACAGAAAAGCAGGCTTGGGTTTGTTCAGCTTGGAGACAAAAGTCAAAAATCCACAACTTGCCTTGTTTTTGTAGCGCTCCAGTCCCTGACTCCTCCCTGAGCTTCAATCGAAACTCCACCAAAACAAACCGAATTATTTTTAATGCACACAATTTAATGTTCGCGTCAAACGTCGATTAATCGACTGCAGATGGCAGGAGTCACAGCTCACCTGTGTTTAGGTGAAATATTAAACATTCAAAAGGGGCTTAAACAACACAGAAAACAAACACACACTTCCACTGGTGCACAGTGATGACACACCACTCAAACACACACACACACACACACACACACACACACATACACATACATACATACACGTACACTCCGGTTCTTCGATTAATCGTCGCCTGGTTAGAGATCGGAATAAACTTTGTCCTGTGCAACACATTTTACAATTAAACAATCAAACAAACAAACAAAGCGCGTGACTCACCTCTAAGTTACTTCCTCAGTGCAGACAGATGAAGGTTACAGTCCCGACACCAAATACAGGTTTAAACCCCGTTTACTGTTTACTAGTTTCAATTATTGTTGTTATTATTGTTATGAATAATACGAGCGCTCGTGCGTCCAAAAAAATAACACATACCCCTATTAAGACTCGCGCGCGCGCGTTCACAGCTGCTGCTGATTAATGAACCTCCTCCTGGCGGAGACGGAGCGCGCGCCCACAAATGGGCGTGTCCGCCAGGTTAGCTCAGATTTGCGTCATCACGAAGGTTACCGTAAATATCCAAATACACCGGGTAACACACACACACACACACACAATGACAATGAATCATATCAGCTCAGAGATGCTCCTACAGAGTTCCCTTGATGCAGTTTCACAGGAATAAAACACTCCGTGCCGTGCTGTTATTGGAAAACAATCAACAACGAGGTGGTGTATGATGAAGCGGAGTCACTGTCACAACCCTGAAGTGTTTTATTCCTCTTATACCACATTGATAACAAGTCTGTAGTTATGTTTAATGTTGTGGAAACGAGTTCTCACTTCCGTTACAGCAGCTATAAAGAGTCGTTCCCTCACCAGCCTCTTTTTCTCTCTTAAAATTCATAAAACACAAAAAGATACATCCTGTCACGTGGCCGAGTGACCACAAAGCGACCTGAAGATGTCGAAAAAGTTAATTTTAAACCTCTGAATGTTACAAAGCACTGACACTGGAGACTCCTTCCATTAATGTTACACAAACACGTCCTCACCGATCAACATTTTTTTTCTTTTAATCCGTTTATCCGGAGCGTCCGCCGAACACATGCCTGCGAACGAGCTGTTACTACAGAAACCATAACGTATTAGAACGAGTGCGTTAACGTAAACCTGCAACACCTTCTGACCAATCAGAACTGAGAGCGTGAGTTCAAATGTCACATCGATAAAGCAGCTAAGGTTTGTATAATATACTGTTATTTACTGTGAAATGTAATTGTAACCTGGAGAAAAAAAAAAAAAAAAAAACATTCACACAAACTTATTTTCACATTTTCTAAATCTTTTATTTCCTCGTGTTCTCTCCGACACACCTCTTACGTCATCTTGAAATGTACGACGGCATGGATGGATGGATGGATGGATGGATGAGTGGAACAAAAATGAAAACAAAGAGATACACGGATTTTAAAAAAAAAGTGGTAGAATTCAGTCTTGGTAGAAAAAGAAATGCAGCAAATACAGTGAAGACGTTTCGTTTGATCGAGAAATTTTAACCGAGGCTTCGTATAAATAATAAAACGGATCACTTTACAATCGTGTCATTGCGATTCTTGAGCAGTTGAGAGAGCTGTTGCGCAGAGCTTCATGCACTTAAAAACTACATCTTAACATAAAAAAAAAAAAAAAAAACATTGATTTTTCGCTGTTCAGTGGCTCAGAACAGGATCTTCACGTGAATTTCACACTCAGCCTGTGACCTCAGAGACATTTTCTCTTTCCTTTTCACAATTTGCATTCAAGCATCCAGTAGGGTTACAGATGAGTGCAAAACATTTGCACACCCTGAAGACATAAAAAAAAATAAAAAAAAATTAAAAAAAAAGAGCGTGACAGAAATGACATTTATAGCAACAAGCTGTTTTTGGTGTCTACGGTTTCAACCAAAAATGGTCAAAACGTCTATGTTGATATTCAAACAGTGGGAAAAAAATAAAAACCGCAAAATATCAGCTCATTCTGCTTTCCGTATGTGATATGAACACTGCATAATAACTCTAATCCTCATTCGAATCTAAAACTAATCCTTTTATCCTATAGGTTTTATATCCTCTCAGGTGTAATATTCAGCTTTACGTCTCTGTTTAAACGTCTGGAAAATGTTTTTCTGTTGAGGTCGTTTTACAGTTTGGACTGTTGTCTTGTAACACCTGAAATTATTATTATTATTATTATTAGGATACAAACTTTAATACATGGGTGTGGTTTAATTTTTCCTTGGGGACAAATACTTTTGCACTGAGCTATATATATAGATGCGTTTTGTTTTGTTTGTTTGTTTTTGTTTGTTTGTTTGTTTTTAACATTTGGGTCAAAGTCAGATTTCTCGCGTCTGCATCCAGGATCAATTTTTGTCTTTTTTTTATTTATTTATTTATTTATTTTTTATTTTTTTGGGACAAGCAGGACGTCATGATCATCATATTTATTTTCACACTGACTGATTTTTTTTTTTTTTGGGAAGAATGGAAGTATTTTTTTTTTTTACTATATGTTTTATTTAATTATTAAATAGATTTAATTAGTGTTTTTTTTTTTTACTCAAGATTTTCAGTCAAAGCTGCTCATTTAAGCGCAAAAAAAAAATAAAAATAAATAAAAAATTCAGCATCTTTTAAGTCCTTGTTTTCACTTGAATACCTCTCTGTCCTTATATGGAGATATCATCCTGTCCCCTCTACAGACCACAACATCGCTTTCCTGCCCTAGTGGAACCTGAAACAGGAAGTTCATAGACCAATCATGTTATTTGACGCCTGATCGCTTTCACACACACACACACACACACACACACACACACACACACACACACACACACACACACACACACACACGGTTCACTTGAGTTCACTTGTCTGAGAGGGAAAAAAGAAAAACAGCTTTCAGGTTTCAAACAAAAAATGTTCAGAACGAGCTTGGGCCTTGAAAAAGTGTTTTTAAAAAGAAAGAGCCTCTAACTTAACACTGCTGTACGCTTTGGGAAAAATGTTTGTCGTGATTGTAAAACAGGAACGTGCCTCGCCTCTTTTCCTAACGGACAAAAAGAAATCTCGCTCCATGAATCCTGAGCCTGGTTCCAAATCCACTGAAGTCTCTGCAGTCATAACAGGAAGCTACGTACAGCGCACAATCAGTTCCTTACGATGTTTATTGGTTTGTGGAAATCCCTGATTTTCACCTGTTTACACCGTCGACTATCTGTTACATTCACGTTTTTAATGCGTATAAAAACAAAACACATTGTGTTTATGGGTGTGATCATTTCAGATTAAGTTTAAAAACCGGTCAGAAGTGACTTCTTGATGATCCGCAGCACCGCCGCTGTGCATTAAAACCATCACTTAAAACTCCGCATAAACAAACACAGTTTTTAAAAAACGTGCACGTGTACGCCGAGCGTCCTTAGACCTTCTTATCCACATAAAAATTATTAAAAATACGAGCAAACTATAGAACATCTTCTACACAGCGGCGTAATTACAGGCATGTAGTTCACGGAGGGGTCACTTTAAGAGGAGAGCGGGATAAAGACGATGCATATATTAATCGTGAGTATATATTATGTACAGATATTACACATGGCCTGAACGCTGTAAAGGGCCGAGACGGGTTTTGCGTAAAAATCGGCAACGCTGAGGTTCAGGTGTCGAGCTGGTAAGACGGAAAGAGTTCTGTCCTTCACCTGGGGGATGGAAAGAAAAGAGCAAATGTGTTCGGTTAATGAGATGAAGTGCTTCAAAGTATTCTTATAAAATCTACAACATACAAGGGATACGCATACATTTATCAACATCATCTCCATTTACAGCATCTGTAATGAGTGTGTGTGTGTGTGTGTGTGTGTGTGTGTGTGTGTGATTACCACAGACAAGCAGGACAGGAAGCCTGTTTACTCCAAAATCTCTGTAATTCCTGCTTTGAGAGATGGATCTACTTATTCAGAGGGAAGAATCTGTGGTTAGTTTTGTGGCTCTGACGGCGTATGGACGCGACAAACTCCTCAGGAAAGTGTAAAGTAACCAGAACTTTATTTCTTTATTTTACTGTTTTGCTACAGGGCGTCCCAAAAGTCTCCGTACACGCAGAAAATTAACACCTTTTAGCAAAATGTAACTGTAAATGTAATTTATTTACGAAACATCCTCTACACGATTGCCATTTCTCTGTAAAGACACACGGACTCGTCTCTCCGGTTTGGCGACAGTGCGGTGTGTGTGTGTGTGTGTGTGTGTGATGTGTTCGCCACGTTTCCTGTTCAAGTCCATCGCCGCCGTGCGACGGCTTCCTGATCCAGCCATGAGAATGATTTCAATACGTTCTTCTTTTATCAAAGGCGTTCTTAAAGGCTGAAAATACATACATATATATATATATATATATATAATATAACATAAACTAAGCATAAGACATTTTGCTAAAAAGTGTTCCTTTCTCCTCTGTGTATGGAGACTTTTGGGACACGCTGTATATTGTTCCGCAGTCTTGATTAAGTAAGGAATAAACCACTCCGTGTCATGCAGTTATAGGAAAATAATCAACGACAGGGTGGTGATGAAGGGGAGTCGCCGTCACCATCGTGAAGTTGATTATTTTCCTATAACAGCAGGTCCCGAAGTGTTTTATTCCTCTTACACCACAGCAACGTGCCAACAATTCCAATTTTATTTATTAAAGTGTCACGTGTCACGTTTTTTGTTTTTTTTTATCCGTTTATAGTTACATTTCATGGTGTGGATCATCCACGAAACAGGTTATGATCGACGTTCTAGCGGCTATAAACAGCCAAATCAAATCAAATCTGATTTTAGGAATAGCCAAAGACCTGTGAATGAGCTGTTACTATAGAAACGATAACGCATTAGAAACGAGCGCATTAATGTTATTAATATAAACCTGCGGTGTGCGGCTGCACTACTGTCCGAGCCGCTGTTACAGAAAACGAATCAACGACTTCTGACCAACCAGAATCCGGAATCGTTTCTCCGTCATCTTTACTGTTGTAGTTATGAATTAGCGTTTTGGTTTTAGTCACGTACTTTAAACACGTATTGACTAAATCCGTGATAATTGAGTTTAAAAAGGTTTTCTGGGGTTTTTTTTTTCCCCCCCTTTGTGCAGGGAAACGTGTTGAAATCTGTAATAATGTTCGTCTGTAATAACAACACACACACACACACACACACACACACACACACACACACACACACAGGTGACAGATGCAGTAAATACAGATTAGGTTGAAATGTTGCCGGAGTATCGCTCGAGCCTCTCACATGGTTCTGCTGTACTCGATGCCGCTCTTGGACGAGATGCTGGACCACGGCAGGAAGCTGCGCAGGAGACTCTGTGCTTGCCGGTAGATCCTCTGTGGAATGGAACATGGGCTTAAGCTGGCCAGCGCTGATCCTATATGATGAATATAATCAGTGAGGAGCGCGTTAAGGAGAGCTAAACAAACCCGTATGAAAAATCTTAAGTGTTGAGTCAGAACACGGTAATGTAATATTTAGCAAAGTTTTTACATTCTGCAAACTTCAGACGAGAGACAACAAATGCTGTGAAACCACTGGGGCTGAAATAATATCCATATTATAACTAATCATGTCACGATACACTAATAATAATAATTATAATTATTAATCACATTAAACACCTTTTTTTTTTTTTTTTTTTTAGATTTTTACTTAAAGAAACAACAAGAACTCGTTTGTTTTCCATTTCTCACATAAATATTGCATTTTATTCAATAATAATAATAATTAATAATACCTCTTTTGAATTCCTTCAACACTTGTTATGCATATTAGTAATTTCTATTTTTAGATATTTCGTATATAATCATATATTTCTGATATTTCTGTGTGTAATTTTAAATGTGTCAACAGTGCTAAACAGATTAATGATTTTTTTAAAAATAAATATATATATATATATATATAAAATAACAAACTGACTGGAAGAAGCTGATTGGAGCTATTAACACTTTTACAGAATTTTTTTTCTGCCTGCTTTTCAGTATTTCATAATCTATTTTTTGTAGAAGTTACATAAAAGTACCAGCGAACTTGCAACACTATTGTTTTGCTGGAAATTTCTTAGCAAACTTATGCATCACGCACTGAGGCAACGTCTTCGTCGTTTCGCCCACCCGCACCTTCAGCGTTCGACCAATCGGGATTAGATTTGCGTTTAGATTTCGAGTTACGAAACAGCTAGCCTCAGCTATCATCCGCTGGTTATACGTTTATCCCACCACGATATATCGTCATGTAGCAGTTTGTACATGCGAAGAGCAATCGAGATGAAATTGCGGACGCACCGCACACACAGCCCCTGCTTCTAAGACACGTGCGTGCGTGCGTGCGCGCACACACACACACACACACACACAAAAGGATATAAGATGGTCCAAGGCGGATGTCCACCGTTGATGTACAGGACGTATGTGAAGCCGTCCTTCAGCACTCCTCGGATGGAGTAATAATAGGGCAAATAGTGATGCTGCTTAAAGTCTCTGTTCTCGTAGAAGTGAATGGCCGTGAGGTTGGTGGTGAGCACGTGCAGGTAGATGGCCTTGCAGTGGTCCTGCGCCGTGGTGGAGATGTGCTCCTTCAGACTGTCCAGCAACAGGGAGCCTTCAGAGTGTGAGCGTCACGTAGTTAAGAGAAAAAAGGTGAAAAATAGGAAAATTAAATCTCAAATTCTCAAATCTTCAGGACAAAAAAAAAAAAAAAAACACTTTGCAGCACAAAACAAACGAACAGAAATATTTTCGTTTTCTAATTCTATGAGGTTTGACTTCACAGAGCTTTTTACTGCAGCGATAATTTCCCTTGTGTTGTAATTATCATCGACTTCGGGTTGTAGTTAAAATAATAAAATATATTTGACGAAATTGAAAGGCCCGGCTATGCAATTCAGACTTTTTTTTTTTTTTTAATCAGGGTCTTGGTTTCCTCATCAAGTTGATGGAAACCGAACTCCAAGTTCTACTGGTTCCGCTTCGGGTCAGTTCCTGTTTTTGGATGTGCCGTGAAAACCTGCTGATCTGAGACTTGATCCAGACTCACTATCGTGATTACACCCAATAAAACATCCGTGATGCGTTAAATGATCTAATCTGAATCATAATGAGTATCGCGCTGAACGCGAGATCACGCTGAAGCGTTCTTAATGACTCTCGGGCGTTTTTTTTTTTTAAGGTGTTGTCTGATCTACTCGACTGAATTTCAGAGACGGTGTTCGGAGTGAAAACAGCGCTACCTTGTGAGGCGTGTGTTTATTTCACCTCTTACCTATTCCATGTTTCCGAAACTCCTTCACCACTCCTAAGCTCAGAATGTATGCGACCTGAGTGTCAACAGGAAAGCTGGAGGCCAGAATGTCTCCATCCTGACAGGAAACAGTGGTAGTGCAACAGTCAGAAAGAGTCACATCATCACATCACAACAGGGAGAAACGCTCACACGACATTTTTATATAAACCTTTCCACCATCATATACAAGCTTCACTGAACCCTCTGTGACGAAAGACACGTCTGAAGGACGCATGGAGCGTGCAGTCTAATTACTCAGGTGCTATTAAAAGACTCTCGACACCTCAGTGCTCCATTTAAACTGCATCAAAGCACAGGTATTACGTCCTGTACACACTGTGCCAATTTGGCCGAATGTCTCGAACATTTTTAAGGTGGAAACTGTAACGTTTCAACGTGTTCTCAGACTGACAAACACTTAACGTAAAATATATACTGCTAGTTGGCTAATTTTAGGCTTCTCAGCTCATTTGGGATTGTATATTTAAATGATTCACTGCATAGTTTTGTTAAATGTGCAGGAGTTTGGTAAGTAGTAGTGCAAGAAGAATTATGTGTCACATTTCTGACTACTACTGCATGCACTGAAACACTGGAAATCTCCATTTCAGACTGAGCTCCAACTGGAATCGTTGAAATCACTGACTCAAATGATTCACTGAATGAGAAAGGAGCAAATCTCGGTTTTGATTCACCAAAATGATTCACTGGTTCAAACACTGATTCACAGAATGAGAGTGGAGGGAATCTCAGTTTTGACCCAAAGATTCTGTTGATTCTCTTGATCAAACGATTCCCTGATTTTAACACTGATTCTCCGAACGAGAGAGGAGCAAATCTCGGGTTTGATTCACTGAAATGATTCACTGATTCAAACACAAATCTGCTGGACAAATCTCGGTATAGACTGAATGATTCACTGATTCAAAGAATGACTGACTGAAGGAGAGAGGTGTGTATCTAGCACTTGATGAAAGATTCACTGATTTAAACACTGATTCGCTGAACAAGACAGGAGCGATTCTAGTTCCTGACCAAACGATTCACTGAATGAGAATCAGTCCCGCTGATCTGTTGAACAAGACAGGATTGAATCTCAGTCTTGACCAAACGATTCATTGATTGAAACTCTGATTGACTTAATGAGAGAAGAGAAAGTCTTTGTCTTGACCAAACGATTCACTGATTCACTGATCGAGAGTGGAGGCAATCTCAGTTTTGACCCAAAGATTCTGTTGATTCTCTTGATCAAACGATTCCCTGAGTTTAACACTGATTCTCCGAACGAGAGAGGAGCAAATCTAGGTTTTGATTCCCCGAAATGATTCACTGATTCAAACACAAATCTGTTCAGCAAGAGAAGAGTGAATCTCAGTATAGCCTGAATGATTCACTGATTCAAAGAATGACAGACTGAATGAGAGAGGTGTGTATCTACCTCTTGACCAAACAATTCACTGATTCCAACACCGATTCACTGAATTAGAGAGGAGCGAATCTAAGCCTTGACCAAGAGATTCACTGATTCAAATACTGAGTGAGAGTGGTGTGAAGCTACGTCTTGATGATTGATTCACTGATTCAAACTCTGATTGATTTAATGAGAGAGGAGAAAATCTCTGTCTTGACCAAACGATTCACTGATTCACTGATTCACTGAACGAGAGAGGAATGGCTCTTGCTCTTGATCAAATGATTCACTGACTCAAATTCTGATTCCCTGAATCAGAGAGGAGCGAATCTCAGTGCTGACTGAAATTATTCACTGATTCAAACGCTGTTCCGATTGGAGAGAATCATTGTCTTGACCAAAACGATTCACTGATTCAAACACTGACCTGCTGAATAACAGAAGAATGAACTTCGGTCTTGAGCTGAAGAATTAAACAATGATCTGCTAAACAAGAGAGAAGCAAATCTCTCCGTGTTTCAATCTTGACCGAAAGACTGACTGATTAAGATGACGATTCACTGACCGAGACAGGAACGATTCTCAGTCATGATGGAAAAGATTCACTGATTCAAACACTGATTAACTAAGAATAAAAATTCTTGGACAGAAACAGACGTGTTTATCCCAGCACCTATTTCTTAAAATACAACTTGCGCAACGTACATGTATTCAGTGCAGCACGGGCCAGAAAATGAGGGCTTCTCAATGCTTTTGTTACAAACTGCCGCTTTAATGCGAGGACCTAAAACGTGCTCAGACACGGACTGAAGCTTTCTGACCTCTTTGTGCACTTTTGTTCTGCCTTTTATTTCAGCCACGATCATCCCCACGATGCCACCCTTGAAGGTAGCAGCCAGGGAAAAGAACTTCTTGTTCGACGTGATGTCATGATACCACGAGTCGGGATACCTGACGAGGTGCAGAAGAGATTTATATATTTTAAAAAAAAAGGGAATAAAATAGCAATATTGGTGGCCGGTCACAAATATATCACTCGTGGTTCACATTTACAGACTCTGTGATAATAAACAAACAAACAAACAAATCGAGAGTATACTTACTCGATGGGGAACCAATCACCACACAGCACTTTAACACTGTCTATGTCATCTTGGCACAGGAGGCGGAGTTTGATTTCGCTGAGCGCAGTGGGCGGCACCACGTCAGTCATTCACACCTGAAAACAAACCGCGTGCCTTCAGTTTCACACGCGTACGCACCTTCATGCTGTTCTCAGGACGCACGCTGATCTGATACACCGATAACTGCGCTGACGATGTACGTGACTTTCTCGAAAATCCCTTTCCATTAGAGGAGCTGTTTGTTTTGTTTTTTTGTTCTATATTTACTAGGAGTGCAAGTCTTGAGCTTCCATACGATACGTAACGAATAACACGCGACAGATCGTACCGTTACGCGAAAATAACGCGCGGGAGTGTTTTATTCCGCTTATACCACAGCGATTTGCCAACAATTACGATGTTTAATTTAAAAACGAACGTCACGTCGCACATTTTAACGGTTTATAGTTCGATGTAATCCCATGGAACGTCCGAGAGACACGTTAGTTCCTGTTCTCACTTACGTTACAGCCACGATAAAGCGACATAAAGAGCGTGAAAATGACGCACATCTTCCGACCAATCAGAGACGAGCATGCAGCCGCGCTGTGGTATAAGATACATCGATTCATAACACAATGATATGATTATGATACGATACGATATGATTTATTATCCCCTGATCGATACGCGACCAGCTTTATCCAGAATCTTCAGTCGCGAACGATGACGACGTAGACAAGGACGTGAATTACGAAGAAATCATCTCGCTAGCCTGTTAAATTAATTACAAACCATTCTGATTAAATGATTTACAGTTTAGAAATACGAATTGTTTTTTTACACACCAGTTGTACGTTCGTTACACTCCTGATATACGCAACGGCGTGTAAAGACACTTTGGTACTTTTCTTTTCTTTTTTCTTTTTACCGCCGACTTGTGCATTTTTAAAAGTTCGATTAACACCGTAATATTTATAAACATGCACCCGTAATATTTTTCATAAATACCTCGAGAGCTCGACGTTGTATTGAAATCTTTTTCCATCGTATTGGACATTATTTTTTGGATTATTTTATAATATTAAAGCTTGGTGGAAATATTTTATTTCAAATACACTTTATTTCACAACAAATGCATGCAAATGGAGTGAGCATCTTCAATCATTTATCAAGAAAAGGTCTCAATGATTCCCATCACAAACCCAAACCATGACTTTACTGATCATAACGCCACACAAGCGTTATAACGCCTGGGTTATTACCGTGTTATAACCTTCCAATCACCCCAATAACAACAGGCAGGACAGCTGCCTTAGCCACCTACTGATCAGCCTTACAGGTGAAGATCCAGCATCAGAGCTAAGCTGCTTATTATTAATAAAAGTAGCTTGGAAGGAAAATTTTAATATCCAAGAACTGACAACACAAAAGAGAACTAATCTTAGCAAATAATGTCAATTAAAGACATTTAGGCTAGCTAAAGACACCTAGCTAGCTCCCAATGTAGCCGCTGTGTTTATGTTTCACGTGAAAGTAAAGACTAAAACTTTTAACTAAGAATTAAAACACGGAAAATAAATATTAAACATTCATTATGTATAAAATGTATGTCATGACAACGACACGTTGTCTGTTTAGACAGCGACAACCTAACTAGCCAAGCTAGCTAGCAAGGCTAACACGCTAACAGGCTAGCTAGACAAAAAGAATAAGATTTTGTTGTTGTTGATGTTGTTGTTGTTGTTGATGATGATGATGATGTTGTTGATTTTAAACATGCCTTATTTGGCGGTCGGAAAAGCGGAAGTCTTGACGAATACTCTACTCGGCGTCCGCGGAGAATGTTCACAGCGGCGGAATCATGGCAGCGACAGAGAGAAGATTTGCACCCAGGGCGGAGATGAGACATTCGGTTAGCGACTTCGGGTTTGCTCGGTTAGCAGCTTAGCAGGTTAGCTTCCGAGGCTAGCGCGTCGACAAACGCTAGCAACAGCGCGGCCTCTTCCGGGGGGCGGAGCTTCACGTGCATTCATTACACTCTGTATGGCTGCGTCCAAAATGGCGGCCTACTCCCTTCATAGGCGCACTACATAAACACATAAACACTATCTCTATGTGCTACTTAGTGCACTATGTATAAAAAATGGCGGAATTCGGGATTGAGCCAAAGCGAAGAAGATTTACATGCTGTTTAGGACAACACATAGATCTTTTTATTATTAGGATAAATGTAAACGAAATTATAAACAAATTTCTCCCAGTAAGCATTATTTTAATTGTATTATTTATTAATTTATATTTTACTGGGGTTTTTTTCGCCACTTATTCTGTTGAAAGTACACTAATACAATTAATTTAATATGCAGGAGGCTCATTTGCATATTTAAACGCAATATAAAAAGAAATATTCAAAATACGATTAATTGTATTAATGTACTTTCAACTGGATACGTATTTAAGTAAAGGAAAAGGAAAATGATAAATAATAAATAATAATTTTAGGGTGCAGAACATTGTTTACCTGCTTGTTATTTGTATAATTGTTAAAAATAAATATATTTGTATAAAAATCGTAAACATTGTTTCTCTCATTCTTAAAGCATTATGTAAGATCAGACACTACACTGTAAAATAATTATTTTTCTGTTACTGATAGACATCCTGTTGAAAGTACACTAATACAACTACAATTTTTTTTACACAATACAACTTTATTTTTAATAATTATACAAATAATAAGCAGGTAAACAATGTATTGCAGCCTAAAATCATTATTTTTATTTTCTTTTACTTAAATGAAAAATTAAAAAAAAATCATAATACTATTACACTTTATTAATGTACTTTCAATGGGATACATATATGAGTAAAAATGTAAAAATAAAATAAAACAAAACAGAATAAGTATTTCAGGGTTCAATACATTGTTTACATGCTTATTATTTGGGTATTTTTTGAAATATGTGTATAAAATTCTTATTTTTTAAATGTTTGGTTTGTCCCATTTTTAAAGTATTATTTAATGTACATTCAGTGGGATATATAAGTGTATATAAGTAGAATCAGTATAAATAGAATAAAATAAGTATTTTAGGGTGCAGTGCAGTGCAGTGCAGTGCTGTGTGTGTGTGTGTGTGTGTGTGTGTGAGGCAGTCTCAGGATCAGACACGGCCGGAGATGTTGAGGCAGGTTCATCATGAAGCTTCTAGATTAGACTGAATGAATAACAGCAGCACTAAAACGTCTGGATTTAAAATAGCTAGTTTACTTCTGGGGAGTCTTTTGGGAGTCATTTTAGATTGCGTTTCCAGAAAACGATCAGATGTAATATACTGTATATTGTTATTGCACAGAATTCTTTTGGACTTCATAAATCAGAAACACGTGTGGGACATCAAGCACCATAAACCCCCAAGACACGAGTTCACCGTGTTTCTGTCAATAGTAACTGAATGACTCGGGGGCAGAGTCACTTTCTTTAGGCTGTGGAGGAGCCAGAGGTGCAGATGATGGAGCGTCACAAATGAGAAAGACAGATTCCTGTTCTGACGCAGGCAGAGACGCCGAGGCAGGTTAGATTAGATTAGATTAGATTAGATTAAACTTTATTGGCATTGTTCAAAGTACATGTACTAAGCCAATGAAATGCAGTTAGCATCTAGCCAGAAGTGCATAAGTGGCATATTTACAATAAATTACGAATAAGGATCTACAGCTATGAGGGTGAGGTGTACTTGTGGATGACTTATGTACAGGAGGTGCAGTAGCTATTATAAATAGGGATAAATGTGATCTATATATGTCTGTACAATCAGTGTACAGTGGTGAAGACATGTTAATAATATAATAGGAATGTGAACAGGATATACAAGTTAATATATACAGATGAATATGTACATACATACATATTATATATATATATATATATATATATATATATATATATATATATATATATATATGCACACACACATGTATGCTTGTATGTAGGTACAGTAGTGCAAAAGACTGCATTATAATTTACGTAGTGCAAAGAAGCAAGGTGAATAAATAGTGAAGTAAGTAACTGAAAGCAGATATAACAGTGTACAGTGTGATCAGCTGTTCAGTGTAGAAAAAGACACTGGGAAGAAGCTATTTTTCAGTCTGTTTGTGTGGGCGCTAAGGCACCGGTAGCGCCCTCCAGATGGGAGGAGGTGGAATAGTCCGTGATTCGGGTGAGAGGCGTCTTTGATAATGCCATCTTTGTTACTGTCTGTGTGCAGTTTCACATGTTCTTCATGTGTCCGTGTGGGTTTCCTCTAGGGTTCTCCAGTTTTCTTCCGACCTCCCATAAACATGCCGAGGCTGCTCTAAACTGCATCTAGATGTGAAGGTGTGTGTGCATGGTGTCCTGCGATGAATGGCGTGAATGGTGCGTTCCCGCCTCACACCCAGTGTTCCTGGGATTTTTCTCTAGAACCAACGTGACCCTGAATGAATGAATGAATGAATGAATGAATGAAAGTTAAAGCCAAGGTATGGAACAAAGTTTGTGTTCATATAGTTTTTATTCAACGAAATCCACTTGAGGTGAAAGTAGAACAGGCCACAGTTTATATATACAGTTAGGTCCGGAAGTATTTGGACAATGACAGAGTTTTTGCGATTTTGCCTTTATACACCACCACAATGGATTTGAAATAAAACA
>CM074986.1:21832282-21849803 GCA_037576825.1 Pangasius krempfi
GTCGATGTCCCAATATTTATGGACCTGACTGTGTATATATATATATATATATATATATATATATATATATATATATGCACACACATATATGCATGTATGTAGGTACAGTAGTGCCAAAAAAACCACATTATAATTTATGTAGTGCAAAGAAGCAAGGGATCAACAGTGACTGGAAAAAAAATGGAATAAATTAACTGAATCAAAGGCCATAAGTCAGAGAAAAGTACATAAACATTACAACATTACATCCTGTGAAAAATGATCAGTTTCACAGCCGCTGAAGCTTCATAATGGGTTACAAGCAAAACAGTCGAGTTTCTTCTATTCACTAAAACGATGATTCAATATGACAGCAGGATGTTAGAGGTTTGTTTACCGAGTGCGTCAGCAGCAGAAGCCACGTTTAGAACTTCTCCAGACTTAGAGAGAAAAGGAAAAAGAAGAGATAAGATCTAACGTATTTCTTTTCTATTATTTAATTTCAGTTTTTCAAAAATCAGGTTCAGATGACCAAAAAAAAAGAAGTCATGTATAAGTGACAAAGCCCTGTCCGTGTGTGTGTGTGTGTGTGTGTGTATTAAATCTCGAGCACTGATCTTACATGAGCCGGAGTCAGTGGAGAAAAACGAGATCTCTGCCGTAAAGTCTCGGCTGTTTTCATCAGGACCTTGAATTTGCACCTGAAGGATTTCAAGGTGACACGCTTGAAACATCAGCACAAAACATGAGCATGAAAAACATGAACACTTCAAAGTATGATAACAACCAGCCGGTTGTCATGTCTCTCAAACATTTTTTTAATCAAAACTGACAGTCATGAACAGTAGAAGTTAAAGATCTCGTCTATTTATCCTGATAAAGTAGAAGTTTATATTAGATATTCATGTCTGTGTGGAATCCGTATGCAAAAGTGGCGTGTGGTTTACGAACAAGCGTTTGTTTAGCACACAGAGGCACACAGGTCCGAAGAAGAAGAAGAAGAAGCCTTTATTTGTCACATACACACTACAGCAGAGGGAAATGCTTTTCTTCGCATGTCACTGCTTGTTAGGAAGTTGGGGTCAGAGCGCAGGGTCAGCCATGACACAGCACCCTGGAGCAGAGAGGGTTAAGGGCCTTGCTCAAGGGCCCAACAGCGGCAGCTTGTTGGTGCTGAGGCTTGAACCCCAACCTTCTGATCAGTAACCCAGAGGCTTAACTTGAGCCACCGCCGTAACAGTTAAAGCAAAAAGTTGGCCTTAAAGTCCGTAAAATTTTTACTTCCACTGCATATGATGACGTCATATTTTTAAACAACAAATCTAGCTCTAAATATCACTATGTGCTGTTTATCTCCACAGAGTGCAGCTAGGATAACATTACCGAGTGCTCAATCGTGAATAACATCGACTAACAGAAAAGATTTTATTAGCAAATATACGCTCATTTTAAAATTTATCCGAGTTGGGAAACGCCTGAGGTTATTTCGAGATACGCTAGTAGTAACGGAGCTACCAAGCTAACAAAAATAACATCCGTTAACTTTCTGTAACCGACTAAGATTATTTTTATCATTTTTGAACCTTAAAGACATTAATGAATTTCCTGAAAACAGCCAAAAGCCAACATACCACTAACATTATTATTATTATTATTTTAGGAAAAGGCATTGACAGACTGGCATTACAAAAAAATAGTAAATTAAGAATAATTATTTTTATAGACAGCCCTTTTCAGAAAGGTGAATTGACCTTTTTTCCAAGCAGGATAAATTTTCTTTCTTCGCTGAAATCTGTCCTTCTTTGCTTCCATCTTCTTTCTTCTCTTTCTATCTCGTGCTCGTTGATCGCTGCGAAACCTCGCTGTGTTCTGGAGCGCTTTATCTTCCGAGCAGGTTTTTTTGGTTCAACTCTTTATGATGTAAATTCATTGTGAATTCGTTGTGACGTCACAAGCGAGACCCAGAAAGGAGGCCTAACCGGGTAAAATAAAACGATCAGCAGATCTAAAATGGCGGCAATATTTATCCTGCACCTCACCAAGCTCAAGCTTACAGCTGAAGACTCATGAACGTTGTTCACATAACATTCAGAACACCTCACGTAAACATGACATAATTATTCCTAACATTCAGTTAGTACTCATTTTTCTATTCATTGTAACACTGAGCAGATCTGAATGAAACAGTGGGACCGGTTGTTGATTATTTTCCTATAACAGCACACCTCGTCATGCTTTTCTTCCTTACTAAATGCAGTCTCAGTTCATTTGTGAAAGGAAATGAAAGAAGTAATGAAAGAGCGATTCCCAGTGGTGTGAAACGGCGTGACGTACACGCCAATGATGACGTCATCAGGGTGTACAGAATAAAACGAACGTGGACAAATAGTGAACAGATACGTGGACGTGACACTTCAGGATGCATTCGCTTCTCAGCTCTGATCTACGAATCAAACATTTAAAGATTTAAGATTTTTAAACATTTTAAACATTTAGTCAGCTTGTGCACGGACTTCGAATCAAACCTCTTAAGAGTGAACGTGGAATTAGTGCTCATGCAGGAAACATCAGCCATTTAAAAAATGTCCTGAATATTCAGTGGATTTGTTGATATTCATTATTTCCACTACTTCACTGCGCCAACCGTTTCTCACTTCCAACTCGTCAAACACTGAAGCACGGCAGAAGCCCTGAGCGGCGCGGAGGTGAGATCCAGTCCCGCGTTCATGCCTTCCTCCGCTTCAGCAGGGTCAGGGTCAGGCTCAGAGACTCCTGGAGCAAGGCTTTTTTTTGTTGATGAAGCTCACAAAGCTTCTAACGTCGGCGTCTTGGCTGGCCAGCAGTCGGTCCAGCGTCGACTTCCACGCTTTCTGACTTTTTTTAGTTGTATTTTTAAAATTTTATTAAGAACAAAATCGCATTCCAGACAAAACGAGTTTACTGTCTCTGATTCAGTGAGGGCCATTTAGATCAGCAACCTTACATAGCGGTGATGGATAAAATGTAAAAAATGAATTAAAAATAATTGACAAGTCACCGTAGCTTCATTTCCTTGCAATGCTTTGTGCATTGTTATGATAAAGACGTGAAATCAAATCAGGATTTATACAGATGCTTGAAAAGGAAATTCCAGGACTGTAAATGAACTTTCCAACAACAACAGGTGTAAGCGCTGAACATTTGGGATTTCAATGTCATGTTTGCATCAAATGAAAAAAAAAAAAATTATTTTTCCAAAAAAATAATTAACAGGAAAAAGTTAAAAATAAAAGTCTGAACAATCAGGACATGCGTATTATATAAAGGTTACGAATCACAGCATCACATCCATCTCACCATGTATAATACCTCGACCTGAGACTAAACCCAAGTTCTCGACCCTCACGGTTTCATCAAATCCATGTGACTTGCCCTCACACGGTCAGGTTTTAGTGCTGAAACGTATTGATTTTCGCAGCACTGACACATTTAATTGCTTCCGCAACCTACAAACAGTGTGTGTGTGTGTGTGTGTGTGTGTGTGTGAGAGAGAGAGAGACTCTGAGAAGTGTTGTGCTTGAAAAGTCGTGTCTCGTATCCATCATCAGCGATTTCAGTCCCAGCTGAGGTCCAGACGAGCTCAAACAAGCTGCTCCGACATCGACACGCTCTCTCCCTCTCCCACTCTCTCTCCCTCCCTCTATCTCTCTCCCTCTCCCTCCCTCTAGCTCTCTCCCTCACTCTCCCTCCCTCTCTCTCTCGCCCTCACTCTCCCTCCCTCTCTCTCTCGCCCTCACTCTCCCTCCCTCTCTCTCTCTCGCCCTCACTCTCTCTCTCTCTCTCTCGCCCTCACTCTCGGGAAACACACACAAACCCGAAGCCTGATCTAAACTCACCCGGATAACTGCTGTTGGTTATTCATTAAAATAAAACCTCATAAAGCTCCTTTTTTTTTTTGCTATTGCTATTTTAAATAAAGTTACTATTTCAAATATTAATATCACTATTGTTTAATGAGTTTATTATTATGTAAATAAATTACCATTTTTATATTGAAAAAAGTCCTTATGAGGATGTTTTTTTAAAGAGGAAAGTTAATTAGTTCCTCTAAAGTGCCAATATTTTTTGAAGTTGCTGCATAAAAAAAAATGGATCAAAGATGAATAAATCAGGCCGTTCTCCAGCACAGGGAGTGTGATGTTATTAGCACTGCGCACACACACACACACACACACACACACACCACATACACACACACCCATACTCTGCGCGCACACACAAACACCGCATGCACACACTACACACACACACACTCTAATGTCACACTGCTGTAAGTTTTTAATTTATAAACAACTGTAAGAAGAGAACCTCAGGAGAACCTGAACTTGAACCTGAACTACTCCAAACCTAAACGCTGCAGAGATAGAGAGAGCACAAAGAGAACCGGAGGCAGGGAGAAGAGGGTCAGTCCCGCGCTCACTCCTTCCTCTGCTTCAGCATGGTCAGGTACAGACCCAGAGACTTCTGGATCGAGTCTCTGCTGACGAAGTTCACAAAGTTTTTAGTGTCGGTGTCTCGGCTGGCCAGCAGGCGGTCCAGCGTCGGCTTCCTCAACATGGACTTGGTGATCTCACGGGCGTGATCTGCAGATCAAAAAGTTATTGCGCATATTTTATATATTGATCTGCTAATTTTTAGTATGTTGATATTTAGGATGATATTTAAGGGTGCCAATAATTATGGAGTTGGCTAAATCGACTGATTTCATTTTAAAGCTGTATTTCAGTAGAAATGTGTACGAAGTGTGGGATGTAAAGAGAGGAGCTCTGTCCTCAGTGGAGGTCAGAATGAAGGAAGGTAGTGACCTGGGATGGCCAGCCACTTGGTCATGGTCTCAGTGGCCGTGCTGAGAACGTCCTCCTCAGGAACCAGCTGGTCCACCAGGCCCATCTTCAGCGCATCAGAAGGACTGTACATCAGACCGAACTGGAGAGAAAGCTCTGCTGTTCTGTGGCCCACTGTGTTCACCATCGTCTCCTTAAACCTGATACACATACACACACACACACACACACACACACAGATTTCACCACTGCTTGTTTAAACGCTACAACAGCACACAAAACTGGGAGAGAGAAACACAGAAAAAGAGAGAGAGAGAGAGAGAGAGAGAGAAACGGAGAGAAACAGATAAAATTGCAATTTAAAATACTTAAGAATATGCAAATGTTTATTCCCCTATAATACATTTCCTATTATAATATTTGTTAGATTTTATAGTTAGATTATAATAATAATTTAAAGAGATTTATTTCTATAAACATTAAATTTTTAGATTTTAAACTGTAATAACTTTGATTTAAATTGGAATTTTACATTCAAGCTTTGTAATTTAACTACTAGGAATGATTTCTGCAGGTACGGATCTGAAGAAGGTTTAGATCTGATGAAGGTTTAGATCTGATCCAGGTACTGATCTGATGAAGGTTTAGATCTGATCCAGGTACGGATCTGATCCAGGTACTGATCTGATGAAGGTTTAGCTCTGATCCAGGTACGGATCTGATCCAGGTACTGATCTGATGAAGGTTTAGATCTGATCCAGGTACTGATCTGATGAAGGTTTAGATCTGATCCAGGTACTGATCTGATCCACGTGTGGTACAGAACATCTAATCACAATGTATATATTGTACAGGGAAAGGAAATAAGCATTCAGACATTTTGTTTAATACACTTTCAGTACGTGTATCTACTTCAAATATATATATATATGTATTTAAATACACACACACACACACACACACACACACGCATAACCATAAACAACGATATGCTTAAAAAAATGATACTGTTCTCGTTGCATAATTCAATAATAATTCATTACTGCACCAACTGTTGGTTATATATAATTATGATGTATCAGGATGTGAGGGTGTCGGGGGCGTGTCTTTAAAATGGATCGGAAGTCATGTGACCAAACTGGTTATTTTTCAGCTACGTAACACACTTGTTCTGAGACGCTGGCTTAAACTGGCTTAAACTGGCTTAAACTTTCACGCACCAGAAGGGAGCGACGATGCCGAGCTGCGTCTCGTTGAGGCCGATCCTGTAGCGCGGATCGTCCGCCATGATCCTGTAGTCACATGACAAGGACATCAAACACCCGCCTGCAGGACTGGAACCCTAAAAATAAAATAAAATAAAATAGAATAGAATAAAAAAGCAAGCAGCGAGCTTCGTCGGAGTTTGGTGAAGGTTAAAGGAGGCTCACGTTGATGGCGGCGATGGTCATCTTGCTGCAGCCGTACATTTTGAGCCAGATGTCCTGCACGGATTTCCAGAACTCGGCGTAGTGCTCCGGACTCTTCCCGTACATTTCCAAGATGTCCAGGCCTGCGGAGAAAATCTTCGGCTGAGCCTGGAAAGAGACGAGCTGGATTAATGTTTCTGCAATTCTTACAACAGTACGTTGTTTTTCCCTTTTCTGTGTGTTTTTTTTTTTGTATATAAAGCTAAAGAAAAAGAGTGATTTATCTGATATAACTCAAAATCCACAACAATAATGAAATAAATAAAAAATAAAAAAATTATTATACTACATATTTATAAGCCATATGACACCTGCAGTACGAGGAAACTCCTCATAAGCCTTCTGATTAAATAAACAATATCAGTGAAGATTGTTGACAGAAAATGAATGAGAAAAAATATTCGTTATTATAAGTGAACTATAAAAGCTTTAAAAATATTTATATCAATATCATTAATATGGATTAATAATTTAGTAATTAGTTTATTATTTATTTCATTAGTTTTTAAGAAAAACATCAAAACATTTTTAATTATTCAATTTGAATCTTTTTTTTTGTTATCAGGTGGAAATCTCAACCATGCTTTATTACATTTTTAAAAAAATAATTCTCTTTCTATTTTTTTCCCGCGCTGATTTTTGCGCATCGTCTGTGTGTAGCGATGTACCGAGGTGAGAATCACTCCTCTGCAGCTCTTGTCCAGCTCGAGTTTCTCTAAACCGATCAGGAGTTCGGTCAGAAAGTCCAGACTCATGCTGTTCACCGGCGGGTTCTGAAACTTCACCACTGCGATCCCTGCGCAGAAACATTCAAATATGAGCGAGAAGAGGAAGAAAGGCGAAAATCCTGACATGCAAAATGTCACGTTTGTCGTTTCTACATTTACCGAGCTTCATTTATCGCGCTGAACGCGAACGGATTTATTCGTAAATCATTCGTAGGAAATCCTGTAAATTCCGAAAAACGTTCGTATCTCCTCCCGAGTGTGCGTGTAATTCTACACACGAGAAAACGAACGAATTCACGCCTCGACTCGATCGACTTCAGATCAAATAACTTGCACGGATTACTTCACTTTTATATCTTTACACTTACGCCTTCGAGTCTCGATCAGAAACACAACCTTTCACTCGCTCAGGGACTCAGAGCTCCATCCACAACATTGAATCAAAACCAGTCGCTTTATTTTATTAACATTAATTAAAGGATATAAAAAAAAATAATTAAAGAAAGCGAGCCGACTCAAACCCATAAATTAAGAGAAATAAAAACACATCGTTCAGTTAATTCAGTTATGATGAAAGAAGCGGCGGCGTATAAACGGAGGACGGGCCGCTCTGTCTGCGCAGAGCCGTAAGCCGCAAACAAACGCCTCAGCTGATGGACGATTTAGCGCTCGCTTATTATCATTATATTATTATTCAATATTTTTATTGGCAGAGAAATTAATCAAAATAACTTCTACTTTCTGCCTTTCAGCCTTTACCCTGATCACTCATTTCGTGCTCCCGGCTGTCTGTAGACTTTACCTTTTATGGAGTTTTGTGGGCGTCGCTACATGCAAATGAGCTGTGTCGGGAACACGCTTTGAACTTTACGGGCGATCAGCACACGCACGCGAGTACGAAAACATCAGCGTCTCAGAAACTTCTTTAAATCTGGCAGAATTTTAGTTTCGTTTTACGCAAACATTCACACACAACTTCACTAAAACACTGATAAAGGAGTCTGATTGTACAACATTCCTAAAATTTGTTAGCAACGAAGAACTGATTTATATTTTCTTTATTTTAGCTTATAAATATCTTTTGCCAAACTTTTACATTAATACTTTTACATTATTTTAATTACTGTACTTTTATTTTGTATCGTTACTATTTTCTTCTATCACTGCTATTATTACTGACTATTTATTTTTATTTATTTTACTTCACACTACATTAGTTTTATATTATTTCAATAATCGCACTTTTATTCAGTCTTCGGACACTTTTTATAAAGTTATTTTTTTCCTTTATATCACTGCTATTTTTATTTGACTATTTTATCTCTAACTGCCTTTTGTTTATTTGTGTGTTTGTTTGTTTGTTTGTTTTTTTAATTCACACACTGAAGGACACAGCGCTCCATTTTAAATGTACGAAAAGTGCGATATATATATTAAGATTATCGTTTATTATTTTATTATTACTATAACCCTGGGCAATCATTCGTACCAGTGCTGCTGTCCAGGTCCACTTTAATTTTGGATGAAGATGATGAATTTCGATTGCTGGAGCTGAAGAAGGACAAAGCGGAGGTTCTGCCATGTTTACAGCCTCCAGATAAGAGCTGAGAAGATCCTGAGAAGTTCAGCAGAAAGGGAATAACGTGAAAATGAAGAACACAGACTTAGTGTTTTTCGTATGGTTTTGAAACAAACATCACTTTATTTCACTGGCCATGAACTAATAACCTCTACACCCTATGTAGTGCCCTATGTAGTGAAGGGCATTTGGGACTGAGCCACTATCGCTGCAGTGACTTTGGGGAAGTAAATACAAATTCCATGCACTATTAGCAGGTGTATCTAAAAAAATTAAGAAGTTTAGGACTTAATTTCATTAAACTCTGTGCCAGTTTAAAACCTTTTATAACTGTAGCACATTAGCTTGTTTTCTAACAGTCTCGAGACCTTTGTCCCAATTCTCCTGCAAACACTACGAACCATTTCTTTTTCTCTTGAGTTTTAAAATTCACATTAAATGTTAGTAAACAGACTTCGCAATCAAAAGACACTAAAAAAAAACCACACAAGTTTAATCCTACGCTGCGAAAGACAACCAGTACCGAAGCTGATGTAGCTAGCTCCGCGCCTCAGCACAGCCGCCATTTTCTTTACACACAAACCCGCAGACCTGGAGGTCTCTTCTGCAAAGTGGGCGTGACCACATGGTCGCTCCTGATCCGATTGGATAAAAAATCCGTCAGTTTTCAAAATGACCAATCACACAGAGAGACAGGGCTGTGGTTGAGTTATTTGGAATGCGGCCGGTTGCCTAATAGATTGAAGATTTCTGTGAACACTTACAGATTAAGTGTTAATAATAATAATAATAATAATAATTATTATTATTATTATTATTATATAGCTATAGCTCTAAATGCTATAAAATTAATAATAATAATTAGTATTAGTATTAGTATTATATAGATATAATTATAGATCTTCGTGCTATAATAATAATAATAATAATTTAATTATTATTATTAATATTATTATTATTGTTGTTGTTATTATTATACATATATAGCTCTAAATGCTATAAAATTAATAATAATAATTATTGTTAGTATTAGTATTATATAGATATAGATCTACATGCTATAATAATAATAATAATAATAATAATAATAATAATAATAATAATAATAATAATTGTATTATTATTATTATTGTTATTATTATTATTATAGATGTAATTTTATACCTAATTTGTTTTTAAAAGATAATAGATATCTGCTAAAAAGTGCCTTATTATTATTATTATTATTATTATTATTATTATTATTATTATTAAGAAGAAGAATTTTGTGCAATAATTCTTAGATAAATTATGATATATTTATAACAAACACATGGCTGTCTAAATGTGACCTGTCCACACTGCAGTTAAAAACACAAGATGCACGGATGAAGCCAAGCTTTATTGGTTGACTTTATTGTAAAAATGCAAGATGCATGAAAAGATGTACAGTAAATCTTGAACGTTGATCTTTTAGCCATGAAATCACAAGCCAAAGACCAGACTCATACCATCACTTAATCCCTGCTTTCAATACTTCTACAGATGAGAAAAAAAAAATTTAAGGTGTTAAAGTTGCATAAAAAAATGAGCATGCAGTTTTCAGATATTCAGGATTACATCTAGTTATGAAAATAGTGACGTAATTACAGCCATTTTAGAAAAGCATGTGGGGGATAATCTGTTTTTTTTTTTTTTTAATTGAACAGATCTTTACTTTTTGACTGTGGACACATTTACAAAAAAAAAAAAGACTGATTCATATCATTAGACGTTATATATTTTCTTTAACATTTCTCTTTTTAAACTGTTGTAAATTGATTTAGCATGGATTATTTCACAGCTTGGCACATGTGACCGTTTCTATTCATACTGGAGTTAATGACTGATGACATGAAGAAGCCACACAGAGGTGCATGATCACTTTAATGAAAAATGGGTTTCGTGGTTTTTTTTTTTTTGGTTTTTTTTTACAATATCATCAAGGTGAAGAGTTATAAGAAGCTCCTCGACGCTGCAAGAGCAAAGAAGGCAGACAAAAGCTTTGGACTGTAAGGAATGATTTTGTGTGGATTTAATTCCCTGGCACAAGTGAAATTTAGCACATTTTACTTCATCTAAAATCAGCACTGGGCTGCGTTCCAATATTGTTTCTAAAGTGCCCTTGGAGACTTCCTCGCCATTTAATACTTTGTCCGATGAACTCTCAACTCCTGAAAGTCGAGGGGACGTCGGGTGTCAGGTTCAGGAGCAGAATTTACCCAGAATGCACTGTGACGTGATGGCATGTAAAAAACGCAGGACGAAGCTGGTTATAAATATAAACAGGAGCGATAGAGTACATAATATTTCAAAAAATATAATATCTGATGTCTCTCATGGAAACCTGATATATGGCCATATATGGAGTTCCATTATATGACACATACAGTTGAGTGTAAAAGTTTGTACCCCCCACCCCACCCATGGTCTCTGGGTGAAAAAAGGAGGAACATGTATGTAAGATGGTTGAGAACAGAATTAATTTCATTTCATTTTATATTATTTTTCACTATTAATATCTTAACATACGCTGTTTGAGCATTATTCGTCTTCAGAATATGCACATTTTTGCACTCGACTGTATATGTGTTGAAAATATGCTAAATATGTTCAAATATGGGATTATTTATTTACAATAAAATGTATGATCATATACGATGTTTATACACGGGTTGAATTTTGAATTAAAGTGAAAACTAGAATTATAATCGTGTTAATTTGGGTGTAGTCATTTTCTAAATTCTTCAGACATTCACTGATTTAATTACATGCCCTGAGTATAAATCTAGTGTTAAATATGTGAGGGGAAAAACAAAACAAAACAAAAAAAAAACATCAGGTCAGCTAAAAGAAAATTTAAAATCAACTTCCTGGACACAAGTGCTGTTTTACACCGAGCGTGTCTGATAATATTAATCTAAAAGGAGACGAGCCATATGTATAAACGGTATTAATCCATATATCATCCTTATATTATTCATATATACAGTCTACATGAATTCTACATTTACGTTAGCGACATTTATTTATTGTATGTACACTATTTTGGAAAAAAAAAAAAAAGGTTCTACGTATATGTTCCTAGGTTCTACATATAAATACGTAATAACGTTAATAGAGTTTTTCCCTTCAAGGGATTCAAGTGTTAGTGATGGAAATTCGGCTCTTTTCAGCGAGTCAGATCATTTGACTCAGCTCACTAAAAAGAGTCGACTCCTTCAGCTCCCAAAATATTCTGACCATTAGACCATTTATTTTTAATATAACGATGACGCAGGAAATGTAAGAAGACACTCACATGGCGTTTAGACGACACAGAAGTTATATCTGATTTAATTACCAAATCCACCGCATTCCCGAAGATGAATTCGCGCTAACAAACGACTCAGATGTTACAAAGAAATGAAATCACACTGTGAAAGTAATGTCTTGCCTAGAAAAAAGAAAAAAGAAGAAGCCTTCAGCTAAAAGAGTCGATTCTTTGAGTCGACTCGTCTGCACATGACACATCACTGTCACTTCTGCATAACGAGTATGTAATATGTCCTGTACTTTATGATGTACGAAGGGTTCTTTGAATGAGGGATGGTTCTCGATTTCTAAAGAAATTCTCTGAATTTCTAAAACATAAACCCTCAGTCGTCGGGTCACTTTTTTTTTTATTTAACTTTTTTCCCTCAGAGTGTATGTTCATGTATGGCCGTATATCAGATTTCCCTTCAAACCGTGTCTTATGTCGCGCGATATTGCATCCATACCTGACACCTGACGTACATGTACTCCGTTAGCTAGCTAGCGAGTCGATTTAGCAGTACATAGGTCATAGTTCGGTTACATTGTGCTTCAAGGTCAAGTGCATTCTGTTTTCAAAATTCCACTCCTCCCTACACACTAGGGGAAGTCGACAAGGGCGTGTTAAACCCAGTGTTGGAACGCGAGTCTGGACCCAGCAGGTTTTCACGAACGTCTGATTACAGCGTCAGGACAGAATTCTAGCCACTTGCACAATCGCTTCACACTGAGGCATGCACGGTTCTGCTCTCGAGCTCCGGCAGGAACTTTTTTAAATGCATCGCAAGAATTACAGACATCATAATTACACACATTTTACAGTTCAGAGAGACACGGACTAACCTGAGCGTACGTACGGGCACAAGGAATTTATCTCTTTCGTTTATACAGCGTGTTCTTTAGCAAATGAGTCTCCGCTAATGTCTTGCTTTGTGTTGTGTTGTATTTCATTAACATCCCTTTGAAGTACTGTATGTTTGCATCGATTTGACTCTCGGCCATTTTTGAACCCAACCCTGATTCAAACCCCATTCTCCGTGCGCCTTTCCTACATGCGCTAGGCCCTGTGCACCTGGCGCAGGTGCGGTTTGGGACGCAGCCCGTTTACTCGGTGCTGTCCCAATCCTTCTTGATCTGCAGGTTCCACTCCCAGGACAGGTGGTCCGTCTTGTCGTCGTCCGTGAAGTAGGACTTGATGTGGTAGCTCCCTCGGACGATCAAGCCTTTAGGAGCCTCCTCCACCGGAGTGATGAACTCGTGCTCCTCCACCCGCGGCCCGTAGCTGCCCACCATGTACACGGCTTTATCCACTGTGACAAAAGAATAATTAAAGCGGATGCTCAGTGCCAGTAAGGTCCTGTATAGAAATGTGGGCGTGTCTTTGGATACATATATGGACTTTAGAGTGTCTATGAGTGGAGTGGGTGTTGCCTGGAATCTATTCATGGAAATTAGTGCACCTCTGTTCACCTCTGGATGTGTGTGTGTGTGTGTGTGTGTGTGTGCTTTGGGATAGGAATATGGGTGTATTTTCAGTCCTAATATGAAATTTAGAGCATTTTCTGAGTAGGCGTGACTTGGGGAGGGACTGTGGGCGTGTCCTCAAATCCATACATGGTCATTAGAGCACCTCTGTGTGCGTGTGCTTTGGGATAGGAATGTTTTGGGTGTGTCTTTCAGGTCATATATGCGAATTAGAGCACTTTTGGGTGGGCATGCCTTGGAAAGGGAATGTGGGTGTGTCTTTTTATTGATTTATTGATAAACTTTTAATGAAATATATAGACTAGAGTTAAAAATAGAGTTTTTCCCCACATTTTTTAAGAAACAGAACTGAAAACCTTGGTGGAAAAAACTGAGTTAGTGTGTTATTACGCAAGAGTTATTGCATCACAAAATGTAAGAGCCAAAAATGCGAATATATTACACCTGTTATGACTTCAGCTGACTAGAATGAAGGAAAGGGGCAGGGCATGGAGGGTTGGAGGCATTTGTAATTTGGATGTTCACAGAATCTGGGTTTCTTGAAGACGGTCACAGCGTAGGCATGTTTTTGTGCCTTTTTCCGCTGTTTAATGACATTTTTGTCATTTTAATGAAGAATGCAAGTATGAATGATATGATATGATATGATATGATATGATATGAAGTATGAATATTTACCAGATGTGAATACAGTATGTACAATAAATACAAACTGAACAGTATAATAATAATAATTATTATTATTACAATATGTGCAATCTCTGTTTACAGTATGGATACCATACCAAATATGGCTTAGCTGATTTAAAGTCTAAGAGTAATAGCATTTGAGTAACACATGTTATACTTGTACAGTTTTAGACTTTTCAGTACATCGACATCTTCGTGTTGCAGGAATCCATGTTCATGCCCTTACCTCGAATTCCTTTCCTGGTGGTCACATGCACGTATTTCAGCCCAGACACGATCTCCTTGTTGACCTGACGGGGCACAACACACAGCAACATGAACATAATTTACATTTATTTATGTTTATTCTATGATAGTTGTGGTGATCAGACTTTACCAGTCACACACAGAAGTGTGTTGCTGTTTACTGCATGTTCCACACGTTACAACTGTTGTGTTGTATTTACTGTGTTGTACTGATTGTACTGATTGAGTCCACTTGCTCAGCGTGTGTTTATTTAGGAAGAGACATAATTTAGCCACCAGAGGGCTCAATCACAGTTATCCTAATGCTCCAGGGTTGCCAAGTTTAGTGTCTACTGGTTTTGCTCCAACAATTATCAAACCGAGATGGGAAATGGTCTTGGGCTGATAGATTATAATTTATCCCAGTCTGTGACTAGGCTGAAAAAAGATGACAAAAAACATCCAATCTGGCAAACCAGTGCTGATCTTGTTCACTGATATGAACCCTTAATAAAAGACATTAACATTAAGGTTGCCAGATTTGGTGTTTTATCCCTTCTTTAAATTATTAATCTAGGATAGGGCAATGTATCGTTTAATATAATACAGTGTATATATTATTTATGCTCAGGTTGGAAATTGATAATACATCATTCCAATCTGGCAAACCAAAGCTCCTGTTCACATCTCAGGAATGAATTTAATAAAATTTTTCTCTTATCTATTTCTGAGATTTCAAACATTCCTGCACAGACTCTGACTAGCTTATCAAATGAGCAACGTGTCAAAGAACCATTTAGAATAAATACTTAAAAAAAAAGAAGAATTATGAAAGGTGGCTTTCTGTCTAATTTTGCAACCTGAAATATTTATGGAATGTGATTTTTGGACAGCAGAAGCTTAGACAAGTGAGGAGTTTTAAAGGAAACCCTGAAACATATTAAATATGTTTATACTGAAATGTTTCTGATGTGTTTAGTGGTTGGTGCTGTACTTTAGTTGTTCCTGTAAGAAGTTAGTGGTTGTATCCTGTCCTGACGGCGGTGTTAGCGTGAAAGTTGAAACTTTAGCAGCTGATCTGTTTGAGCAGAGTGTACAGATGAGGAGCTGTAAGAGCTGGACAGGCTTTAGGACTAAAGCGCTGCTGCATCACTCTTTTTAGGCAGAAATGAATCAAGTGTTAAATCCCACTACGCAGCTATCAGCAGGTGCTCCAATGGCATTGTGGGTAATGTAGGAAACCACTGACTGAAGAAACCTTTGACCATTGGTTTCATAAACCATGAAAGAGGTTTAAACTAAAAAAAAAACTAAAAAAAAAGAGTTTCATTTTAAAAAATAAATCTTGGATGCCATTGATGATCACATGTTATATAAATTCAAGTATTTAATATATATATTTTGTTAATCCATTTATTTCTGTAATGCTGCTTTGTGACAATGTCCATTGTTAAAAGCGCTATACAAATAAAACTGAATTGAATTGAATGTTATTTATAAAGATTAATATGCAAGTCATTCAGGGTTTGTCCTTTAAGGACTGAGGAGGATTTAGGCATTAAATCTGTTCTATATATTTTTCCTTTTCTCTTTACTCATGAGACTCACTGTAAAAAGGTTCAAAATTGAGATACTTTAAGGTACAAACCTTTGTCAATTCTGATGTACCCTCAACTACTAATTGTTGTACCTTTAAGGGTCACTTTTTAACTAGAACAACAAAAATGTACCTCAACAATGTTGAAAATGGATGTAAAATCAGTAGCCATGTGCACACAATATACTGAAAATGCGAACTATAGAATCGGTCATGTTTTTGATCGTCATTCCGGTTCACCTTGAAGTGGATCTTCACTCTGTAATCCACGCCCTCCTTCATGGTGAAGCTCTGTTTCTTCAAAGCCTCAAGGTCACCTAAATTAAAAAAGAAAAAAAGAAAAACAGATTATAAGTGCTATCACTCGAACTCCATCTGTAGTAACCTAAGCCGAAGAGGACAGAGATCAGAGATCGATAGCTTTCTAATAAACGCTAGGCTTCGACTTTGCGAGTGCGTCTCAGGGTTTAGTCGGGTTCAGAGTAAAAAGCCTCCTTCCAACAGAGCGACTGCTGTTATCAATTTATCACTCGAATTTGCCTCTAAGTGCTTTATAATGGATTCTGAGAGAGCTGAGATGGACTGGAAAATAGAGGCAGAGGAATGATAAAGAGATTGCAAGCGAAACAATGGGGATATCATGGAAGATGATCTAGTAATGTTATTAAAACAAAAAAACAAAAACGTGGTAACATTGTACTTAAGGGGCGTGTTCATAGGGCTACATGACACGTGCATAATCCTTTAATGACAGGTGACATTAACCTACATTACATAAAGCCTGCTTTCTTCAATTTTGCTATCAACACCTGAGTCAGGTGACATAAGGATGTTTGTTAAAACATAAGTGTCATATGTCACGGCATTTGGCAAACGCACGTATTCGGGGCAACTTACATTTATACGACTGAGCAGCTGAAGGTTAAGGGCCTTGCTCAAGGCCCCAGCAGTGGCAGCTTGGCAGAGCTGGAATTTGAACTCACAACCTTCTGAGCAGTAGCTCAACATCTTAACCACTGAGCTACCACTACCTGCGTTTGAGGCTGACTACATTAGAACATCGTAACACGTGACTTTGTAATGGCAATGATGTGACGTAACCTCCAGAACTCAGCACTTAATGGGAACACTGACATGAAAGCCTGTTTTATTTTAACATTTGAACAGTGACAATTCTTTTTTCTGTTTATAAGATTCTTAAGACACATGAAATGCAGGGACTCGTGAAAAGCAGGGGCACGTCAAAAGCAGGGACACGTGAAAGGCGAGGATTCGTGAAAAACAGAGACATGTGAAAAGCAGGGACATGTGAAAAAGGGGGACACGTGAAAAGCAGGGACATGTGAAATGCAGTAACACAGGAAAAGCAGGGACATGTGAAAAGCAGGGACACGTGTAAAACAGAGACACGTGAAAAGCATGGACATGTGAAAAGCAGAGACACATTAAATGCAGGGACACGTGAATAACAGAGACACATGAAAAGCAGGGACATGTGGAAAGCAGGGACACGTGTAAAACAGAGACACGTGAAAAGCAGGGACATGTGAAAAGCAGAGACACATTAAATGCAGGGACACGTGAATAACAGAGACACATGAAAAGCAGGGACATGTGGAAAGCAGGGACACGTG
>CM074986.1:21851149-21876750 GCA_037576825.1 Pangasius krempfi
AGAGGATTTATGCTGATATTGCCCCAAAACCCTATTTTGTTCAGGCGTTTCCAAACTTTTGGAGGGCAGTGTAGACATCTAAGGCCGGGTAAATCATTCAAATGTCCAGGTTTTGACAGACACTACTGTATACAGATATTTTATTGCAACTGCCAGAATGTGATGAGAAATTTCACCAAATATTATAACTTAAAAATCACTGACTGCACCTCTAATGGTATAAATATTGCAGATTTCCTTAACGCAGTAAATGCTATTGTGTGACAATCCGTGATTTCACTGCTACATTTATTTAATGCCATTTTATAATCAGCTGCTTGTTACTGTGAGTACTGAAAGTACTGAACATCATTTATTATGATATAAATATTATATTGTCATATCGCCCTTCCCTGTGTTCACAGATCCATTCTTGGGCAAAGTGACACGCAATAAATTCAGATATGATTCCAAAGCCATGCTGTGTTGTTGTTTTTTTTTTTCTTCTCATGCCTGTATGCAAAAGGTAAATTTTTACAACCTTTAGCTCTAGCGTGACGCTGACAGTTAAGCTGAAGAGGAAGTCAAATGAGCGTGTTTCCGGGCATGAGCGTTGCGCCAGGCGTAGATTCACTTCTTGTTTTTACTCGCAGCTGAAATCTCAAATCCCCTTGTAATTCTTTCTGCTGTTATAGATGTGCTGCGCTTTTCTGAATATGATTGCCTAGCAACCAGGTGACCTTTCACCTGCCGAGGACTGCCTCGAGGGGGGGCCAAAAACTAAAGCATCAGCAATCCTTCATCTGCCCCCTGCCACACCTCAGGTACAAAGCAGCCCACAGGGGTGTGTGATTGATTCGTGGTGCATGGCTCCGCCCATACGGGGCTTGCCGGTATGGGATTGGTCTCCTGAGGAATGACATCATATCTCCAGGGTGCTCATTAAAATGCGCCGTGCCGGCCGAGCAGACGGACTCAGGTAGGGCTCTGCGCCACCGCAAGAGCAGAAAACTGCACTTCTGGTGTGTGTGCGCTGATGCAGATCAGGATGTGTAACGGAATGAAACCATTTTGAAATAAAAATTATTATTATTATTGGGCCACCACCAAGACAGTTATCAAACACCAAGACAAGATTTTATTCAGTTGATGCAAAAAAAAAAAAAAGCATTATTGTTACCAAGATTTCAACACGGATTAATCAAAACATAAATGTATTTATATTCAATATGCATATTTTTTCACATTATTTACATAAAAATTCAATCAATACTTTGATATCTTGGAATAATTTATTAAATAATCTTTTTTTTAATTTTCAATAAGTCTATATATATTTATTATGAAATCTTGTAATAATTTATTCAATAATTTATTTATTTATTTCTTACAATAGTTAATATAAACTTTACACTGTATTTGTATTATATTTTTTATGCCACTGGTGATATTTTGGTGTAAATATTCTCATGTATAGCATTTTTTATTCATTTAAATACGTATTTTAATTTATTTCAATTAATTACATTTATTTATTTTATTTTTTATTTTAGCCAAAAAAAAAACAAAACAGATTAACCTTATGATTCCAGGATTATGATTCTGTTAATCTATCTGAACATCCATTTTTCAAATGGATTGGACAATTTGCCACATTTTTCTATTCAAAGTTTAAAACATGGATAATTATAATAATAAAGCTTTAATTGTAACTGACGTCTGATATTGACTCAGATTGTCTTGTCCTCTGTTCCTTCTCGCTTTCGGTTGATAGGAACAAGACTTTTGACGTATATTACCACACTGGGGTGTGTTTCTTACCTGTTAAAGCCATAGTGATGGGTCCAGGAGCTTGATCACACATCAGCGTCAGTCTCGTCACCTGAACATTAGGAATATTGGGATCTGCGATGGAAAGAAAAGACCATGTCAGATAGTGAATCACTCTTCATCCACTCATCATCAACATTAATGACTCATATTAAAGGAATACGTCAGTGAATTTTTAACTTATCTCTATCCGCGGCATATGTAGCATGAATTTCTGTTTTGAAAAAAAAAAAAAAAATCTGTTTACTCAAAACATCACTAACAGTGGAAGTCTATTGAAGTCTAAATTACTGACTTCTGTTAAAACGGTTCTTTAGCCCAGTTTCCTGAACTCTAGTCAAATGTATCTGTATATAAGTGAAAATACAGGCTATAAGTTTCAATCTGAAACTATTTATTAGAATGAGAGAATGAATTTTTACGTAATTCTGTTCTGTTCTTTTTTCGGTGCAGAGAAACATGTTGAGATTCTCGTCTATAATAATAATAATCCCACATACACTACAGATACAGTAGATAGAGTTCAGGTTGAAAAATGCCCCAGTATTCCTTTAATATTCTCAGAAATCACTGACGCATCTTAGATTTCGCAGGAACTGTGATAAAACAACCGAGCACACAGATCTGTAACACACATCAACCAGCTCACTCGGGTGTGTTTTTGCTGCAATGGGAGTTCCTTAAACTCCTCCATACATTCATCACAATGTCTGGGCAGCTGAGATAAGCCTCAAACTGGGTGTGTGTGAAGCAAAGAAAGAAAGAGAAAAAAAAAGGGAACTGATTTATACACACGTTTTTTTTGGAAAGAGACGCATTCATCATGGAGGATGATGTAAGATTTTCTAACCCTCAGATCAATAACTTTTTGTTGAAACACCCTACAATTTTGTGCTTAAAATTGAGGAATGGGTTTCCACAAATTTAATACCTGCCCTTCACTCGTACTAATTTACACACGCGAGCTCTGTTTCTTAAGTAAATTTTGTTTTATTGTAAATTGTTTTTATTTTCGCATCTTCCACTCTTAACAAAAGTCAAACCACCTTTAAATCTGGACAGATTCATTTCCTTTCCTTGCACAGAGCGTCCTAAGCCTGCAAAGCTGGTGTGTCGCTTTAATTGGGCACTTTGTGATGCTAACTTTCCAGATATCGGATTATTTCTATGCTTTCTACAAGGACCCGCGGTACGGTTTAGCCAATATAACCTCCAGGAGGTTTAAACCTCTCATAATGAATGAATGAGCTCACACTAATCCTGCATTATTGATGTGAGCGATACTTAGAACCAGCCACGGACCGTGTTCCTGCGCAAAAGTGCATGGCATGGGCCACCCACGATGATTTATTGCTCTGTCACAGTCCATATATTACTCCTAGGAAAATCGGATGGCAAATTAATAGACATCAAAAAGAGCTGTGGTGAATTTGCAGAGCTGTCGCTCATCAGGGAAATGCCTCAGAGCAAACTAAGAGCATCTGAGCTCTTTGGTGCAAGTTTTTGGGTTTTATATGTTGTATGTGAATATATATATAGACATATATATAATCTAGCCATGGGGGTCACAGTACAGTGACTTCTGTGCCGGTCCCAAGCCCGGATAAATAGAGAGGGTCGTGTCAGGAAGGGCATCCGGTGTAAAACATTGCCAAATGTAATCATGCGAATCGTCAGTACTCTGAATTTCATACCGGATCGGTCGAGGCCCGGGTTAACAACGACCGCCATCGGCGCCGGTGGAAATTGGCCTACTGTTGGTCGAAGAAGTAGAGGAGGGAGGAGAGGAAAGGTAAGAGTGTAGGACTGAGAATAGGAACTCTGAATGTTGGTACTATGACAGGGAAAGGTAGAGACCTGGCTGATATGATGGATGTATAATAACACAACCTTAGGCACTATTTGTTGGATACTATGAAGGTCTCCTTACAATAAAACAAAATTACACATGGGGTGAAAACAGAAATTAGCTAAAACAACCAGAAATGGAAAAGACAAAAAGACCAAACTCCAAGAATGAATCAAGTCCTACTCTGGCCATGGACAAGATTAAAAGCAGGGTTATTCAGTGATCTGGTTGTCTCTGAGTCACTTTTGACTTTTTTTTTTTACATCTGGATGCCTTATGATTGTCATTTTTTGGTGTCTTGGCCTTTCCATTCATGTATAATGTTCACTCCTGGCTGGCTCAGTAAAGGTACAAAGAGGCTTAGATTAATTTGTTTTTTAATTCAGTCCAAAAATGGCAAATATTTCCCATCAGATTTGGTCGCCTCTCCATAAAATTACATCAAACTGAAATGAATGAAAAGGGAAAAAAATATTAAAATAAAAAGAACACTAATAAAATATTCCTGCTTATCTCTGTTAGACTCTTTAGACTCTCACAAACATTTTTCTAGACACCTTCAGGGTTTTCCTCCCTGAACAATGAAAAATTTTTAATCAATTTTTTGTCCCATTTTTTTAAGTTAAGTTTGTTAAGCTGTATCAAGGACTGGGTTTATTGTTCCCAATTGGCCTCTTTGCTCCACTCCGGTCTCACTCTGGCCATGGGCAAGATTAAAACCAAGATTATTCTGTGATCTGGTTGTCTCTGTGTCAATTTAATAAAAAAAATCAAAAGTCTTCCTGGAGTCCTTATAGTAGCTGTGACTTCCAGTTGATTCTGAATGTGAACTCCTGGCTTGCTCAACAAAAATGTAGAAATGCTTGATGAGCTTGCCCCATCAGATTTATTCCAGGAACTTCTCTACAAAAATTTCTGCCATGAGCTTAGACAGCTTTAAGATTTTCCTCTCTCAGTTTTGGAATGCAAATACGTTTAAATTCATCAATAAGCCTTCTCAGATCTCATTAAGACACATAAGACTGCTCCAATTAACCCAAAAAGCTCTGTACTGGAGCTTTAAAAGAATCAAATCAAACCATTTTGCAATATCACACGAAGGGCATCCTTGGGGCACAACTGAAATACTCAATCATGATGAAAGGGAAGGACTGATTCAGAAAAATAGAGCTCAAAAGGAACACTCCAATCATCCTTAGCCTGATTGGTCATTAGGATGAGCTTTTCCAGAGCAAACACGCAGAACGAGCATCACCGAATGCCGTGGGTCATTCCACTGAACGAGCGCTATTATTAACCTGGCCAAGAATAAACGAGTGAATCATTTATGAATCTGTAGAGTTGCTGCATAAATGCCCTCGATGCATAAGCTGTATTTGAGAAAACACACTGTGCACCAATTGATAGCCTGGAAAAATTACGGGGGACTTATTCAAGTGAGATGGATGCCTCGTGCCAACAAGAATATAGCGTTAAAGTATTTATACTGTGGCTTTAAGCTATGAATAAAAGCATGCTCTCCGTTTTTCCTGTAGAAATTGAAATAGAGTATTTCCATCTGGCCACACTCTTTATTTGTTAGATTGGTAAAAATATTAATATTCATTTTAGCAAGCAGAACTTCATAGCAGAACTTCATCCTTTCTCTGTGTGTGTGTGTGTGTGTGTGTGTGTGTGTTAGGAGTCAGTCTCTGGAGAGTGGCACTCCTGCTGTTCCTCTTAAACAGAACATACACCATCTGATATGCAGTCAGAACAGAGAGCGCTGGCTGCCTTCCTCTGTAAAGAACATCACGTCTATTGCATAAATGTAGGCGGTGAACGAGTGATCAGAGACAGGATGCAGGAGAGACTGAAAGAAAGGAGCACCGGGAAAGGATTATGTGAGGCCTGAGCTAGAGATAGAAATAGAATGCTTATTGTATAATAAATATAAGATGGAGGGATGGATAGATGGATGGATGATTGTAGGATGTAATAGATGAATGAATAAAAGATCGACAGATGGAAAATAATTGGATGAAATGGATGGAAGGATCAATGAATGCATGACAGGAGAGATGGCAGCATGGCTGGATAGATAGATAGATAGATAGATAGATAGATAGATAGATAGATAGATAGATAGGTGGATAGATACTGTAGATGGATGGTGGATGTGTGTATGGTGGATGGATGAGAGGATGGAGGAATGGATGAATGGATAGATGTACAGGTAGATTGAGCTGGATAGATAGATAGATACATGAATAGGTGGATAGATAGATGGATGGCTGGATGGTTGGATGGATGAGTGGGTGGATAGATGGATGCACTGATGTATGGACAGATGAATGGATGCTGCGATGAATGGATGGATGGGAATTATTAATAGACAGACAAATGGAGGGTAATTGGCTAAATGAATGGGGGAATATGAGAGATGTATGGACATATGGATGGATGGATGGATGGATGGATAGATGGACAGATGAATAGATGGGTGGGTGGATAGTTGAACAGATAGTTGGATAGGTAGATGAATGGATGGATGGATAGTAGGATGGATGGATGGATGGATAGTTGAATAGATAGTTGGATGGATGGCTGGATGGATGGAGAGTTGAATAGATAGTTGGATGGATGGCTGGATGGATGGATAGATGAATAGATAGTTGGATGGATGGACGAATGGCTGGATGGCTGGATGGACAGATCAGTCCTGACAGTAGCTCTCACACTAACCTGACACCACAGGTCCTGAGCCCAGGAGAGTCTGCTTGTACTTGTTCAGGCTTTCGTCATCTTTATCGAGCTCCTGGATCTCCTGCAGGCTCTTCTGAGCTGGAGGCTGGTAGTTCAGATCACGCTCTTCCTCCTCCTCAGTCACAGGAACCGTGCTCTCCTTATCCGCCATGAGGCCTGCAGGAAACCAACATGTTGTTATTTAACAAAGAAAAAAAAAACGTGCAATCGTTGATATGGTGGAGAAAATTCTGCCCAATTTTCCGAACTAATTCAATTTCACTAAACTGGACACATTCACAGATTCATTGCTTTTAATATCCAGAGCCATTAGTCCTAATTTTCTCAGAGGGCCACATTATGCATCTTTAATGATATCAGATGTTTATTTCCATCCAGTTCTTTTGGGAGGTGCTCCGTAAGCAGAACGGCCAACGTTCGTCTCAGCGTCGGAGAGACACAATCATCTCTGGCTTTATTAATACTGCGGTGTGAGAAACAGCTAACTATTACTGCGAACAATCCCCAGCTGCTGGTTGTAACAGCTAACGGTTCTGGTAATCACGTTACGCTATGACAGTTTACATTGCTCTCGAGAGGAAGACAGGAGTGAAGACGCAGCAAACTGCTTCCGGCGTAATGATCCAGAACAGCGTTCATTTGTCATATCAATTAACACAAATCCGAATGCTTGATGTTCTGGATAACAGCTGCACGCTCAGCGCATATGTAACGTCATTCCAGATTCCCATTCCGTTTAAGTGAGTTACGGAATTACATACCATGATAAATCTTAATTTTGAAAAGTCAGAAGAGACTAACATCATCGATTAATGAGCACACCAATATGTATGCACTTCAGGATATCTGACATTTTGAGAGATATTGTGAAAGTTATATGAATATGATGTTCTAATTTCCAAAACAAGGACAGAGAAAATAAAAAAAAAATTGTCATAATATTTAAAAAAAAAAAAAATCTTATCTAAGTGCCCTGCCACATTTTATCTCTTTTTGAAGACAAAATAACCCCCCCCCAAAAAAACTGCAGCACTTTACTTCAGAAGGGTTCATAATGATTTATAAGCCCTTCATAACAACTGATGCAAATCTACATAACCATTTACTGTATAAAGGCAGAAGTCAAGCAGGAGTGCCTTTCATAAAGCCTGTTTATTTTCTTTTTTTGACAGTCAAGTGACGATTTCAAAGTCAAGTGACAGATTCTTGTTGACATAAGGTTATGGCACAGTCATTATGACTGACTTTGCAGCTCAGTGCACTTCTGCTATGTCAGAGTCATATAATGGTTATGAAGTGACATAGCATGCCAAGTGAATGTTCACTGGAATAACGGTTACACTTCATAAAGACGTTCCGGACGGTGGTGGAAATAATGACATAAAAACCTACTTTATAACACCACGACATAGTAGAGGTGTGAACACTAACAATCATGACACTGTTATAACAGAGTTATGCATATTTCCCGCTTATAGCACCCATGACAACACCATGACATTGTAACAATTGTAATAAAGGGGTTATGTATTCTTTTTCAACTAAGACAAGTTTTATTTCACTATTTATAACATTCTTATGAAAACCTATGGCAATGCTATGACATTGTTATGAGAGTTATTAACGTGATTATGAGGTCATAACGTGAGATGTATTTTCTCTGACTCTAAAGGACAGTGTGGTGTATATGTATATTGAGATACCACATTTGTACAATTTTCTAATTAGCCCTCATATGGTGAGCTATGCCACATTATAACCCTTATGTGACTCATGACGTTATACCGTAAGCCAGCTCCGAAAGTGTAATAACACTACATTATATCAACAAAGTGTACGTCACATTGCTCAATTCAACATCAAAATTCTTTACGACAGATGATGTCTGTCGGAATAAGACTTTATGTAGTCTTGAAGGTCTTATGTAAGGGTCATTAAGCCTTATGATCACTGCCCTTAAATAAAGTCTTACTATAAAAACGGAAGAAGAAAAAGAAAGGAAGTAGAGGGCAATTGAGTCTCCGACAACTTGGTCTTGCTTTGATTCTTCTGTCTTGATGACGAAGACAGAAACTTCACCTGACTGAAAAAGGAAATTGGTGGCTGAATCACCATGGTAACGTGGAAAACCACACCCACTGTCGAACTTATCTTGAATATGGGTGAATTTATGTTCTATTTCTTATTAAGGCGATATGCTAAAACAAATACTATTGTTAAACCTGTTTTTAGATATATTTTTTGTAATTTATAAGCATTTGCAATTAGCACAAAAAATAAAAAATATATATGTGATATATAAAAAAATATAAAATGTCAAGAAATACATTTAATAATATTATATAGCTTAATGACAAAGATAAATTTGCCTATATTCAAGATTTCTTTTTTCACTTAATAAGGTATTTTTTTGGCAATTGAAAATAATTCAGAAAAGATTTTTTTTTAAATGCTTTCTCCTTCCTCTGAGTCCTAAGATGAGAAAGCCTGAGTGAGCGAGGGGAGAAAATTCGAGCTCGGTAATGCAAAGCCAGATGTAGTAATGGAAGGCCAACGCTATAAAATATGATCCGCCAGAATCGATACAGCCTTCTTTTCTTCTTCAGCAGACATGAATCTCATTCTCGACCTCAACTTCCTTCCTCTGGGTTTGATAGCGCTCACAAACTCCTGAGTACACACACCGCTGCAGAGTTAAATCAGCTCGAGAATTTCATACAATGCTGGAAAGTATCTTAACTGAAACCAGAGAAGTTAATATAGTTAAAGTAAAAGAGGAAATAGCCATGGATCCTGTTTAAATCACACAGAATGTGTTGCCATTTTGGGTTTTTCGGAAAAGAAACGAAGGTAGTTCGATTATCATCAAAAAAGTAAGGAATAAAAAAACTCTGTCACCCTGAAGTTGATTACTTTACTATACCAGCATGTCCTGAAGTGGTCTGTTCCCTTTATATCATGGCAATTTGTTTTTTTTTTTTACATTTTATCCATATACGGATTACATTTAATGTTGCGGAACGTCCAGGAAACAAGTTAGTTCCTCTTACCACTTACGTTATAGCAGCTATAAGCTATAAACAGTCATTTCCTCCCCAGCCTCTCTGTTTTCTCTCTCTTGAAGTTAATAAGACAAACAAATACAATACAGCTTGTCGTGTTACAGAGAAACTGCAAAGCGTAAACTCTGTCCTGAGGATGTCAGAAAAGTTACAGCTCGAAATCTGACTGTTACAAAGCACTGACACTGGAGACTCCTTCCATAAATGTTAAATAAACATCTCTTTACATATCAGTGATTTCACACGTTTTTTTTTAATCCGTTTATGCATAACGCCTGCTGCACAAGTCCCTGAGAATGAGCCGTTGCATATTAGAACGAGCGCATTAATATAAATCTGTAATTTACAGCTGCACTACTGTCAGAGCTGCGGTTATAGAAAAAGAATCAACACCTTCTGACCGATCAGACTTCAACAGCGCTGTAGCATAAATCAAGATACTAAACTGAAGACAAAGTCTAACACGCACCTACACATGGGAATTTATTCACAATTTGATGCTTAAATGTCCAGAAAATTGTCGATCAAACAATCCTAAAGCACAGTGCTCATTCCAGAAACGTACTAATGAGGGAGGTGATGGACATCCCAGCTTGGAGAACTGTTTGGAGAAAATTTGATCGCTTGAAGACGTTCAGCTCGACCCCAAGGACGTGGATTAAGCGCAGCGGCGTAACACATCATCCAGGCGAGGCCTTATGACACATGCTAAACTAATATCCTGTACATAATTAGGCGATTTGGTTAATTATCCGTGCAAAATCAAAAGAAAAAAATACACAACCGAAGCAGTGAAACAGCTTCTCGAACAAATAAAATCCCCTGCAGATGTGAACTGTTTGAGACGAACTGCTTCATGTCCTTCTGAGTAAACTTTTGGGATAATTGGACAATTTGGAGCGAAGTCGAAACCATTTTTTTCCCCCTCGCTGAGCTTCTAACAAGGCGCACTGCCACAAATTACCACACGCACTACAGGCTGTGCAAATTTACAGACAGAAATTGTAACTTCTGCACAGCGAAAAGATTTTGATGTTTGTACTAACAGTAATGCCGGACCACATCCTCATCCGCTAGTTAGTGTACAAGCTGGGTGAAGGCTAGGGCTAGTGTGACTGATGCTACTAAAGCCTGGCACGCTCACACACACACACACACACACACAGAGCGGTCATTAAAGAAGCATCATCTTTATTAATGAGGAAGTAAAGCAACATAAATTATGCAGGCTCTGCCAAGTTAAATAACAATGCTAATACATTTGAAGATCTGCACTGCATTTTAAATTGGCTCACTTTGAATATTTAGGCCATAATCTTCAAAGGAGTCTTTGATCAAATTGGGCTAAGTGATAAAATAAAAAATAAAAAAAAGCTGAATATTGAGATTGTAGTATGATTATACCATTGTTTTATAACCAAATCTTCATGTAAAATGTTTTAAGAACCCTTCAACTGGAGGCGACTGAGAGTGAACAAGATAACAACATATAATAAAATATTCAGAGATTGCTAAAATCATTTGCATACTGCAGCGTTCTGCAATAGCAGTGTTGCAGAGGTTCATTTTGCATTAATGATTAACAAGTAGTGTACAAAAGTTTGCATCCGCATAAGTGAAATATGCCTCTGTTTCACAAATTATCAACCAATAAATAGGATGTCAAAGTGTTCAAAATGAAATACGGGTGTGTCAGGCGACAGGGCCACAATCAAAAGCATGAAGCAAAATCAACAGACAAATAATCGGAAATGAGGATTTGCAAAGAGCTTCTCGGCCACCGTTTGACTATTTTTGTTCTATATTTGAAATGTCACACACTCAAACAAAGGTTTCCTAAAGTGTTACGTTTAAAAAATGTGCAAACTTGATAGCATGCACAAAAAAATCAAACTACGTAAAGCTAAGTCTACTGAAGGTTTGTGTCTTTCACCTGCGTACAATAACACATCCGTTTTGTGAAAGAATACGCAAATTGGTGTGTTTTTAACTAAAAGTGTATAATAGAGGATGGAGTTGAGATGAAAATAGATTCATTTAGCACCCACAACCTGAAAAAAGTCACTTCCAGAGCAGATATTATGTGTAAATTAATACGGCCGAAGGGCAGGTATTAAATTTGTGGAAACCAGTTTATTTTATTTTCTCATCATTATGACTAAATTTTACAGTTGTAATATCGGTTTTATTTTAGATATTCGCTGCAAATTTTCACCTGCCATAGCAATAGCGCTTAAGGAGCCTGTTTAAAGAGCTGCTTTTGTACCTGATTCATAATTGCACGTATATATCGCGTCTTTGTGATCCCAACTCGTCACAGCTATCGAGAAGAAAGAGCACACCCAAAAACCTCATCTAAATGTCATTTTAAAGTATGATTTATCCAACACCTGGAACATGTCCACTAACTACGTCGCACAACTTAACATGAATTAGCATTTTTATATTTTGATCATAGTAAAAAAAAAGGCCTAATGTTTTTGTTGCTATGAATCCCTACACTATAATAACAAACCAGGAAATTTCCAAAGCGATTAGTGACCCAAAGTTCTGAGTTTACTCATAGATAGTCTGATACATGCCTGTTTTTCTGCATTTGTTGCAGAATCAAATCTTGTAAAAGTCTAAAAGTGTGTAGTTCAGAGTGCATTTCGTATAAAGGAGAGGGTAGTGCTAGGACGCTGCTCTGACTGGAGACGCTTCCTCTCCAATCCTGATATCATATCAAGTGCTAGGGTTTTGTGAACGATCCCTTGCTATTTCCTGTCCAGGATACGATTCCCTTCAGCTCCAGGGATCCATCAGACCAGCTAAACGTTTAATATGCTGCATTATTGATGAACGAAGCATTCTGGACAGCTTTGGAGGGTTTTATAGAGCTGTCAGTCAGAAAGAGAAGACTGTGCTTATGTATAAGGAAAAAAACAAGCTGGCAGGAAACCTATATCGCTTCTTTGCAAGTCTGTATTTGCAATGTCTTCAGCTTGATATGTTTTCATGGAAAATGGATTCTGTAGCACTAACCACAAATTTCAGAGCAACTCTAGGATTTGAACTGAAGGTGAGGAGAGTTCATCAAATCAAATGGCGCCGTCAGATTGTACGCTTATAGCGCTTTCCCCTTCGGGAAGAAGAACGCGCCGTCTTTTCAAGCTCCCTTTCCCTCCGACATGCCATTTAATTGATTTAGTCTCTTGAACATGTGTCAGGCTTCAGAGGCTCGGTCATCCATCAACGGTTGTGTCACCAACAACAGGGGAGGTGTGTTGGGGGGAATCGCCCTTCTGCCACCTGCAGCGCTCTTCCACATACACACTCACGCTCACTGTCTAATAGACCACCAAATACATGGCCACTTACACCCTAATGCATGCAGGCAGTGATTTTTTGCGCATCATTACCTCCCACGCACAGTCATTTCACACTGCAGGCGAGAGATAGAGCAAGAAGTCTGAATCCGAGCTTTTAGAGCAAGCAGAAGAAGCTCCGCAGAGCAGAGATCCGATCTAACATGTGATTACAAGCAAGCAAGAGGCATGACGATGATGTCACCGGCTGCTGCTAGATCAATAAACTATCGATCAAGATACTTTTGCTTGCCTTAACCACTTTTTCACGGGAAAAGGGAAGGGTCTCGATGCACAGAAGAAGTCGTCACATCGATGGAAGCATGCCATGACTTTTTCCACCAGGTTGTCTAAGGTGTGACCATGGGTCATAAGGTAACACTTTTACCCAGCGAGAGGCAAAATCGGGCGTTCGCACCATTTACCCAAAGATCAAACAAAACACAATGAAGATATTCAAGAATTCTGGACATGCCCAAGAAATGAACAGATGCTCACCTCTGTAGCACACCGTTAACCAGAGCAGTTCGAGAAACTGTCCACCAAACTCGCAGACGTCCAAGCCCAACATCTCGCCAACGATCGTCTCGCAACGTTTCCCCCAGAAACGAGAGCAACGATCACAAGAAAAGTGGAAAAAAGTGATCGAGAAAGGAGCAAGAAAAACAAGAATCAAGCAAGCATCCCTGAGTAGTGCCACTGAACCTGGGCGTGAGAGATTCCTTGCTTTGGGTGTGGAGGAGAGAGTGAGAGAGAAAGAGGAAAAAGAGGAGAAAGAAGAGTGAACAGATGCGCGGATGCACAAATGATCTGCTTGTTGGTCAGAAAGGAGAAAAGCAAACAGCAAACGTGCGAACGCTATTCCCGTCTGCAGACTCTATCGATTCACCGGCAAACCCTCCGCCACATCACTCATTAGACTGCGATGATCTCATCCTTTTTCTCTCCTTCCCTCCCTCCCTCCCACCCTCCCTTTCTCTCTCTTTCTCTCTCTCTCTCTCTCACACACACACCACACACTCCTCCTCTCTCTGACATTCTTTAGCCCCAGGTCTGCTCCACCCTGCCTGCACATCTCTATTCTCCAGAGCCTCCGTATGCCGTCTGCATTCTCTCATCTTTTATCCTATTTCCACCTCTTCATCCATTTCTGCTTCCTAGTGTCTCTTTTCATGCTCTCTGTATTCATTTCTCATTTCTTTGCATGCCCACTGCCAGTTATTCCTTTCCTTTTTTCAGTTTTTCTATTTTGCCATCTCTGCTCTCCATCTCTCTCCATCTCTCTGTCTGTCTCTCTCTCTCTCTCCCTCCCTCCCTGAGGCACTGTGCGGAATATAAAACTGACTTCTCCTTGTCTTTCTTCTTCTTAAACCCCGCCCTGGGTCATCTGTCACTCAGGGGTTATCAACCTGCAGAACCGCCTACTGGGGGAACCATGGAAACGCCCCTCCTTTTGACATGACCTTAATAACGTACTTTGGGTGGTTAAAGGTTCTAGCTTCCTTGTAACCGTTTCCAAAACCCTCTGTTGTAGGAGTCTACCTTTAAGGGCTCCCGAGAGGAACTAGCCAAGGAACGCTTAAGATTGATAGATGGAACCTTTTTTCGAAACCTACTTTAACGCTCGCGAGCAACAAAGCAACAGGGGACCAATCATTTTTTATGTATGTGTGCGAACCGGACCGTGATTTCGTCAATAACAGCAAGCGGTAAATCCAAACGATTGGCTCGACTGATTCCTCCACCCATCCGATGCTTCTTCAGTTCCCTGCTCACAACTTTAGTTCTAGTACTAATTACTGCTTAAAGAAAACCTTATAATCATCTTATCCTGTCATATACAACCTTTCATTAAATATATATAGAGATAAATATGTATAAAGCTTGGAAAGAAGCAGCAGAGATCATTGGTTCCTCTGGTGTGTACGTAGCTAGTACAGCTAGCTTGTTTTGCTAATCCAATCAAATCTGAGAATAGAGCTAGTATGAAGCCGAGTGCGTCAATCAAACAACTAATTTTTCACACTGATTAGTGATTTTATTTGATTTGTGTTAACTAGATTAAGGAGCTTAAGAAGATATACACTACATCCTATATATATATATATATATATATCCTTTTCTCATCAGAACTAAAAAACGCAGGACAGGCCACACCCACAAGAGACTTGTCACTCGCTAGTGTGAACGCGTCATTCTGATGCTCCAAAATGGCCGCCAAATATAACAATCCCATGTTCATGTTTATACACACTGTATCCTAAACCACGTGAACAACTGGATGCAATCTGGGACAGATATTTATTGTGCTCTGGGTGTGTATTTACAGAAAAGAAGGATTTCAGGTGAGATAGACTTCCATTAGTCTTCCATGTCAGTGATATTAACCGCTGCAAATTTAATGAAGCAAACGTTGGATGAAGTAAACAGTTCTAATGTATTGAAAGTGAGGACTGTCATTCTTACCTAATGCTGAAAAAGTCCCAGCCTTCACAACATAATGAATCATAACAACCTTTCATGCAGGAACTCTCTGTCTATCTTTCTCTCTGTCCATCTTTCTCTCTCTCTATCCTTCTCTTTCAAATTCAATATCTAGTGAATTCATTCATTAAATCTCCTCCCCTTAATCGGCACCAAATAAACATCTCACACCACTGCACTCAATCAATGCAAAAGTGATTTAAAAAGATTTTTATTGTGCATTAAAAAATGCTAAAAATAAATGTTAAAAAACCTGAGCTGAATTTTGAGCTGAACAGAGCATCAGGGTTTATTTTATTTTATTTTTTTGTTTTGTTTTTCCTCAGGTGTATTTCTTTATAAGGCAATTTCTTTCACATACCATCAGACATGTATGTGCCTGTAGAGGTGAAGAACATTACAATAACACACCCTTAAAAATTGAACACCAGTTAAGGATGCGTGAAGTCGTGTGTGCACGTGTGAGTGTGTGTGTGTGTGTGTGTGTGTGTGCGTGAGCTTCTACAGATGTTAGCACCACATCCTCCTGTAGTATTGCAGTGAAAAGTCAGATGACTTGTGCTGCAAATTAAAATGTCACACTGTAGAGCTCCACCGATTCCTGCTGTACGCTGGGATTAAACTGGAGATTATTATACTGGTGACAATGTCCATTGTTTAAAATCGAATTGAATTGAATTATTAAAAAACTTCACTGATATGCTGATAATACTACAGCTACAGACAGGTGGATTAGCACGGCAAAATGAGATCTATGAAATCTAGAGGTGCTAATGTCAGTATTAGCATTGATATCTTTGCTTCCTTGCAAAGGACGTGCAAAGTGACTCGACTGGCATGGCGAGGTTTATGTAACCACGCCCCTTCCGTTTTTAAGAGATGCTACGCAACTTCCTGTTTAGAGGCAGCCAATGCTTTGTGCAATTTAAAGGAGAAGTTTCAGAGAGGAAGTTGAGTCGAACCAGTTATCTGCAAGGCCAGAGGTCAACATGAACAGCAGGTTGTAGCTGAGGTTGAGGCTTTTTAATGTAATGAACCATGACCAGCTCATGACTATAACACTCAGAAGCTCTGAAAAGATAATAACTTCTCCCAGACCTTTATACCACATCAGTGTTAAATGAGCTTTCCTTGTATTACGAGGCGGTAATAAAGCCATAAATGGCTCACACACGGAGGCGTTTACATGCGTGCAAAAATACATAAAAACCCTTCCGAAAGAATATTACGTTTCTTTTAGATCTCAAAAAATACGGAGTAGCCAACAAATTGAAATGTGATTCAGGCAAGTGTGTCGTCTCTGCTTGAACAAACGCAGCAGTTGGTGTTGCATTAATGCTGGTGATTCTTCATGAACGCACGTAAAGCATAGACTCAGTAAAATGAAGAAGGATAGCAGAGGCACTACAAGTTCGAATCAACAATCGGAGAAAAGGTCAGTGAGCAGAGACGCAACCAAAAAATATCAGAGTCTGCTATAAAAACTGGATTTTAGTTTCATAATTAATGGAAACTAATACCAAATTATAACCAGCTGACTTTTTTTAACAGCAATACACTGTTAAATAAAAACAGGCAAAGCTGAATATCTCACTGTGACAGGCAAAGTGTTATTGCAGCATAAATTGCCATGCAACAGTGGTTTACCAGCAGAATTGCATTAGCTGAATTATATTTAAAAGTTGTAATGATATTAGTGAGGAATGATGAAATTTTGACGTCCTAAGACATTTTATTTTGTAATTTACGATATTAATTATGCTAAGTTTTAACACTAAAAGTTGAGGTTATAAACCATTATACAAGATATACATTATGCAAGACTTTGGGCAACCCTGGAGTTTTTTTTTTTTTTTTTTTTAATATTTGGTTTTAACCCACAAATACAGGAAGAGAAAGTGTTCTTCTAAAGAAAACTGTTGTTCTATTACAAAACAGAATCAGGTCCCAAAGGATGCTCCATATAAACAGATTTCTTTTAAGAAAAATGTGTGTAATCGTTGGCGTGGTGAAGTGTTTCTGTAAGGAGATGTTTATTTTACATTTTCTGGAAGGAGTCTCCAGTGTCAGAGCACACTCTGTAACAGTCAGAGGTAAAGCTGCAAATGCAAGTTTTCCGACACGACGTTATTTCTCAGACGTTTCACAACATTTATTGTAACTATACGTGGATAAAAACTACAACATGCTGATATGGGTTTAGTGTAAGAGGAATAAAGCACTTCAGGATGTGCTGTTAATAATCAATACCCTGCTTCAACACTGATTATTTTCCTATCACATCACCGCATGGAGTGTTTTCTTGCTGACATGAGCGCTTTTCAAATTCAAACTGTTTGAGTCTCAGTGACTGATGTGTTAGTATCCATCTGCATTAAACGTTAAGAAGAAACTATGGTGTTTTTTTTTTTTTTTTTGTCAAAACAGGATCTCAGTCTAGCAGTTTCAAAAGTATAAAGCGGATGTGGTTTGATCTGGCCTTCAGCAAACACACAGTTTCATCCTGCTGATTAGGAAAGACTTTAAAACTTTAAACACTTTAAAAATATACAGAGATGTTATTAATAATATTAACATTATCAGCAGTAGAAACTTTGTTCCTGCATCATGATCAAGTACAAAAGATGTTCAGAATCATCACATTCATATTATACATGTCAAAGCAAATTATTATCAATCTTTTAACATTCAGGGTGCAAATGAAAAATGAAAGTTTGTGCAGTGAACATAGGCATGATTATTAAAAGTGGAGAAGCATGCATCTGTGCAAAAACCATGAAGACAATTCTCTCCACTGAAACTTTGAAGTCACTGTCATACACTGACTTTGAATGAGCTTAAAAAAAAAAAAACGTCCCCTCTTCAGCCCGAAATAAATTTGCATAACATTTAATGCACATAGCATATAATAAGTATTTTATATACATAAGTTTTTGATGCATGTTTGCATAAAATTAGCCCAAAAATCTCTTACCTTCGTCCTGTTGAGACTCGCAGATCTCAAATAGCTTGAATAGCAGAGCGACGGGTCTGTGCACACAGCAGGAAATAGTTTTTTTCTGTAACAGGGCGGAACAATGCTGCTGCTCAACTTCTGCTCCTGTTGCAAAACCGAGCGCCAGACCTGCATTAAAGTCTTAATGCAAGACAGGTTTACATTCAGATCTAATCTTAATCTTAATCACATCATGGTTTTGATTCGATTTTCATATTCTGTCTTTTTGCTAATCTCATGCTTTTCTTTTTTTCTTTTTTTTTTTTTTCCATTATTCATATTCCACTCCAACCTCCTCGAATCAAAACACCTACTAATACAATATTTGTACTTTGGTTAATTAATTATATATTAATTAATAATATTAATATTGCTCGCTCACTTACTTTACAATTTCATCACAAATAAAATGATTCATGAATTATAATTAATCACAGTCCCATGGAATCAGTCATCCAGTAGTGTAGAGCTTCAGAGAAAACACCACTGATTCAGTCATGATCATATAAAATGCATAGACGTATCTATTCCTGCCTCACAGCTCCAGGGTCCCGGGTTCAATCCTGAGCTCGAGTTCTGCTCTGTGTGTGTGTGGGGTTTCCTCTGGGTGCTCAGGTTCCCTCCTACATCCCAGAAACATGTCAGTAGGTGCATTGGCTATGATAAATTGCCCCTAGGTGTGAATGTGTTTGTGTATGTGTATGAACTGGCGTCCCATCCAGGGTGTATTTCCGCCTCATGCACAGCGTTCCTGGGAGAGGCTCCGGATCCTCCACGACCCTGACCAGGATAAACAGCTTACAGAAAGTGAGTAAGAATGAGTGTGAAAGTGAGTGAGTGAGAGAGTGAGTGATTGAATGAGCGAGTGAAAAAGAGAGTGCATGAGTGAGAGTGAGTGAGTGAGTGAGTGAGTGAGTGAGTGAGTGATCTATCTATCTATCTATCTATCTATCTATCTATCTATCTATCTATCTATCTATCTATCTATCTATCTATCTATCTATCAGCTTTTAATCCTGCTGCAAGTCCTGTGCTGTGTTGAAGAGCAGGTCTCTAAGCAGGTGCTTGCTGTGATGCTGCCATCTAGTGATCACATTATCAAACGTCTCAAAGTGTCTCAAAAAATCTGATCTCATATTGTCCACATATTATACACCCAAATCTGATCTTAATATCTTAACAGAAACCCGTTCTCACACAGACTCACAGTTTCAAAACGTCCATTTTATTATCTGCTTGGTTTCACCTTTGAAACTGCTTCAGGATCATTGCTTCCTTTTGTCCTCCATCTTAGAGAAACTTCTGGAAGATTTGTGTTTCTTCTGTTTCTGAGTGAAAAAACAGACAGCTTTCATTAGGTTTTTATCTGAAATAAATAAAGTGCTCTATAAATTAATATTAAGCTATATTTTCCAGACACGTGTGTCTTTAAAACTGTACTTCTTTGGAAAAACTTACTCTTTTCTTTTGAGTTACTGAAAAATAATACAGCTCCTGCGTTGTAGCTATAGGCTACGTGAGGCAAAACCTAAGTGTATTTACATAAAATATACTTCTGGAATCCATTATTAACAGCGCTTACATCCTCAGAAGAGTTTCCTGTAGATATAGAAAAGATATTTCAACTCATAACACACGCAAAAACAAATCTAATCTTTGTTGATAAATGTAAATAGATTATGCTAACTAATTAGCCTAATTATGTTAACCGCGATTAGCATTGTTATGGTTACAGAGTGGACGTCGCGTGAGCTTTTATTCATGTTTCTGTAAAATAAAACTCATTAAACAGGCGAAAATTTGTTTATAAAGTCACATTTTTTGGTCGTGTATTTGTGTGTGTGTAAAAGACATGTTTTGAGGTCAGTCGCATCCTTCTCTCAGTATTATAACAGGGGAAAAAAAGCATTTGTGGGTCATGAAAGTGGGTCATTCCATTTTTACCTCCATGTGTGATGGTGAAGGTCTGTATCTATAATGTCAAGCCATTATGTAAGAAATAAAACACTCAGTGGCATGCTGTTATAGGAAATTAACCAACAACGCAAAGGTATGATGATGATGATTCTGCAGCGGTAGCGTCACCACCACAAAGTGTTTTATTCCTCTGATACCACAGCATTTTGCCTTTGATTACAGCTTCTTATTTATTAAAGAATCATAGGTCATGCTTTACAGTCGTACTTTTCTTGACCAGCCTCTTTTTCTCCCTCTTGAAGTTAATAAGGCAAAAAACACAGCTTGTCATGTTACTGAGAAACCGCAAAGCGTAAACTCGTCTGTCCCGAAGATGTCAGAAGTTACAGCTTTACCTCCGACGGTTACAAAAGCGCTGAAACTGGAGACTCCTTCCAAAAGACTTTTCAAACTTCCAACTTTTAACAACAAAGACTGTGCAAGTCCCTGTGAACAAGCTGCTACTATAAAACGAGAGCATTAATATAAAACTGTGAGTCGCAGCTGCAATACTATCAGAGCTGCTGTTATAGAAAATTAATCAACAATCTAGAACACAACAGGTATAACGTTAATTATTTAATGCTCCCTAATAACGAGGAACAGCAAGAAATTACACAAGAAATGATTTTCAACGTTTATTAGTCCACAAATATATTTAAACACCGTAAAAACTTGTCAATAAACCAAGAAAATGTAATTATGTTTAAAACACAAGCCGTGCATGATGAAAATTGTGTTAATTGTCCTTTGGTTTGTTATACAGGATGGAAAATGATGATGCACTGCTAGTCATATTTATGTGAACAGATGAAAATAATCATAATACTAATGTATATATTAAAGACTGGTCTAGAATTCAACACTGTTTGAAATACATCTGTTCAATATCAAGATCAAATTTTCATGATACATCAAAGACCTCAAAGCGGCAGATTCACTCGTGTTCATTTATTTATTTTAGTGCAAACGTTCAAAAAAAATGTATTTAAAAATCAGGCCGCAGCATTTACTCTGAAATTTCCATGTGCAAAACAGCTGTTAATAACGAGTGGAATTAATTAACTAACATTGTACCTTATTTAAGGAAAAATAATATGTCTTTCGATTGGCACAGGACGGGCCGGAATGAACGTGAATGTTTTAACGTGTGATGCTTTCTAATGAAACGAAAGGATTTAGAATACAGTAGATATCAACTACATTGAATATGTGATTGACTAAATGATTGACAATTTAATCCACAGCTTCATTAAAAAAAAAAGCAGTGATTTGACATCTAATAAATCTTAAGGCCATTTGAGAGCCACCAGAATCCGAACCTTTAATGAAGATCCACGTCACGTATCAACCTAGAAGGCACATTGAAATTAAAGAAAGACAAAACACAACAATGTGGCTACGTCCACTGAACGACACACTACCATCATGTCTAAATACATATCTCTACATATAAAATAAATTTAACATCCTGCATAGTATGGTAGCATGCAGCTTGGGACGTGGCCTACAAGATATCAGCAAAAGCTGAAAAGAATGCAATAAATAAAGACATGACTAAAGGTAAACTGAACGTATGTGCTTTTCTGGTAAACGTACAAGCAAGTATATTTCACAATTCAACCTGAGCCCTTAGTTTGAGCGCTTAACGATGTGAACGATGAAGATACACCAAGGAGACGGGACAATGTGCCGATCTGCTTCATCAAATACCGAAGCACATGATGATTTTTCTCGGCTTGTCACATCTGAGATTGTTCCAAGTCTGTCTGCGCTGTTTGGAGTTTTTGTACTGGGACTGCTGAGAACCAGTCGATGTGATGGAGCTGCTTCTCAACCAGTAACGCCAGAGAGAAGGTGAAGGTCACGGATGAGCCAGGTCCAGCTCCTCCAGGCCGTGTTTGCCCAGGTGGTAACGCGCCAAATCTTTCCTGGTCACCAGACCCATGACCTTTAACACAAATACGATTTGCCAAAAATAACAATTTTTATTTATTAAAGAACATGTCATACTTTTTATCCATATATAACTACATTTCATGTTGTGGAATTTCCATAAAACTAATTATTTCCTTTATCACTTACGTTATAGTAGCTATAAAGTCATTGCCTCCCCAGTCTCTCTTTTTTTTTCCACTCTTGAAGTTAACAAGACCAAAAAAAACCCCACAGCTTGTCATATTAGAAAAATGTAGTTACAGCTTGAAGAAATCACGTATTCACTGCGCTAATTAGACCAGAGAGGATAAATCTGTGAAAGTCTGTGAAAACCAGAGCTTTGCGAACATTACAATCCTAGCACACAGAGGAAAAGAAACCAATTTTACCCACAAAAACCCGAGGGGTGTCTGTCAGTAGTACCATGCTAACAACATAAACCTGTGCTTTTACAGACCGGAGACCACAGCCCCGCCCTCTTGTTTCCTATTGGCTCACAATACTGAGTTTCACAAATCGACGTTCAAAGTTAACTTTTCAGAGTTCAAGTCAGCATGAAGTGAAAGTAAGTGCTACCAGAAGCAAATGTGTGTCTTTTACATCCAATGCCCTTTCCCCTTCGGTTAATTTTATTTATTTTTTTTCCCGCCAAGTGAATTTTACTTCTCTGACTAGCTGAAAAAGCAGAAAAGCTCAAAAATCAGAAAATCGCTGTATAAAATTCATAAATGCTGTGTCTAAACTGTAAAAGTTACCACCTCTGGAATACAGCTCATTTTCTAAATGCGCTGCTTTCAGCTAAATAACCGACGTAAATGCGTGTGATTGGCCGTAACAAGTCGTGACAGACAGAAGCCGTGATGGTTCATGTCTACAAAACGTCCGTATCTTTTCATACATTTACAGTTCTGTCACAGTATCTTTCGAGTGCTTGGTTCAATCTGCAGAAATACGCTGTCAAAATGAAGGCTCTGAGGTTTTTGAGAAAGGAAGGGAAAAATAAATCTGTCCTACTTTCTGTGATACTGTGTGTAGATTTTCTGGCTGTGAACACTTACTTCATTATAATTATGTTTGGTTTACAGTATGGTGTGTACCCAGTGCTTAACTGTGTGGTAATCATGAGCAACATCTGGTACACAGCTTGCAGATACAATGCTGTCTAGAATAATTGGCACCCATCATGAAAATGAGCACAAATTAATAAATCATTAGAATTATACAGAACACCTGTAAGACGGATATTCTGAGCAACTGTTTATCATTAGTGTATGTATTTATAATTTTATTTTTTGTTCAGTTTGTGCAGGTTGTTAATGAATAACTAAGTAAGAATATACATGATTTGCACAAAGGTTTTGGATAAGAAGTGTGTTCTTATCCAACTTGGGTGTCCTAAATGTTTTTCTAACACTGAGATTAATGTATGTTTAATTACAACGGATTCTTTTGTGAATTTGTCCGTAATTGCCATCATTTTCATACTTTAGGTTTTTATAGGTTTTTCTATCTGTTTCTAATTACTTAATTATAATGATATATAATAAACATTAAAGTTGATTATTTATTTATTGACTAATTATGTAGTCATCAGTATTAAGAATTAACCATTATTTATGGGGAAAACTGCAAAATGATGATAGAAGATAAAACGTCACTGATCCTGAAGGAAATATTTTGTGGCAACTTCATAATAATCAGTAGATTTGGAGAAAAAAACAAAACAAACAAACAAACAAACAAAAAAAACAGCATTCCAACATAGCACTTCGACATTTTTATAACTTAGCATTTTCGTTCCTTACCCTGTTCTCATCATCAACCACCACCAGGTGCCTGAGCCCCAACGCCCGGAATAACTTAAACACACGAGGGAGGGATGTTTCCTGCAATAAATAAATAAATAAATAAATAAATAAATAAAATAGTTAGCATGATCTTATTTAAAACAGAAATGGCTACGCTGCTGATAGTGAAAGCACTAAAGACTAAAGCACTAAAGAGAGCAGACCTCAGGTACGGTGTAGGGGGTGGGGTTCATAAACTCCGTCAGGTCCATCATGCACTCTCTCTCATCCTGGGAGACGTGGATGGACTGGATGGGGGGGAAACGGGGATACGCGTCCCTGAAGTCCTTTAGCTGCAGCCTGCGCTGGTAAAGTCGAGAGCGTGCCCTCTCCACAAACACCTACACACACACACACACACACACTCCGGTGACTTTTGTATTACTAAATAATGCTACGCTGCCTGCAAACCTTAAAATCAATAACCAAAGTAAATCTTTAAGCTCTTTTAAAATCGTTTATCAAATGTTCTCAAAATCCTTACATTCTCATGAGTATTATGTATCACACACACACACACACACACACACACACACACACACAGAGACGGCTAGTGAGAAAAATGGAGGGTTACAAGCGTTTTGCCATATCCAGACCTCAAATAAATTTATTCTGAACCTATTTTTAGTACGAGTGCTCCATTTACCCCACAGCGCTGCTGAATTCTGGATTCTGATTGGTCAGAAGGTGTTGAAGAAGTTTCTAGAACAGCAGCTCTGACAGTAGTGCAGCTTCAAACTGCAGGCTTATATTAATATATTAATTATATTTGTGATTTTATTGAGATCATATACAACAAAGTGTCATGTAAGTGTGTTGAACAGCCGTGCTGACCTTGTGTTTGAGCAGGACGATGAGCTGAGAGCGGAGGATGAGGCCGCAGAGCTTCCCAGGCTGCACAAACAAACAGAAAATACACATCACTCCAGCTCCAGACGGACACGTTACAGCAATCCGAAGTGGCCAAACTGAGAGGAAAGTCAGTTTCAGCCATCTTCAGCTCATCCTGAGTGAACACAGGAAATGGTACGTACCTCGTCATCCCTGCCTGACTGCATGATTACGGGGAAACCGTTGTGATTGGTGGACGTGGCGCTGAGGACGTCCACTATGGTGCCCACCTTCTCCACTCTCTTAAAGCACGTGACTGGAGAGCTCATGACTTCTCTATTGGACAGAAGAGAACAGGAAAACGTCATCAGTCCTGTTTACTGTATCTGTCCTACATCATCATTTTGACTTTGATGATTCAACACAAAGTGCAGTATCACAATAACCTGATAGCAAAAACCAACACTACAGCCAGAAAAACTTAAAAACGCTTCTCCGACACGAACCACTGAAGTGTACAGCACAATGGAGTTTACAGAACGCTTAAGTGTGCGGTCTAACAAATTCTCAAAAGTATGGAATACTCAAGTGAAGGGAATACTCGTGTAAAGAACACTGATGTGTAGGGAATAGTCAAGTGCTTGGAATACTCGTGTAAAGAACACTGATGTGTAGGGAATAGTCAAGTGCTTGGAATACTCGTGTAAAGAACACTGATGTGTAGGGAATAGTCAAGTG
>CM074986.1:21881533-21892834 GCA_037576825.1 Pangasius krempfi
TTGTTATTTTTAGAGTTATTTGAGTTGTTAGTTATGTGAGTCATTTGATTTGTTAGAGTTATTACAGTTAGTTGAATTATGAGAGTTATTAGTTATGCGAGTTATTTGAGTTGTTATTTTTAGAGTTATTTGAGTTGTTAGTTATGTGAGTCATTTGATTTGTTAGAGTTATTACAGTTAGTTGAATTATGAGAGTTATTAGTTATGCGAGTTATTTGAGTTGTTAGCTGTTAAGAGTTATTTGAGAACTTACTTCTGAGGCAAACCTGCCAAAGTTGATGAGACCAGGGTTGGAGAGCTCGCCTATTTTCCTATTGTAGATACTCATGAAGAAGTTCAAGGTGAAGGTGGAGATCATGGATGCAAAGAACTAGTTAAAAAAAAGAAAAAAAGAAAATTAAGAATGTGAAAAAATCCCCACTGATGGTCTACTCTGTCAATATTCAAAATCTGACACTTTAAAAATCATGACTTTTACATGTCTTTTCCGTGCAAGTCACAGGGTCAGCATATTAAAACCTCATTTATACCTGGCCATTGCATGCATCCTGTATCTGGATTGGATCATGATAAGATATTAACCATACTTAGTTAAACGTGTCACTGGTTAAGTGGATAGAGATCTGATTTCTGTAAAATGCAAATCAGATCATAAAGCCGGACCCTGTGTTGTTCCTCTCTTCAAGGTCTATGACCTATGTGGAAGATGACAGCTGCATCAGTGACAGCTGTTGTCCAGTGTGCAGACGGAGTTACACGTGTCTGCTATACCTGGTGTCTAATATCCGTCTGAAGTGGTTTGAGTGTTGATTGGATTTGAATCTGTTTTAAATGCATCTGGTGTGTTTACAAATTCAGCAGGTTTACGTGGATAATCACTAGACGGTACACAGAATACAGTATAGAAGACTTACTGAGATTATAAACACAATTCCAAACTACACTATTAATCATGAATGATCAGCACATCACTCACAATCCTCCAGGTGAGCATCTGATTCCAGAACGATGCTCCTTCCTCTAAACTGAACAGAACTCCACCTGTACGAAAGAGGAGGACAAAACATGTGGACCAGAGATATAAGGAACCGGTTGATATCGCATTTACTGCTGCTGCTGCGCAAAAAAAGCAGAAGATCCAGATTCTACTATAAGCCGGTGTAAGTCTACGGAGTGATGCAGATTCAGACTGATAACGTCGTCTGTAAATTATCTTTGTTATAGCCTTCATAAAATCTATCTGCCTCTTTCTTTCTCATCTATCTGAGAGGAAAACATGGTTTAGGACAGTGTCCATATCAACCTGTTCCTGTTCTTACAAGCAAAGAGCCTCGTTTAGCAAATTAAAAGTTGTGTGTAAATGTTTTCGTTGGCCGAACAGAACTGAAAATCCGCACCAGATTTATAAAAGTCTGGCTGATTTTCTTGTATGCAGAAAAATAGCAATCAGCCGTAAATGATGAAAAAATTTCATGGCACAGCTGATTCACATTTAGCCACGCCCACAAATCACCATAAAAGGCAAGCAGCTAGAAATGACAAAATGACAACTAAAAGGTGAAAGAGCATACCCTAAGCACGACATGTGCTAAATCTTCCAGTAGTGCAGCTCAGCCATCGCAGTGTGTCAGCTACCATAGACACACACTAACACTTCGTCCTTTTATAGGGTGCCATTACTTTTGTCCAAATTGAATGGCTAGCCTTATTTGTCTTAAATTATGGATTTTTTTTTCCTTTCAAGTCATTCACATGAACCGACAAATGTACGTTTTACAAGATTTGCATTCAATTTTGGTGTGTAATTGAAATAAATAAGCAATTTAAACTAGACAGCATAATATACAATTGCAGAAACTCATCGCCACTACGATTTCTACGATTTCTACGATTTCTACGATCTGAATCTCAACCGAGGTTGACGTTAGTGCACTCACTACTAATTTGTAGTGTAAATTTACACAAACTCAGAAGGGAAACTAACCAGAGTTTCATAAATACTACATTTCTTGTGAAAATGCTCCTGCGAACAATTTATGAATAATGAGACGCAAAGTGCGTAAGCGTCTCACCAACAGGGGCTCCGAAGGCAGCGGAAACTCCAGCAGCGGCTCCGGCGGAGACGAAATCCCTTTTCTCCGTGTCCCTGCGGAAATACTCGAAGATCTGCACACAGTCAGACAATTATGACCTCATAAGCAATATGGCCGACGCCTGAATATTACACATCAACGCATTGTGTTTTTACCTTGAAGTCTTTCTTCAGGGACGTGCTCCTGCCCTGGGACACTCCGGCTGCCACGACGGCTCCCGAGTGGATCATCGGCCCTTCCTGGTCGGAAAAACAAGACCGGGAAAATAACTTCTCTGGCATTCCCATGCAACTGTCATAATATTTGCAGATATTTTTCCAGTCTTTAATCTGGGAAGTGAAAGGGCACGGTCCAGCTGGCAGGACATTAGTGCCACTCGTGAGCAAGATCATGAGACCGAGCTACAGTCGCGGCCTGGGATAACATTTTGATAACATCACAGGATGAAAAACAAACCGTATTAGATCACGAGAAGCAAACAATGACCATTTTTATGCTCGTTTTCATTTATATACTTTATATAGAATATAGATAAATAATGCAAACACAATGTCATATTTTCATTTGCAGAGGAACTGTGACCTGCTTTTTTGTCTTACCTTCCCCACAGCAAGACCTCCAGCCACAGAGCAGATCACACCACACACTTTCACCACCAGGGTCTGCAAACACACACACACACACACACACACACACACACACACACACACAAGGCTGACATGACCAACTAATTCCTGTTTATCGCTTGCAAAACACACAGAGACCAAATGTAATGCAACATCTGAAACTCAAATGTATGTCTTCCTCTTATTTAGTTTTCCTCTTTGTTTACTAAAAATATTCGCACCCTTTAAGAGAACCACAAACATTTCTGACTGGATAAAATAAACCCTGAACTAAAATTGAAATTAAAATAAGAACTTTATTGTTTTATAGTATTATCTTCCCTTAAAACTTCTGTGGCAAAATTACTGACAGTCTTTAACATACATCATGTTCTAAATGGCTACCAGCATCCAGAAAGGTTATCGGTCGCGTTAATCAAAAACAAGGCTGCAAACAGGTCAAATCCCTTCAACCATGCAAAATCACGGGAAGGCAAAAATATTGGCACCCTTCTTGTGCAACAATGATTCCACACAATAAACAATACACAAGATAAAACGCCACCTTAAACAGAAACGCATAAAAAATTCCCATAACGAGAAATTACTGACCCCCCTGAAGAACAAAATTGATAAATGATAAATGAAAAATTTCACTCAAATAGAAACTATGTATATTTCCTCAAGATCTCATGAGAATTTTATTTTTTAATTCTTATTCTTTCTTCTAAAAAAAAAGTAGCAAAAATATTGACACCCTTAAAAATGTTCTTAAAAATACATAGGGTTTTTAAAAATATTTTTATTATCAGTATTTGGGAAATGTTCTGTTTTCTTTGACCAAACATGATGCTGCAAAGATGTAAAACCCCTTCGCTATCCCTGTTTGTACACTTACAGCAAAAGTATTGGCACCCTTCAGGACCCCTAAATAAACCCAAAACCTCACAAACAAGATGGATAGCTGTTAACATGTCTAGCAATGAATTTGAAAATACATAAGCAGTTAAATTATCATTATGCACAATTAGGATCATAATAAAAAAATAGTTTTATTTTATAGGTTCATGCACTTGTAAATTTACCAGGAATTGTATGAGTGATTATTACTGCTCCCCTCAACGGTGATGAAGATGATGAGAGAGGTGTTTAAAAAAATAAAAAAAAAAAAGTAAACTTTAAACTGGACAGTGTTTAATAACGAACTATACAGCATGCCATATATGTTTAAACCCATTGCATTTTTAAGAAGGGTGCCAATAATTCTGGACGTAACTAATTACAGTAAGTGATCACCTTAAGCCGGACGACTCGCGGGATCTTCACCCCGTTTAGGTAACACTTGATCTGTGGGATCCCGCTTCCTGCAGCGATGGGCTAAAAAATACACACAACCACGTCACACGCAATGAAACACAAACGTAACCTACAAGCAAAAAGAATGGATTAAAAAATAAAATATATTCTAACATAAGATTGAAGATGATCCAAAACCTGTTGAAAGGATACAAGCTACAGGTTATAAAGGTAAATGTTGGACAGAGAACTTATTACAGAAAATTTGAACATCACTGCACCGGTTTGAACTGCTATCATTTTGCTTTTTTTTTCCACCATGAGATAAATTATTAAGACCTTTCTTTTTGTTACACGCTAATAACGAAACTGCAGTGAAACCAAACACATTAAAAGTCTTTGTATACTACAATATGTCATTCTTCTTCGCTTTGTCCTGCGGGTGCATAAACTTTTGAAGCCAAATGAATTGAGTAGTCGTGTGCAGTACGAGAACAAACAAATCTTTGAACTGAACCACACGGATGAACCTCCACCATATTTCAGCACTTAAACCGTAACCATAGCGATCCGAAAAGAAAGCGTGGTCCAATACAGCACATTTACACTGCAAGACAAAAAATACAGGTACTTCCCCAATCTGAACAGTGTTTCACAAGGAATAAGATAAAGAAGAAGAAGAAGAAGAAGAAGAAGAAGAAGAAGAAGAAGAACATAATGAGAGCATAATGTTAAAAACAACATACACGGATTGCAAATAAATAAAAAAATATATATAGAAAGAAAGAAAGAAAGAAAGAAAGAAGTACTTATTGCTTTGCAAGACATCATTAAAAAAAATAAAAATAAAAATAAACGTCTTTACTCATTTTGAAAGGTGTTGTCAGGGTAGAAAAAAAAAAAGAGAAAAGGAAAAAAAAAAAAAAAGAAAAGTGTTTGGCAGGATATAAAAAACGTGTATGCGTTTTTTTTAACTAAGCGATTTAATAATAATAAATAATAAATAGACAAATAGTCATTTGTTCTATTACTTAATAATAGTAAAGCAATAAAATGTGAAACATTTCATTAAATTGTAATTGTTCATTTACATGCAATTAAACACAAAGGATTAATAAGAATAATATTCTTTTATAATGTTGACCTCATCACCACACGGGCTGGATTTTAGAAGAGATAATAATAAGAAACAAAACAGGAGTAAAGCAATCGGTCTTTTTTTTTTTTTTTTTAAGCAACGAATAGACGCAAAAAGACAAAAACAAAAACCGATCGATCAATGAGTCGAATCATTCCGGTGAAGCGAGCTGAGTAACTCGAATCACTAAAACGAAGGCAATCACTGATGAACTCTCACCTCAATGAAAGCGACGATGATGGATCCGAACATGACGAAGGCCGAGTTGAGGACCGCCCACAGGAGCAGAGAGATGGACAGACCTCCATTTTCGGTGAATTTCTCAATGTCTGGTTGTTTAGTTAAAGACGTCTTTAATATTCAGAATAATTTAACAGACACTTAGAATCCGGTTCCTGATATATATATATATTTATATTTTACAGACAACAGCACAAACAGAGGCTAGTAAATATTTACTGAAGGATGCATATAATAGATAGAGTTTTTTCTACAGCAGCATTTCAGGGGGTCAAAATGTCTTTTTTACGTAATTTATTAAAAATAAACATACAAACATACATTTATACCAATTCTACCAATAAATGTAGAATATAAATTTCATCTAAATACAAGATATAATTTTTAAAAAAGTGAAATAGAACAAAATCACATTTCAAGAATGAATGAATAATTCGTTCGTTAAATAAATAAATGAATAAATGATAGATAGATAGATAGATAGATAGATAGATAGATAGATAGATAGATAGATAGATAGATAGAGTTGATTGCCTAGTATTTTCTGCCTAGGGTTCTTTTTTTTTCTTTTTTTTTACATTACAGCATTAAAGCGGCAGTATGTAACTTTTAGAGATCCCCTCTGTTAGAAATGTATTATTGCTTCCAACTCACAGGAAACATTTTTTTAACATCAGTACACTGATAACGCATGATATACCAAAAACAAACAAACAAACAAACAAACAAAAATCCTCTGAATTACCCTTTTAGGCTTTCCTAAAACGTACGTCCTGATTCCGCCACGTGAGCTCTGCCTCTCGGTTGCAGCTTAAATCAAATGTAATGATCCATTCACACATCTGATCATACTGGACGTCACCTAACATTAGCTTCTGATTCATTAATGCTAATTCTCTTATGTTATGAAAAGGTTACATACTGGCGCTTTAAATCACAAGGCACGTTGGTGACATATAAGTATAATGTTTATTATTATTATTTAGGCATTGTAAATGATCCACTCCATCATTGTGCTTTGATTACGTTTATATTACGCTGTATTGTTATTTTGCTGAGCATGCTGCAGGAATAAGGATACCCTCCTTGACCACCTTGTACTTCACTCCAGCCAGTGTCTCCACCACAATGTCGATGAAGCAAGCGATGAGTCCCGTCAGGAAGCCGATGAGACCACAAATGAACCAGCGACTGATCTCCAGACACCTAAAGCCCTGAACACACAAATATCACAAGAATTCATAATAAATATATGAAACGATGTAATATTAATCAATCATTTGTACTGCGCTGGTTTGTCACTGACCATGTGACTCATGCGCCTTTCCTCCTCCAGAAACAACTGATTCTCGCTGTTGTCGTAGTCCAGACCCTGAAACAAACAACGTGTTAATAACACTTAGACTCCGCAGCCTGATTGGTTTGTAACAGTCAGAGTCAAAGCTGTAACTTATACGCTTTTATGCGTTTGGACTTATTTCTTCAGGAGATCGAGAAACACCGAGGCTGGCGCACGAACGACTGTTTATAGCTACTATAATGCAATTGATAACAAGAACAAACTTGTTTCATGAACATTAAAATGTAACTACAAGCAGATCAAAACAAAATGAAACAAACTAATGAACAAACTAATTGCCATTATTGGAAAATTGGTGTGGTGTAAGAGGAATAAAACACTTCAGGATGTGCTGTTAGGGGAAAATAATCCATTTCAGGACGGTAACAGTGGCTCTGCTTCATGACATCATGCCCTAGTGATTACTTTCCTATAACGGCATGACACGGAGTGTTTTATTCTTTAGTTTATGTGACATTTACAGGTCTAAATTTATTTTAAAAAAACATTTTTGATGCTTTTAACCATCTACGCACATTCTTTCCCAGCTTAATTGAAGTCACGTCATACTGAAAGCGCCCGATTTTACACGCATTCCACACCAGGTCTGGACTTACAGCCTCGTGTCCTCAGAGGTCGGGGCGTTTTAAGCGAATTACCTCATATTTGAGAGACAGCAGCTTCTCGTTGTGCGGAATCTCACTCGGTCGGTGCCTCACAGGGTCCTGCTGGAAGAAAAAAATATATATATTATGACACAGAAGCATGGATAGTTTTTACTCATTAACCATTACTGGATAGTGTTTACAGTTAGAGCTGGAATTATTGGCACCCTTCATATTGCTAAATTTCATGAGGGGTGCCAATAATTTTGGAATTGACTGTGCATGAGTGATATCTAGAGTTTAAATACATGGGAAGATTGCACAGTGTTATTTTAATGTCATATACTTTCAAGGCGTGCAATTGTGTTCTGTGAAACGCTTGATGCAAAAGTATTGGCACCCCTCACTGTACATCTGGTATTCCTTTTTGCTCATTTTAAAGAATGGTGCCAATAATTACGGACTTTCTACAAGAGTGAGGGTTTAAGCTATTTTTAAGTTTAAGTTTTATTTTAAATGCAGTGTTCTTTTAAGGAGTGTGATTTTGTTCTGTGAAAAATGCTTGTTTCAGAATTATTGGCACCCTTCACAGTTGTCAGAGTTTTACCTTTTTTGCTTATTTTCATGAAAGGTACCAATAATTCTGGAGTTGACACTATGTGAGAAATATTTTGTGTTTAAACATACTATAGTAGGGCTGTGAAGTTTGATTTTAATGCAATATTACTTCAAGGAGCAAAATTTTCTCAGTACACACACTATTTTCCAAAATTATTGGCACCCCACATGTTGCATATGTTGTTCCATTTAGCTTATTTTCATGAGGGGTGCCAATAATTCCGGAGTTGCCATTGCATGAGTGATATTTTAATTTTAGACATATGGGAATGTTGTATAGTATTATTTTAATGTAATATTCTTTCAAGAAGCACTTTTATTCAGTGAAACGTTTGTAACATTATATATATTGGCACCCTTCATGGTGCATGTGCTCTTGCTTTTTTCACTATTTCTTTCAAGGACCGCAATCCTGTTCTGTAAAACACTTGCTGCAAAATTGACAAAAAATTTACACCTTCAAGAACTGTATAATTTTAAAGTCTCGATTTGGTGAAAATCCTGAAATGTCTAACAACATTGGAGAGAATCTTGGACCCTCCCTGAAGCATCAGTGATCCATCTTGTACAGTGTTTGTTTGAAGGCTTTGTATTCAGTCCCCTTTTATCACTTTTGTTCAGAAAAGTTATTTTTATTAAGAAAAAGACATTTCATATGAGGTTCGAAATTATAATTAGACAAGGGTGCCAATAATTCTGAAGCTGACTAATCATACCGACACTCATGCCAGCAAAAAGTACATCAGACGAAATAAGAATAAGACTGTCTCATTTTGGTAAAGGAACCATTTCTAAAACTAGAACGCTGAATCAGATTTTCCCCCCAGAGTTGAAGTGTGTCAGAAAAGCGCTTTAGTTTCTTCAGTGAGAAATATTTAGACAAAGGCTCTTTATGACCCTCTGACTGTTTATTCAACACAGATTACAGCCTGGACTGTGACCCAGAAGTAAAATGCATTTCAGAAACATTTAAACAAGCCGTTCTTGGTCAGCAGCTTATTAAAGGCCCCATGAAACGAACTGAGAGCTATGATTTGATTTCAAATGTTGACGTATTTCGTTTTTAAACAGCCTTCACCCACAACTGCCTGCTTTAACCAGGACCATATCTTAGACCCCGAGTGTTTTTTTGGAAGTTAGTCTGCAGGCGTTTGAGGTGAGGTCGAGCGTCAGCGGCGCCGGGGGTGACGGAGCGCCGCGGGGTCGTCACCGGGACACATCTGACACGTCTGAGTGGTAGATAAAATAATATTACGGACTCTTATTGATGGAGAAGCACAGACCGGGTATAAAGACGGAATTCTTCATCAGTCTGAGGTAGTGACTCTGCCCTCTTCCAAATCCAAACTCCAAATATTTATTCTACACAAAGGATGGTTAGAAAAGGGAAAAGTGTGCAGGAAGACGCACAGCCAAAAGCACACACACACACACACACACACACACAGACGAACCACGTTTCCTACTAACGAGCTTCTACTGTAGAGAAAGACACACACTCCGGGGCGGGACATGTACCTTCTACAGTGCATTTAATTGGATGAACTCGAGACAAGTATCTCCAAGGATAAGGATAAGAATATCTCCAAAAATATATATATATATTTTTAAATGCACTATCATACCATAACTCTAAGAGACAGATACAACAAGCTCTGAAACACCAATTTGGTTTCCAGATCAGCTAACCACGAAGAGGAATATTGAATAATCTTACCCACAGAAACTGGAGAGTGTGTACATACGGGAATTTACAGTAACCACCAGATGCTTGAGGGAAAAAAAGCTGCCACTCTGTTGATGTAAACTTTTCTCTTTTATGTTAACATCTCGACTAAAACTAAAACAAAAACAGACGAATTACAGCTTTTTTCTGTACATACATACATACACAACCTGTACATACATACACACTCTGACGTAAAACAGTCTGTGCATCTTTCAAGTGGAAAACTTGAGTCTAGACGACCAGCTATAATGTTATTAACGTGAGATGCGGAAGGGGGCGGGGCTTCCCGAGGGTCAGTTCATGTCGAAGAGTTCAATCTTCAATCGTTCCAGACTCAAATGTCGTTTGGCTCATCGTGGTTTTTATTAGGGAGGAAAGAAGCACTGTATTTTTGACTAATAACTCGTATCAGCGCACTCTGACGCAGTAATGCAGAGCATAAATTTTGGCAGGTCTGCGTTTCAGACGCACTTTAAGGATTTTGTTTTGGTTTTTTTTACCTCTTCTGTCGTTATGGCCTCCTCCTCCAGATCCACAGTGCTCATCCTGCCTATGGAAAACATACTGCCTCCAGATGGCTATAAGAACGAACAAACAAACCACGCATCATTTCAGAGACAGAGACACATCTTCTGGGTTTCTGATCAGGACCCAGATTTACATAATAAGACCAGATACTTCTGCAAAAACTTTTTTTTTTTTTTCCAGTGTGCAAATAGGAAGCAGGGATTTGTGCCATTCCAGGATTGCAAAATATCTGCTCTTAATGCAATCTCACAAAAAAATGAAAGTACTGCTGTCATGAAGAATATTTTATAGCTTCAAGCACAAAATGACAAGATCAAAAACATGAATGCATGCCAAGTCAAGTCACCTCCCTACCTAGATAACTAGGTTAACTAGGTTAACTGCAGACATCTACATCCCTGTCTCCATCCCTGGCAGAGAGATAAATCACCTGCATGCAAAAAACAAACCAAACCCAGACTGTTTTTTACCCTGATGATTATTTAAGCATGTCTCTGGCTGTCCCAGTTCTAAGTGTGAGCTGTTGTTTGTGTTGTTGTTGTTGTTGTTGTTTGCTAACCTGCCCGCTGTATCTGCTCTCCTCTGCCCCGTTCAGAAGCGGCGTCCCTTCTCCAGACCACGAAACCTTCTTCGCTATGTTGTTAGCCATGTCGGTGGTGCGTTAAAAAAAAACGTGCCAAACTTTGTTAATATGTTTAAAGGTGTTAAAATGAGCCAGCCAAGGCTAAAGAACCACCAGGAACGCTCCGTCCCCCATGACTAACTATCATACCCGGTCTCGTGACAGAGCGCGAGACAGTCCACGAAGAAGAAACACGGAAGTGAGAGCGAACTACACATGGGAAATGTAGTTTTTTAAACTCAGAGCCGATCGTGGCGGCCATATTCACGATCTTTCTATTGGATGATCAAATATTATGTGTAATACACGCAATATTACCACCATACTATCACCATCATACTATCTATCTATCTATCTATCTATCTATCTATGCTAGGGGATGCTGTTATGTGTAAGTAAAATGTCTCTGTATGCTGTAGCATTACAGTTTCCCTTCACTGGAACTAAGAGGCCCAAACCTGCTCCAGCATGACGATGCCCCTGTGCAC
>CM074986.1:21899160-21921393 GCA_037576825.1 Pangasius krempfi
TTCTGCCATCCTGAAGTCTACATGTTCCTACTTCTGCTATCATGAAGCCCACAAGCCCCTACTTGTAGGCCACAAGTTCCTACTCCTGTCATCCTGAAGTCTACATGTTCCTACTTCTGCTATCATGAAGCCCACAAACCCCTACTTGTAGGCCACAAGTTCCTACTCCTGTCATCCTGAAGTCTACAAGTTCATACTTCTGCCATCCTGAAGTCTACATGTTCCTACTTCTGCTATCATGAAGCCCACAAGCCCCTACTTGTAGGCCACAAGTTCCTACTCCTGTCATCCTGAAGTCTACATGTTCCTACTTCTGCTATCATGAAGCCCACAAACCCCTACTTGTAGGCCACAAGTTCCTACTCCTGTCATCCTGAAGTCTACAAGTTCATACTTCTGCCATCCTGAAGTCTACATGTTCCTACTTCTGCTATCATGAAGCCCACAAGCCCCTACTTGTAGGCCACAAGTTCCTACTCCTGTCATCCTGAAGTCTACAAGTTCATACTTCTGCCATCCTGAAGTCTACATGTTCCTACTTTTGCTATCATGAAGCCCACAAGCCCCTACTTGTAGGCCACAAGTTCATACTTCTGCCATCCTGAAGTCTATGAGTTCCTGCTCCTGCCACACTGAGGCCGACAAAGCTCCTGCTCCTCTTGTAACTTGTAACTATTCTTGTAAGCCTTTACAATGGCACGAGTAGGAACTTGTGAGCTTCAGGATGCCATCTTTAATTGTAATTTATATAAAGAGAGTAAAATACGCTGCACTGGTTTAGAATTACGAGAATTATGTATAATGAATTAGGAAATTGTCAGATTTATAAAAAAAAAAACAATTCATGAATTTTAACAGTTATGGGTGTGGCGGTAATAATTATTTACATTATCCAGTATTTGGGTCTGTGACTGAAGTGATACACACTTTTGCAATTCAGTTCTTGCTCCAAGAGCGTAAACAGAACTTTAAAAACATGTGACTATCAGGTCATTTATTTACATGAAGACTGGCTTTTGTGTGCAGGATCTCCAGCAGTCGGAATGGCGTTTTACACGTTTTCAGACGACTGTGTGACAAATCAGACCTGAAAAAAACACAACAAGTTACGCTCAGAAGAGGGGGATGGGAAACGCCGGCGTTCCCGACAAATAAACTATTCACGAGGGTTTCATTAAATTTAAGTGATTTTTTTTTCACAATTTTCACAGGTTTTTTTTTTTCACAATTTTCACATAGAATGCATGTTTTTATTTTTCATGTGTGATTGAACACATTTCATTTATCTTCACGTGATTTTTTGCACATGATTCATTTATTCTATATATTTTTCACATCATTTTTTTACGTGTAGTTTTCCCCTTGTTTTTTTTTACGTGTGATTTTTTTCACTTGATTAATTTACACTTTTTTTTTTTTTACACTTATTTCATTAATATTTACATGTGATTTTTTTCCATATTTTCTTTTTTTTTTTCATGTGGGATTTCTTTTTTAACACACAGTTCATTTATTTTCATGTTCATTTTTCAGATGTGGTGCCCTGTGTTTTTATTTTTCACACATTTTTTTCTTGATGCATTCATTTTTTCAGTGATATTTCATTTATTTTTTTACATGTGATGATTAAGGTGAATAACTGCATGCATTTTTTTTCAAATGTGATTTCATTCATATCTATTTTCGAGTTAAGGTTTCACATGTAGTGCATGTGTTTTTATTATTAACCTGTGATTTTTTTTTCCCCCACACTTGAATTCACACATTCATACACTTTCAGATGCACTTTCACAGTTCTTTCTTAGGCAGTCACACACCGCAATCATAATTACATGGGAAAACATTATCACATGCGAGATGTGTATGTGTGTGTGTGTGTGTGTGTGTGTGTGTGTGTTCGTTCCATTAGGGTCCCCTCAGGGCTGGTAATATGTCAGGAAGATTAAAAAGGTCATACACACTGGCTCGTAGCGAAGCACAGATCCTCTCATGCCTGATGAGCAGCCATTTTGGAATGTGAAACAGAGAGGGGTTTGGTCACGACCTGGGGAATGCTGCAGGGCAGGATCGACTGTGACTGCAAAGAAGGTGTGACAGCTCTCGTGTGAATGTGTGTGTGTGTTTGTGTGTGTGTATGAGACTGAGCTGTCACTCTCTGGTAGTCTCTTTCTGACTTTCTCTCCCACACTTCTGACTTGAACTAAACCAACACTGGAGGGCAAAAAGGTGTGTGATGTTCTCCCACTGTCTCTCCTGCAGCTCCCTGTTATACACCTTACACACATTTCAAACCCCAGAATGAGGCTAATTAACGAATAATGCAGTGGGATCGTGAGGGTCAAAGCCGGTGTGAAGGATCACGCTGAAAGCTGTGGCTTTTTTGTGAAGGATGTGGTTGGTGCAGGTTCTTTACAGAGGATGTGGGTGATGCAGGTATGGAAAATGAGTGACATGCTTTTGTAAACAGTCGTGGAGATCAAATCAGTCCGAGGGCAAGACATTAGCAAACGACAACCACCAGAAACCTTCAGCTCCCGAGGGGGGACAGACCCTAAACAAGATCTTGAAATCTTGAAGTCATTTAAATAAAACTTTAGAGAAAACAAGTGAAGCAATCCTGCTTACGGAACCCTAAATATCTTGCTAGCATCTGTGAAACTAGCTAGCTAACTAGCAGTACTCAGTATTAGCAAGATTTAAGATGCAAGATTCAAAGGAGGTGACATGGCCTCACATAAGGTGGAGCAAAAGGACCTTATATAACCCTAAATATCAAGCTAGCTTCTGTGATAATGCATCACAATAGCTAGATTGCTAACTAGCTTTACTCTGGATTAGCAAGATTTAAAGTAGAGATGCAAGCGCATGATGTGGCCACACATAAAAAGAAAAAAAAATCCTCCTACAGATGCTAACTCACTTTTCCACTCTTTCGGGTTGATGTTATATGATTTTGCTTACAGTGTCTACTAACGATAATTGAATTAGCGACGCAAACTCTAGAATCTGGTAAACAGTCCTTGAAGTTAAAAAAAAAAAACAAGATAAAAATGTCCAGATTTCCTCAAATCCTCAACATAATTAGGCTATTCCTTTAGCAAACTAGACACCTTGACAGCTAACTAACAGTTTAATGTGGATTTTGTTTACTTTTTTCTGCATAGCGATAGTTTTGATGCCTGTCAGGTTTTGACTAGCCTTAGCATTCATCTCCTTATAAAACAGCTTTAAGGACCTTTCCACAGCAAGCCAATGACATTTGGAGAAAATGAATCTTGGCTAGCTAAAAAAAAAAACAATTACATGTAGCCAAACCTGAAACCTGTCTAATGTTTGAACCTATTGAACACATTTTTTTAAAAAATAGAGCATTGAGTAGAAGGTACAGCTCAGATGAACCATTTTAGCCATGAGGTAATACTTGGCTAAATACAGGGAAATCTCGCTAACATTGCCAAGCTAATGTTACAGTGACATGAAGAATTACTTAACATTAGCTAGTGCTAGCATTAAGAGAGGCTAATATTACAATAATATATAATACTATAAGTAAGAAATAACACACTTCAGGCTGTTATAGAAAAAAAGGTTGATTATTTTCCCATTACAGCACGACATGGAGTGTTTTATTCCTCTTAAACCACGGCAATTTGCCGATTACAATTTGTTAACGAATGACACATGACACCTTTTATCCATTTATCATTACATTTAATGTTCTGGAAAGTCCACGAAACAAGTTCTCACTTACATTATAGCAGCTAACAGTCATTTCTCTCGCTCTTGAAGTTAATAAGACAAAAAAAAAAAAATTCATTTCACCACGAAACCATAAACTCTGACCGTTACAAAGCACTGACACTGGAGACTCCTTCCATAAACGTTACATATACATCACCTTATCAACAATGACATGTTTTTCTTTGTCAAACAACAACGCGTTTTTTGAAAATCAGTTTGTTATTAGTCTTAGGTTACGCATAGCGTCCTCCGTCGTACACGTCCCTGCGAATGAGCTGTTACTATAGAAACGATAACGCATTAGAACGAGCGCGTTGATTAAAACCTGTGATTGATGGTACAGCTAGAATTACTGTCAGAGCTGCTGTTACAGAAAATTAATCCACACCTTCAACCACACTATGGTATAATAATATCTATATAATACAGACGCTAATAATATAATAATATTAATAGGACTTAAGCTAATGTAGCCACATTAAAGGTGTAATAGTTTTAAGTTTAATAATAGATATATATATTTAAAAAAAACAGCACATGGGTCATGCTAACGCCCAATACCAGTCACCTTGAAGGCATTATAGACAGGCCATAACCCTGACTTCATCAGCTGGGAAGGTAATTCAGCCCACTCCGGTTACTGGGTGTGTGATAGGTGATGAGTTTGAGGTTGTATAATAGAATAACAACTGGAAATCTAATTATTGCATAATGACAGACTGACACTACCCAGTTTAGGAGGAGATCAATGATCAATGTTGGGAGAAGATTTAAATATTTATCTCTTGTACCACAGCGATGTTATATTCTGTATCCTGATTGGTCAGAAGGTGTTGATTGATGTCATTTTCTATAACAGCAGCTCTGACAGTAGTGCAGCTGCAAATCAGCTGGTTTATGTCAATGCGCTTGTTCTGATACGTTATCGTTGCCATAGTAACAGCTTATTCACGTTCTACATAAACGGATTTAAAAAAATGTGTGTAATAATTGATATGCTGAAGTTTTCTGTAAGGAGGTGTTTATGTAATATTTATGGAAGGAGTCTCCAGTGTCAGCGCTTTGTTTTTCAGGCGCATTGACTTCAAGACAGAGGGAAAAAAAAAAAAAAAAAAGGTGGCGTGACTCTGTGATGTGACTCTAAAAGGATAAAATGTATGATGAGTTGTTCTTTAATAAAAAAAAAAAAAATGAATTATTGAAAAATTTGCTGTGGTATAAGAGGAATAAAGCACTTGGGCATGTACTGGTATAGGAAAAAATTGCCATGGTAACCAGTAACTCCGTTTCATCACACCACCCGGTTGTTGATTACTTTCCTGTAACAGCAGTGGTTTATTCCTTACTTATCATCATCATTACGGACGCAAAACGGCGGGGAGGTGCAGCAGACGTCGCATCAATGCAACATGGATACAGCGAGGACAGTTAAACTTGAGTGCAAAAGTTTGCACCCCCCCCCATTTTTTTATATTAAAAAAAGGGGAAAATTACATCTGAAAACGTATTTTACAAATTGTTATAGAGGAAATTTCTCAATTTTGCCCTGATGGTGTGCAGAAATGTTCACTGAGCTGTTCACACACACACACACACACACACACACACACATATATATATATATATATATATATATATACACACACAGTATATATACTGTTTTATTTATTTAATTAAAATTTAAATTAGTTGCTCTTTACATTAGCTCTTTAAATTAAATTGCTCACATTCCAATGATCTTATAACTGTTTGTGTAATTGTGTTTTAGGCTTTAAAAAAAAAAAAAACATTCTTGCCTTACTGCTCCTGTAAGGGCTCATTGTTATCACAAAAACAGGTTATTCAGAGAGCAAGAGGTAGAGAAAAGGTATCGACTTCCTGACTCAGGCTTATGCATATTCATGGAGGAGGTGAATGCGTATGAAAGCGCGCCCTTGTTGAGGAGGGTGGAGTGGAGGGAAGGCTGTGAAAAGCTCCAGGTCTCGTCCTAAACTGGATTCAGTCGCACCCAGGACAGCAGCACAAGGGTGAGTAGAGACCTTCCCAAATACATGGCGTTATAGCGTGCTTTGGCTCGTCATGATGATTTAGGGTTAAAATGATAAAATATTGAAAGTGATTTGATCTTTCTAAATTTTTAGAAAATTGATTTAGATATTAAATCATAATATTGTTAGCTTTTCTGAGTGTGTAGAATGAACTTTCAGTAGCTCCTGAAATGTGTAATCATCTGCTTAACATGCTGCTAAATAGATGCTCAGAGATGGTCACATGATAAACAGATCATGTGACATAATACACTTTTTTGTCAACGGTTTTCGTCTTCCTGTGGTTCATAAATGTCATAAACTCCTTTCTGATTCTCAAATGAAAATAGAATATGGTTCAACTTTCTGAAGGAAAATATGAACTTTATCAAGATACTCATCAAGATCCTGCTGTTGACGCTTTTAGTCCAGTTTCAGGCCTCGTGTCTGGTTTTGCGTCATTCTGAAATTGAAAGGAAAGAACTTTATTCTGCATATTTAGAAGAAATAATGCTGTAAGAGCACTGTAGTGACCTTTAATCAAAAGAACAAGCGCAACAATGACGGCAGGGCACGCCTGTTCACTCATCATGAGTCGAACAACATCAGAAGATGTTTATAGCATGTCATTATTTATATTTTCACGTTCTTTAAACTCATCTTTTGGTCTAAATTTCACAAAATAATGGAAACAGAAAGCAGAAAAGGAGACAGACTTTTAAAAAAAGTCACCTAGAAATATTTGTTATGAATGTTATTAAGTACGTCCGAACTATTTGGTACTAATTGTACATTAAAACTAACATTAAAACAATCAAAATAGCTCCATAATCCCTGTATAAGTGCAATATATAGAAAATATAGGAACCAGATATGAAATATTGAATAAAAATAATGTTTACACTTTATGCAGTGAGCTAAATGTCCATAAAGAGACATTTTGTATTCAGCACTATATATAGGTATATAGTTATATATTTTTATATATAGATATTTAGTTATAGGTATATAGTTATACAGTTACTGTATATAGGTATATATAAGTTATTTAGTTTTATATCCAATTTTATATCCAATGGGGATTGTTCTTATTTACTGTTCACTATAAATGTTCCCTACGTACTGTTTGCCCATTTCCTTATTCAAGAATCAATTAGTGATGTGACTTTTTTTATAATGAGGTTTTTTTTTTGTGGAGAAAACCAGGTTCAGGAATAAAGTGTATCAGCTTTTTTTTTTCCGGAAACAGGAATATTAACAGGAATTCCAGTAACGTGTGCTATTTTTTTTTTAAAAGTAAAAAGCTTTTTTGCAGGAACTGAATGCCATCCATTCATCATTATAACCCACATTCTTAACTCAGTTAATTCACAGTCGGTGGTCTAATCCGTAAATCCGATTAATGATGTCGTATGGATTTGATGTGGCGTGATTAATAATGATTTTTGTTCTAATAACTCTAATAACATCATTTGTTTTAAAATGAATGGCAAACTTCTGCAAGTAACTACAGTGAAACGAATCGGAGATGTGGGTTTGTTGTGAGGGATGAGACTGAGGAATTTTGTTCTGGATCTTTTAATCGTTCCCTGTTTCATATGTTGGGTTTTTTTTTGTTTTGTTTGTTTTAAGTCACTCCCATATGCTCGTGCAGTTATTATTTTATAATTAGTTATTTGTAATTATTTTACCTACCAGCAATATTTACTAGCAAATGTAGACATTATACATTTAAACTAAATTCTTCGAGAGAAGGGTAGTAACCTGTACCTTTTCTTGTTGCTCAGGTAGCACCTTCACGGTACATATTTTTAAAATTATTTTCACCTAGAAAGACACATTTTCTTGAAAGCTGTACTCTAAAAACCAGTTACAGTCCATGTACGTACATTAATTCATTTTTAAAGGTGCACTATATATTAAAGGGACGTTGAAGGCACCACCCCAGCAACAAAGAAAAGGTACAATCTGGTCCTTTTTTTCTGCTCAGGATAAAGCAGTGACCGAAAATGAACGAATGAATGCAGTAAATGCATCTTGCAGCACAGCACCAGCTCCCATGCTGCCTTTCTTTGTCACGCAAGCTTCATGTGACTTTTTTGTTGGGTCATGCAGGATCCCAGCCCTGATACACACCTTCAACTGAAAAAAATCACTAAGGGATTGATCACTCTTACCGTTTAGCAGTCTTTAAAAATAAAGCTGTGTTGTTACACACCTGGAAATAATGTTTTTTCATGATGTCATGAAATGTCATGTCATGTTTCCGAGTTCTTCAGCATGGTATGTGGTCAGACCAGCGCATCGTCACACCCTCAAGTGTCCATCGCTCTTCAAGTAGAACCCCACAGTCCTATTAAACCTCAGTGGCTGACGTTCTTTTGTATTAGTGTCATTAATTCATTCGTCTATTAATGAGTTGCACAACATTTTCCATTATTCTGTAATTCCGCCCACACGCAGAACCGTTCCATGATGTCAGTATGATTCAGTTATTAAATAGCAGAGCAGACATGAGTTAAGATTCCCTGTAAACAATTCAAAATCACCACTGACTTACTTGTCTTTATTAAAAGCCAAAGGCTCAATGCTTTAAAATTGCACTTTTCCTAATAGTTTCATTGCAGTTACCGAATAATTGGCTTTCATTTGAACGACTTTGAACAACATCTTCAGCACCCAATAAGGTACCAGACTGTATTTTCCTCATCACTGGGATGGTACCATCAAGCCTATATATCTATTGTACACTTAGTACGTGTCCTATACGTGGAAATGAGGATGTATTGTACCTTTAAAATAATTTACTCTTGATGATACCACCGCAGCACCAAGGAAAAGTACAGCTTGCCACTTTTACTTCTGAGCACATAGGCTATTTATATACTAAACTCTCGAGATGTGAACGAGACTGCCGAGCGAAACATGCTGCCCGGTGACATTCCACATCTCAGCAGTGTTCGCCTGGCCCAGGACAGGCTCGGCTAGTCGAATTTTTACTCGAGGCGTTCACTGGGACAAATTCCTGTCCTTTAGCACCATCTGAACTTCTTCAGGCATTTCCGAAAACCATCTCAGGAGAGAAGTGTACCTGTCACTGAAGTGGAATCATCATCATGTAGCATTATCATATCATCATTCTCTGAAAACAAGATGCAATTTAAAGACGTACACCAAGTAGCTCCTGTATTATTACACAGCATGATATAAGGCACGATCTTTCGTAACATGGCCTCCATCACAGCCTTTTAAGGGTCACTAGGGTTTCGACCTGAACTCGACCAGTCCAAGTCATCATCAAACTTTTTACAGTATTCATGAGCTAAATCAAAATTGTGGACTAAATGTGGCGTTCATGAAGGTGTGATCTGTCCGTAAGGTCAACTCAACTTAGAGTCAAACACTAAACTGGACTGTGACTGGAATAAAGGATGACGTTAGATGACAACTTTTTTCCGCTAGACATTTTCCGTCTACTCTGATGATGCTCATATGCCCCCTGGTGGGCAGAAGTTTGGAAATTTACTCTTTAAGCGTGTTACGATTGCAGATTGATGAGATAATTTGACCCCACTAGTGACTGAAACCATCATTTCACTTAAAATCAAACTGGAGATCAAATTCTAGGTTTTGGTTTTCATCTGGAGGCCGTAAAGCATCACATTACTTCCAACCACTCACCTACTTCCTGTTCAGAAAGAGCCGCTTTTTCCATTAAAGGTCTATTACCTGATGTAATAACATTGTAATAACATCATCAACACAAATGTTGATAATTCAGACTTCCCACTAGTTTTACTTCATATATTCCTTCTGGATCAATGACCCAGTGCAAGATTGCACTCTTCTTTCTTTAGAACTGCTTGAATGTGTACTTGAGATCAGCTTTCTGCGATTCTCATCGAGAATAAAAGCACACTTTAAGTGTTTTAATGTCAGGAGAGTTTTAGGAAAGGCACACAGTCATTTTTGGTTCATGACAAAACAAATACAATACATGTACACACATAAAAGTGGAGAAAAATATAAGAATACGTAAGATCTGTGTGAGAATATGTGGTGTAAAAAATAAAAATAAAAATAACAATCATTAAAACACAGCAACTGGCTAAAATGTCATTTCCCAAGAAGACACAAAGGAAATAAAAGAAATCCCCAAAAACACAATATCAGTACAACTACATGGCGGATTAATATTATTATTAAATGTCATTTTGCAAGAAAACACTGAAGAAATAATAGAAAGACTGAACCAAACAAAATATTTCATAAATATGTATTTTAGTATTACTATCACATAATTAATATAAATACTAATACTAATTACTAATTTAAATTAAATGAATACTTTCATTTCTTGACTGATTGATTGATTGACTGATTGATTGACTGACTGATTGATTGATTGATTGACTGATTGATTGATTGATTGATTGATTGATTGATTGATTGTCTCTTGCAGTTACGGCTGAACAGATAAGGAAATGAGTTCAGGAATAAAAGACCCTCCACCCTACATCATACCGGGTCAGTATCAAATTTTCATTTTTAACCCAAAGCAGCTCCTTTCTCCTTATATACGGCATGGAATAGTGGATTCTACACGATGTGGGATTTAGTAACATTCTCCTAATATTTCTTTCTAAACACTGAAATGTTTAAAATGTATTTTGTTATTAAAAAGGTATTTAAAAAAAAAAAAAAAAAAAATATATATATATATATATATATATATATATGTGTATATATAAATTGGCAAAGTGTATCTTGGATGTCCATGCTGAAAGTACAAATTGTTAGAAACAATTGGAGATAGTCTAGTCGTCTCTGGTGGTTTGTACTGGTAGTTTAAGGGAATGTGATGGTCTTATTGGTTCTTAATGCACGTTTATTCTGATGGTAATCATGTACTCAGTGAAGAAGGCCCTCTGAGTGCACCACATGATAATATGATGTCATGATGCCTTGTTATATGTAGTGGATGACCAAGGGGACAACGTGAAGGTGTACAAGGTGCACACGCCGTTCAACCCACAGTCCGCTTCCGTCAGTCCAGATTACAGAGTGCAGACCCAAGCCACGACAGGTGAGTGTGTCGACAGGTGAGTGTGTCGAAAAGGGAGTGTGTCGACAAGGGAGTGTGTCGACAGGGGAGTGTGTCGAAAAGGGAGTGTGTCGAAAAGGGAGTGTGTTGAAAAGTGAGTATGTCGACAGGGGAGTGTGTCGAAAAGGGAGTGTGTCGAAAAGGGAGTGTGTCGAAAAGGGAGTGTATTGAAAAGGGAGTGTGTCGAAAAGGGAGTGTGTCGACAGGTGAGTGTATTGAAAAGGGAGTGTATTGAAAAGGGAGTGTATTGAAAAGGGAGTGTATTGAAAAGGGAGTGTGTCGACAGGTGAGTGTGTCGCTGGATATCAGTGACACCCCAGTTTTAAATCCTCTCTGAATCCTCTCTCCTGCCCTCTGAACGGTTTCCTCCCACATTCTCGCAGTTCACACGACGTCCACTGACAGGAACAAGTTCGTGAGTTATGAATCGGAGCTCAGACGCTCTCCCGGCATGGTCACCTGCACCAGCTGCCGAGAGCAAGTGCTCACCCAGGTCGACTATAAAGTGGGCATGTACGCCTGGCTCATGTGCCTCCTCTTCATCCTGTGCGGGTAGGAGTAATAAAACTTGATTATTCATACTGAAACTTTCACGCGCAGTTCAGCTTAATTCGCAAGAACCATTAAGAAAAATAAAATACAGAAATAAAAACAAAAAGCATAATATAGACTTTATGGCTGGATCTCATTTTACTCATATTAAAATGAAACTCAAAATATACATCAGTACAATATTAATAGATTTATTATTATTAATTTATATTAATACTTTTTTTGTATTACATTTTCTTGTAAAATATGCAAATGATATGCAACCAGTCTAAGAATATACACTGATTTACATTACTTAAATTATTATAAATTACTTTCACTCGGATTTATTTATTTATTTGTATATTTTGACTTATTTATTTTATATGTTTTTTATTAACAAAAATATTCATTCAGTATGTAGGATAAGCATATATATTTTCCAAGTAGTACTTACTTTTGCACAGGTTTATGGATAAAATGTCATTTAAAAGCAAACTACTGAAGACAGCAAGAAGAAAAAAAACATCTAGGATCTTTTTAAAGCTGAAAAATATCTCGTGTGGAAACAGGCCATTTTGATAAAATAGTAAATAAACATAACTAAAATCACAGGAATTAATAAATATTTCAGCACAAATCATTAAATCCTCTAAGGAAATGTCTGTATGTGGACTAAACAGCATGATGTTTAAAGAAATAAGGTTGAGCACTGAGAGATTTTATAATGCGTGTTGAGTTCTGTGTGGAAAAAAAGTATGTTATGTATGTGGCAAAAGTGATTAAAAAAAGGAATAAAGGAATAATAGGAATAAAAGTAAAATATTAAAATATGAAAAATATTAAAATATGAAACAACACAAAAATATATAAAATATAAACAATATTAAAAAATAAAAAAAAAAGATAAATGTAAAAATCTGTAAGTTGATCATTGAAAGCATAATCACTCAAAAACAACAATCAGATTTATATATTTTTTTTAACTTTAATATTTTAATAATAATTTAATTTCAAAATTTCTATTTATCTAAAAAAAAAACAAAAAAAAAAAGCTCTAAATGAATAAAACTAGCCATACGGCACCATTAACAGATTTTCGAAATAGTCTTAAATATAATATTATAATATCATATAATAATATAATAATATAATAATAATATATTGTATTATTATAAAATTATTATAATATTATAAATATTATATTATAATTATTTTATTATATTGTTATTATATTATTATTATTAGTAGTAGTAATATTCCAACATAATAGTAATAATAATAATAATAATAATAATAGTAATAATAATAATAATAATAATAAATTAGGATCGACAGCCATTTTCTAAATTTTACAAACCGCCCCTTTAAAAGGTAAAGGTGTTGTTTAATTGATCATGTAAAGATCTGAAAGGAATCTGTGTCTATAAGTGATTATATGTGTATGTATTATGTATGTGATGGTGCGTTGCAGGTTCGTGATTGGCTGCTGCCTCCTGCCGTTCTGCCTCAAGTTCTTCAAAGACGTCTACCACTCCTGCCCCAAGTGTCACCGTATTCTGCACGTGGAGAAGAAGCGATGTTGCTGACCCCAGCCAAAGTCCTCACAGCTAACTCTCACGCCACAGCTGCAGAAAACAAACACACAAACCACACCACGCCTGCCACCACCATCTAGTCGACGTGATCATGTATGAACCTGAGATTAGCTGATGGACACTACGGCACACTTTAGAACCCTTACCATGTATTGTTATCATCATTATGCTATTTTTTGTAATAGGTTACCGCATTACACAACCTCGGCATTTCGAGGGACCCGTCGCTTTTTCCTTGCTTCCGACATCTGCAAGTTAGGACGTGTTTGATTTGCATGATCGGAGTTCTTCGTCTGATCTACACGTTCCATGAGTCTGCATTTTTTGCTCTGTTTTCAGGTGTTCAGTGTTCTCGTTTGAGCAAAAACGTATCCCGGACGCTAGTGTTCGACAGAGGAAGCCATCAAAATTGTCGACAGTGTCATGATTAAGAGTCACAAAAAAATAAAACATCATATCTTTGCGATTTTTCTAACCTATTTAGCAACCTAAATTCCTACTGGCTAATGTTAACAAATATATAAAAATGTATAAATACTAAGAAATAAGTCATTTGAAATCATACATAGATTCATTTTTCACAGCTTTTGTTAGCAAACATGAGCTAACCTGACAAGATTGTTATAGCATGTCTATAAATGTAATTATTCTTCGCTGCTAATGCTAATCAGTAAGCTCATGTGCTATCCTGACAGGATTTCTGGGAAGTTATGCTCATAAATGTTCGTGTTCATGTTCATTAAAGATGCTAGTCTAAATAAGCTAGTCTGACAGGATCCTAAGAGGATTTTTAAATCATATTCATCATTATTCTTCACTGCTAACGACAACTAGCCTGCTAACATGAGAAAACCTGACAAGGTTTTTTTTTTTAATTCTTGCTAATTACTAACTTGAACTAACTTGGCAGGATTTCTGCTAGAATTTTTAAAGCAAATTCATCAATATCGTTATCCTTCACTGCTAATGCTGGCAAGCTAGCTAGCAAACATAAGAAAATATTTCTGAGAGGATTTTTAAGTCATAAAAAGTAATTATCTTCACTGAACATGCTAGCCAGCTAGCATACATGAGCTAATCTGACTGAATTTTGAGTCAAATTCTGCTAATGCTTGTGAGCTAGCTAGCTAGCTAACATGAGCTAACCTGACAGGATTTCTGAGAGGATTTTTAAGGCAAATTCCTAAATATCATTATTGTTTACTGCTAATGCTTGCTAGCTAGCATACATGAGCTAACATGACTGGATTTTGAGTGAAATTCTGCTAATGTTTGTGATCTAGCTAGCTAGCTAACATGAGCTAACCTGACAAAGCCTCCGAGAGGATTTTTAAGGCAAATTCCTAAATATCGTTATTGTTTACTGCTAATGCTTGCTAGCTAGCTAACATGACTGGATTTTGAGTGAAATTCTGCTAATGTTTGTGATCTAGCTAGCTAGCTAACATGAGCTAACCTGACAAAGCCTCTGAGAGGATTTTTAAGGCAAATTCCTAAATATCATTATTGTTTACTGCTAATGCTTTCTAGCTAGCTAACATGAGCTAACCTGACAGAACTTCTGAGAGGATTTTTACAGCACATTCATAAAGATAAATTTTTATTAGAAAGAAACGACACCTACATTCCTAAATAATGACTTTTCTTAAAATGGCTGATGTTATTATGTTAATGCTAATTAGGCCTGATCTCTAGCGTTTGGGACGAAGCCATGGACTGGACTGAAAAACGCTGATCTACTCCAGAGGGTTTAAGTTCCTCTGGGCTTCATGCACTCAAACACAATCACCTGAACAGATGAACCCGGTGTTTTTTATGAAGGAAATAAATGTGTAGTGTCTACAGTGCTGAGGAAGGCAACTGAGAACTACTCACACCATAACGGTTATTATTATAATATACTACTGATTTCAGGATTTCTCACAGAAAATGGGGTGGGGATATTATCGGGGCGTCGGGCTCTGCAAGTGTTATATAAATGATTTCGATCGTGCAAAATAGTAAACTGCTTTTGATATATTCCTGTATTATGAGGCGATAAGGCACCAAGGTACCGGTACCATCTGGTTCTCAGGTTCTCCATCAGACGCAAATTTAGCCATTGCGTTCAACACTAGTAAATGAGACTTGATTAAAATAAAAAAATAAAAAATAATAAGTCCATAGGAAACCCTTGTGCTTTGTACATAATTCTCCATAAATCTGAATAATTTTTGAATGTATATTTTTATTGCAGTGTAGAGCTCTGCTACAATGATGTGCAAGTCACTGTAATTGAGAATCTCTGCCTTACCATTAAAAAAAAAATAATTTTACGAACTGAACGTTGTCTTTAAATGAGTGAGAAAACTTAAATCAGTTCTGTTTTTTTTCCCCCTAGATGTTCGGCGGCTTTCGAATCATATTTAACATCACTGATTATTCTTTTATTACACAGTTGATTAATCAGGATTATTATTTACGATCTTAATGACAGCAGCAGTTGGAAGAAAATAACGTCAGATGGAGCATCTTTACATCATCACTATAGATGTGGTTAAAAAAAATAAAATAAAAATAAATAATAATAATAATCATCTGATTTGGTATTGTATCCAAGATGAAAACAGACCTGCCAAGTTTTTAAAAGATTTCCATAGGAGCTTCTCATTTTAATAGTAAACATCATCTTTAGATTTATAGCTCAAAAATACGCCAAGTCCTCTTTTCTATCCCCAATAAAAACAGCAGATGAGCCAATCAGCATGTGGATCTTGAATGAATGAGTTTTGAACCACTCAATATTAACTGATGCCCTGGAAACCCCGCCTCCTTTACCCCCATCTCACATTAGTGCTCTCATTTTGACGCGATTCTCCAGACGCACTGAGGCTGCTTCCTCGACATGGAGAATGATTTGAGCTCATTAAAGTGAAATAAAATCTGTGTGTGTTTGACGTAAATTAGACGTTAGACAAATATATAACCTTAGTTACGAGGACAGCAAGACTTCAACCAAAATTGGCATTTTTTTGCCAGAAAGAGAAAGAAAAAGGTCAACATTTTTTACTTGGAAATAAAATATATATAAGTAAGGATAATTAGAAAGTGACTAAAAGACTGTTTGCTCTTGTGTGTGGTGGTACGAACTGGAGAACGTGAATATATACTGGGTTTTACGGTAAACACCAGGCACTGAGGACGGGGAAAAAAGCTGACGTTTGTCCATGTTGGATGAACAAGATGTAGACAGGAAATGTTTACATGCACACTTATTAATTACGGCCTCAACACGGACGCCTCCACCACCAAGAAGTCACTCAGTGACTAACTTGTATGCCGGAAATACCCTTAAAATAAACTTCCAACATGAAGGAAAGAAACTATTGAAGAAAAACTATGTCAGACGTTTGTCCTTGATGTGACCTTGACACGTCTTTGGATTAATTCCAACATCTAATCAGTTCATCAGCTGCTTACTGTGTTAATTAAATATAAATCCTACAAAACATTCCTCCACTCGTCCTTGAGATATCGCGCTAACAGGAATCTCGGATGGACTGAAACCTGAAAACATAAAGCCTCCACTGCTCAGAGGCGGAGATGTAAAAACTTGTGGTTCTAGTAGCTACATCTTCACTTCAACAGCAGCACATCTGCGTAAAACCCCTGTACGAATTATTCCTCTTTAGATTCAGCGAGTCTGCACGAAGACTTCGTAAAACGTCTCGCACTCGGTCACTCCTGCTGATGTTGGTTTGCAAACAGAACAGCAAGTGGAGAATGAACAGACGGTGGAAATAATAAATCGGTGACTCAACACTCAGAAATATAAATTCTCCAGAATTGCAAACACGTAGCAGGCCGAAAGGTTTTAATCGCAGCACTGAAGTGCCAATCAGCGTAGGAAAACGTCTCTTCAGGATCACAATGTTCCATCAATAGTTGCAGTAGCTTTTATAGAAAATTTTATTCAACATACATTTTTCAGCAAAAAGGCAATATACAGGAATAGTTGTTGTTGTTGTTGTTGTTGTACACTGCTGCTACACGGAGGAATTAGACTGGGGGCTGGGAATCAGAATCAAAAGATGTGATCCGCATCTGCACTTAAAACGAACTGTAGCAAGTAGTTGAGGAAAATAAAACAAAACAAAACGGTGTCCAAAATAAAACTACACACAATGAATATGAACATCTGAATCGATCTGTACCCAACAAAAGTGTGTCTTTAATTTTACATGTCCATTCTTTTTAAATATACAATTTTAAACGTTTGTCTTTACAAAGCAGACTACGCACTCGGGTGCTTAGAGGAAGGAAAAAATAAAAATAAAAATAGGGGACATAAACAAAACTAAACAAACAAACAAAAACAAAAAAAGGTTCGTTTTAATGCTGGTTTCTCTACATCCTGAACCAGTCTAGCGAAAGTCTGCAGCCTCCTGCTAATGTAGGACGAACGTGGAGCAACACCGCCTCCAATCCCACGGCAAAAACGACAGAGGAACGAAAGAGGGGGGAAAAGCTGAGAGAGAGAGAGAGAGAGAGAGAGAGAGAGAGAGAGAGAGAGAGAGAGAGAGAGAGAGAGAGAGAGAGAGAGAGAGAAGGAACACACGGGGGGCCTCAAGGCCAAAACACGACCAAAGATTACATTTACCGGTGTGGAGAAATGTAAAACCTTTGATATTAAGTGCCAACGTGCAAAATGAAGTACAGACGATTCATTTCGTTTGTTGTTTGTTTTTAAAACGATGCTGTGGATCTTTATTTTTATCATACAAGTTTTTCATGAAAGATACTACTGAAATTCTTAACTGAACTAAGTGAGAATTGTGTAAACATGGAAAAAAAAAAAGAAGAAGAAAAAAAACAAAACAAAACAAAAAACTAGTTTTGCGCTAAGGGACGAGAAAACACGGAACCGCTTCAGAGTTATCAGCAAGCTTTAGCCATCAGTGGTGTCCTTTTTGGTTAAAAGTTGGTTAAATATCCTCGACATCCATCCGTTCGTCTGTTTTTTTTTTTGTTTTTTTGTGTTTTTTTTTTTGGTAAATGGCCAAACTTTCCTTTCCGTCCTCCTCCCTCCCTCGCTACGCACGCAGCAGCTTTCTTGCCGGAACAATTCTTTAAAACCAAAAATTAAAAGGAAAACAAAACCAAAAACTGGAGGAGAAAAAAAAAAAAACAAAAAAAAAAACAACCCAATATATATATTATTACACCTGTCTAGAAAGTTCATACTGTTCCCCCGTCTGTTAAAACTGAATTCATTCTCCCAGACAAAAACAGGCAGGCGACAGAAGTCGAATCGAAGAGCTTCTAAAGGGGGGGGAAAGAAAAAGAAAAACGATGAGCAGGAACTCTGGCTTGCTGAAGACTTCATAGGCGGGGCCTGTGTAACCGCAGGGCAGGTGGTAAAAAGTGGCGCGCACACACACACACACACACACACACACACACACACACACACACACACACACACACACACACACACACACACACACACAACTTCTGGTTAGAGTCTTTAATAAGGGTCGGTTAGGGCGGAGAGACAGCGCGTCAGTTGTGGATCTTGATAGCCTTCTCTAGGTACGTGTAGCGCCCTCGCTTCGGCGCTTTGTTGAAGTGGTCGAGCCCTAACCAGGGTCTGGGGTGGGACATGTTTCCTGCAGAGAGAGAGAGAGAGAGAGAGAGAGAGAGAGAAACAGAAAGAGCAAACAATAAACCTTCAGCAACATGAAGTCATGTGCAAGATCCAGACCTCATAAATAAATAAGCTAACTTCCTAATAAAATAAAAGTAGTAATTTTTTTTTTTTTTACTGTTACCACACCGAAGTGGATTAATTTCCAATCACGGCACGTCCCCTACTGTATTATCCCACTTGCACGGCAGCAAAAATGAGCTGTTACTACAGAAAAGATACGAACGAGTGTTTTGCGGCTGCATTACAGTCAGAGCTGCTGTTACAGAAAATACATCAACGCCTTCTGACCGATCAATCAGTGTTACACTGTGCTAAATAAATAGATAGATAGATAGATAGATAGATAGAGTTCTAGGTTTAAAGTTGTAGTTTAAAGCACATTCCCAGGCTAATAAAAATGTCTGCTAAATGATTAAAGTAACATTTCTGTGTATTTGTCGCGGCTGACTCTAACTCTAACGGGAAGTTGACTGCTCTTTATCGCGGAAAAGACACGGGACGCAGCACTCGACCTTCAGCTTAGTGACATACCCGGCTGTGGCTCGAAGTCCTTCAGGTTCACTTCGTAGTCGTCCTCGTTGATGTACTGGTGCCGGCCCATCATCACGATCGCAAATTTAAACTGCAGAATGCACAACAAACATGACTAACAAACCAAGCGCAACATTGACAAGCCACTACGAATTAATGTTAAAGTACAGAAGCTCTCCGCGGTAAACTAACCCTGTCCAAATAGAGCTAGAGCGTTTTGGACATTTGGAAGACTCTGTGTGTGTGTGTGTGTGTGTGTGTGTGTGTGTGTGTGTGTGTGTTCCACAATAAATTCACTGTATGGCAGATCTTAAATCTTCACCGTATGTTTTATGTTTTATAATCTACACTACACAGAGAGAGCAAAACACGTTTCCCTAGTCCTCATCGCACAGTGGCTACGTCGAACCCTGCAGAGTTTCTGCTGTTTACATGATTAGCAGCGACAGTGTTTACCTTTTCAAACTCTTTCTCCTGGATATCCAGCATGCTCTGGATCCTCTTCATCACCTCTCTGAAGGGCTCGGCCTGGACACGGCACGGCACAGCAGCGCGTTAGCATTAACCAACTCAATAACCGATAAATTCAACACCACACAATTCTGTATAAAAGCTCCTGCGAACGATTTACGAGTAAATTCGTTCGTATCCAGGTGGCGTTGGCGTGGCATGAATATTAAAGTTATTTATTTATTAGTTTACTCTGTTAGCTGGCTATTCATCAAGTCAGAAATTTACCCACGCTTTCACACAGACGTGCACAAAACACTAACGCTGACGCACCTGACGAATCTTTAGCAAGAACGGAATTCCAAAAGTCCCGAAGACCTCCTTGTGGAAATGTGCAACTGGAATCAACATCTCGTTCTCCTTATCCAGGTCGACCTGGTCCAGAGGGATTTCCTAACGGACACAAACGAGATCTCAGACACGCACCTGGACTTTCACAACCTCCGCAAACACAGATATCGAAGGAAAACTAATCAAATATTTACAATTTTATTTTATAAGGTAATGAATCTCGATTTGCAGCAGAAAGCAAGGAGAGGCCCTGAGGCGCGGCGCGGCGCAAACGAGATCTCACCTCTATTCTGAACGTCCGACTGGCTGCAGGAGATAAACATTCTAGCAGTTCGTCCTCTTGGTGAACCCCGATAATTTTGTAGCTTACGATTTCTAACAGCCTGCGGGAAGGAAAAGACGGAGAAAAAAAAAATAGACACAGAGCTAAAAATGAGGTTCAATAAAAGGCTTATGAAAGCAGCGACAGCGGCGTGAAGGAGCTCATCAGACTTAATGCCGCACTTGTACACGAGACACATATTAGGAAAACAACCAGCATCGATTTTTCATTAAAATGCTTCTCTAAGAGGCTTCTACAGACGTAAAGACAGACCCGAGAACAGGATAAACGAAAGCATTAAAAGCTACATTCGGAATACACTAGAAGTGGTTTATACCTGAGCTTCTCTGAGCCTTTGTCCGAGAGCTCCACGGCCTTTTTACATTCCTCGAGAAGGTCTCGAACACATCCATGCTTGTCTGGGTATAGTGTGATCTCCTGGAGGACGGAAGCAAAATCAGAAATGGGTTAAACTAATCTATAGCTCAGATTACGTTTTTAGGGATTCAACTGTGGGAACCGAATGCGTGAAGCTCCTTGAGGAACTTTCTTTACCTCCTCCCGAAACTGACTGTTGAGCCATATGGACTTGAAACTCCTCCGGTTTTCAAAGTCTGTGATCTTCATCTTGAGCTGCGAGAGGAGACATGAATTAATCAGAGGACTGAAGCTGAACCTGCTCGGTGAGGCTCGGGTTCCTGCGCGGAGAGCTCAGGTCGCTGTGTTCAGCATGTCATGCTATACAGAAGCGCTGTTGAGCACGGTACCGAGGTGCTAATGACGATCGTTCCACCCGGGATGCGCTCCTTTACTCACACATTTACATTCAAAGCACCGTTATCAGCTCAGACTTTTGAATGAACGCAAAAAATAAGTAAATAAATCAATCACTGAGTATTACGAGCACAAACCTGTATTTACGCCTCTATTTGAACTCGCAGCTCATCCACGTTATTTACATATCATAACTACATAAGCTAGTACAACGAAAAGACGTGACCATGATACCATGAAGACGCTACATGACTCGGATTCTCTCACCTGTTGGTAGTAGAGCTTCTTGGGCTGCCGCGGTTTGAAGAACTGCAGCAGGTCTCGGAGAGTTCCCTCGTAGTTGTGCCTGAGTGGGTTGCCCGGGCCGTCCCTGTACCTGTCCAGGACAAAGAGGGAAATCCGGTTAAAGCTAGTTTATTCTAAACGTTATGCGATTAATCCCCATCAATGGTTATAACAATGACGTGAACGTGAGAAAATAAGGGGAAGGAGGGTGAGACGTGAGCAAACTTACCCCTGTGACTTGAAGAACTGCAGGAGCATGGGGTCAGTGTTTAACCTCTGCGCAACAGTCTTTGCCACCTACAAACAACATGGAAAATATACGCGCGAGTGAGCGAAGGCGGCAGACTGCTCTAGAATAACAATCACTTCTGGGTGTCCGGATTCACTGAAGCGTCAACGGCTGAAGTGGTGGCTTCGGCCTCCAGAAATAAATCAGGTTTAACTAAAGACACGAGACAACAACTGAAACGCAACGGGGGAATTGATTATTTACTCTAAATCACCATCGTGTGCGTTAGAAGACAAACCGATCACAGAAGTGGAACTTTCACTCTGTTGACTTGCGCTGTACCGTTAGGAACAGATGACACGGCTATGAAACAGTGATTAAATTAGTCGCTGTTGCTCAGAGTTAAAGATCCTTATCTGGTGAAAGTAAAAATGGCCTCTCTAACGGTCAGTCTCAGGGAAGGAGGCGTGGCCTCTGCAGTCTGTCCGTCAGTCTCAGGGAAAGAGGCGTGGCCTCTGCAGTCAGTCAGTCTCAGGGAAGGAGGCGTGGCCTCTGCACTGTGTCAGTCTCAGGGAAGGAGGCGTGGCCTCTGCACTGTGTC
>CM074986.1:21921403-21939546 GCA_037576825.1 Pangasius krempfi
GTCAGTCTCAGGGAAGGAGGCGTGGCCTCTGCACTGTGTCAGTCTCAGGGAAGGAGGCGTGGCCTCTGCACTGTGTCAGTCTCAGGGAAGGAGGCGTGGCCTCTGCACTGTGTCAGTCTCAGGGAAAGAGGCGTGGCCTCTGCAGTGTGTCAGTCTCAGGGAAGGAGGCGTGGCCTGCTAATCCTTAAGGCTAAAATACATTTGATTCATAATGAGCTATTTGCAGAATGCTACCAATGGCCTGCACTAAAATTATCAGCTGCTCTCAAATCATTATTTTGGTGCATAAATACTTTATGCGCATCGTATCATCGATGAACACCACACACACACACACACACACACACACACACACAATTCTCTCTCTCACAAGGTCAAGGTCATTTCATTCAACAAAACCAACCTGGAAGTAGTTCATTCTGTTGGATAGTGTAACAACGAAGCCCGGGTCGTTGTGGATGGTTTTGTCGCAGAAGATGACGTCCACGCGGTGGTACAGGTCTCTGAAGTAGTCTTTTGCCGTTGGCAGCTCACTGGTGTCGTTTTCTGGGTCATCCCTGTTAAACAGACGACAGGAGTGGGTCATTCACTCACTTCATCCCTGAGAAGCTGAACAGAAACTCAAAGATGAACGAGGAGAGAATTCTTACTTCTGGAACACGATTATGTCTCCGTCCATGAGCTCGTCCAGAGCTTTATCCAGGGAGACGTCGTAGTCCTGTATCCGCTCCGTTAAATTCGGTTTAACTTCCTGCGGTGTGAGGGATAAGTCACAGATTAACAAATCAGCAAAAACAACACAGGATTGAGTAACAGGATGAGTGCGGGAACCGGAGAAACACAAAATGCAAAAAGAAAGCGTACCTCATAGAGGATAAGACTAGTTCCCTGCTGAAACCCTGCTCTTTCACACATGACGGGCAGCAAGTCTCCTGAGAGAAAGAGAGAGAGAGAGAGAGAGAGATATTCGGTCAGCTTTCCACCATTATCACTGCCACCGAGCTTTATATCTTTAATTATCGTTTAAAGAGACGTGGGTGTTTGTAACTTCCATCTCCATCTAACGGAAGTTACGGTACGTTAGGTGACTCACGTATTTTACAGGATATAGGCGTGTAGATATGTCCACAATAATTTAAGCTTCTGGTTTTCGGGTCATACATCTTCAAGAACAACATGACATCATCTGAAAATTAAAGAAAGAAAGATGTATATATTAAAAGCAGAAGGCTAGAGGTAAAAAAATGAGCTGGCGAAATGATTTCAGGAGAAGGGTCACACTCACGGTCTTTGTCGAACTTGGGTAACGTTGCACCGCTGGCGGCCATTTCTGGATCTACTGTTTCCAGAAATATTGTCCAGGGGTTCTCGTTGTCGCTCAAGTCTATCATCTAGTGAGCAAAGCAGAGCGAAGTTTCTCTTAAGCACACACACACACAGACATGACGCGTAATTCTACAGGCAGCAGGATACGTGAAGATCTTAACGACTTCCATGGCTTTGCTAATCACTTACAGACTTGTTGCAGTCTGCCTCGTAGTCCAACATGGCCGGCCGCTTGGTGCCGTTGCTCCTGGCCTGCATGGGCCACAGCCGCATCTGGTCCTGTGGGAAACCCTGCACACAATCAACACGACATTCAGCACCGCCGGTCTGAGGTGACGGAGCACAGAGGTGGGAGGTGCTGATCTGATCCGCCCAAAAGGAGTCTGATTAAACTACACTAAAGGAACCTAGAAACATCACTACAACTTTTTCCTTATGAATATTCATGATATGCAAATTAGAAAGTCCCTTATGTTCTCCTGCTCCTCAAATGGCAGTGCAATCTGCGACTACTGGGGTTAATGAGTATGATTTCAGCATCAGCATGATTTCAAAATCTGATCTACTTATTTAACAGCTAGCAAACCTGTCAAAATAAAGAACCCACAATTCTGTTTTTTTAATTAAACTGAAACTGGCCAGCTCCCCCGTCCGCTGTCCTAAAGACTTTGTTGGAAAACTTCGGTGTCCTTGGCTGCTTTAACAAGGCAGAATTTCCTTACAGGATCAATAACGTCTTTGTATCGAGCAACTCCGGAAGCTCTAAAGGCCACAGCATGTACTGCTGTAAGGACGGTGAACTGAACAGAGCGGCCTGCTGAGACGTGTGCTGTGGAGCTCACCATGGTCTGAGAGAGGTTCTGCACAAACTCGGCCAGGGTGGAGCTCTTCAGCACCTTGAACACGGTGTACTTCACTTTCTCCTCGTCGTACATGTCGTTGCCCTGGTGCCCGCAGAACTGGTCCTCTGTCACCATCTACGAACACACACACACACACACACACACACGTCTGAGAGCCATCACAGGCTCGGAACATCTCTGATAACTTTCCGAAATCAATCAACAGCCTGGACGGAGAGTAATAAATAACTGAGAGCAATGTGTTCTCACCTGCACTTGCATGTAGAGATGAGCTTCCTGGCGCTCCTTCCGTTTCTGTGCCTCCACCCGCTTCTCCTCCTGCAGTCTCTCCACCAGCTGCTGAGGGATGTCCATGTCTGTGACCGGCTGCAGCACCTCGCCTACACACACACACACACACACACACACACACACACACACACACAGTTTATAACTCACCAGGACAGTGTGTGAATCATGAAGCTACACAGCTGCAGAGCTTCCCTGTGTATTGATGCGATTATCTAATTAAAGGAGTAGTGTGTAATGTTCAGAGCCCTCTGCTGTCCGCTAGGTGAACTGCAAGCAACACGCCGACCCTCTGCCCTGAAACTACAGATGCTTCCCGAGTTGTCGCTTTAGGCAAAAAATAAATAAATAAATTTTAAAAAATGCAGTGCTGATCAGTAATATTGAGGATGAAGGCAAACCTAATTTCAGGGCCACAAAAATATCAAGACGCTTATTAAAAAAAAAAAAAAAAAAAAAAAAAAAAAAAAATCCACCCTGAATTACCATTAAGAATTAAAGCGAGCATCTGCTACGTCCAAGAGTTTTATGTTGGTTAACGGTTTCCTACATTACCCACAATGCCATTCAACTACGGGTTGATAGTAGAGAAGTGGGATTTGGCCATCGCGCTCGTCATCTTGTAGCTAAGCTGAATCTCTGTCGTTAATAATTAATATTTATTATAATAAATTGTAGCCTACATAAAAACCGGCACAACCAGTTAAGTTAAGAGGGAACCTTGTCGTCATAGCGACACAGAGCACTCAGTGCGGCAGGTTACGCAACGCAGCGTGCGGCGCTCATGTGCTCTCGCGCGAGCCGGATCTATTCTGCGCTCCGTAACCGCCGGACCATCACGGGGCAGTTCGTTTCGGCGGAAACGGCAGAAGTTAAAGCCGCTTACTGAGCTTGGACTCTCGGATGTAGACCAGCATGTAGGCGTTGGTGCAGTGGCGCACGGAGAGGTCGTCGTCATGGCCGCCGTAGTTGTGCTCGATGGCCTCCTCTTTAGTGCATCGGGAAACAACGTCGTCGTCGAACTTGCACCACTGGCGGAGGGAAAACAAATTAATTCCACCGGCCTGCGTTGTTAACATGCGCAGACAATCCACATTTTAGGCAAATGCTAAATTACACTTGGGTGAGGTTGGAAGAGAAATCACAGAGTTGTGAAAACAACAAGAAAGCCGTCATGGGAAAACTCACTTTAAAATGGCTGCCATTTTGAGGACAGAATGGCGGCATTAAATGTTACGGCGTCATTAAGAAGATTCATTTTCATTCATACTGATAAACGAATCCTAACACGCTTCACTACATACATCTCCAAAAGCAGGCATCAAACATGCCTCCTATCGGACAGCCTCGTGGCTGCGTTAGCTAGCTAGCTACGTTACGAGAAAACCGGGAGGGTTATTTCAGCAGTAAGTATTGCTAACACTAGTTAGCTGATAAAACAACTTGTTTAGAACAATGTTTAGAAACACGTTGGGATCCTTTACCCACACGGACAGGAAGAGTTGCCAGGCTTCGATTCTCGTAATTGCTTTGAGGTCTTGCTTTGCTAGACCGCTGACATTGTGATAAATTATATTGATATTGAGATAATTAACGTCGATATCTCGTATCGTCTGTGACTAGAAACTTTACACAGATATCATGATACGTGTGTACGGATAAAACGTCTGGGTATCGTGATATTTGTCATATTTGCCATATCTACTTCGAGGCTCTCCGGAATAGCGAGATGGGTTGCGTGTACGAGAACAACACAAATTTTCTTAAGTTTTCTGCTAGTTTACGGCGCATCACATACACACTACTACAAACACTAACCTGTGCACACGGAGGAAGTAGAATAAGCAGCGTCACTGCTACTTAAAAAGCATAACTAACATAACGTTACCTTTCTTGCCCCGCTGGCAAAGTGCCGTAAGATACAAGAGGAAGAAGACACTTTGGGATGTGCTTTTACAGGAGAATGGCTAATAAGCGTATGATTTATTCACTCTTCCACTGAGAAGCATGTAGACCTGTGCGATATTATATACATCACACCACACAACATAGTGTAGATATCGACATACATTTATCATAATACAGATATACATCACATATAACATACACATACATCACGACACACTTATCTGAGAATTTGTGAATATAACAGGGCTGCACAAGATATCGAAATAATCGAAATATCGCAAAATGTACGTATCGTGATGTGCGTATCGCAGGGGCTTGGGATAACGGAATGATTTTTAAAAAGTTAGGAAAAAGTTCGAAGTTTTAGGGCGACGCAGTCAGCAGAGACGGCTTTCTTTTCCTCAGAAGAACATGAAACATTTATGGTGGTTATGTCATTTACAGTTTTTAAATATATAAATATATGCGCATATAATTTAAATGGATTTCACACACTTATAGCATTATGGCGCCGCATATCGCATTATTTAACAAGTTATCGCATGTCGCGTTTTTCTTCAATATCGTGCAGCCCTAATTTATAACGTCTTAAAACATCTTACCAAGTCAAACTGATTGGACTCGGCTGATCTGATTTAAATCAGATGCTTTACCGCATTTCATACGCGAGAGATCAAAAACATCAGGCTTTTTTTTTTCCTTTAAACACGACATTTGCTTTGTTGCTGGGAGTTTAGCGATAAATTTATGCTGTGACTGATCTCCAGCCTGGTGTACTGAACACCTCCCCCCGGTAAACAGCATGCTGAGACAGCAGTCTCACGCAGCACGTGACTGTGATTGCCTGCGGCTCTTTTCGACACGTTCTTCTTGCACCACTTTTAACTATTTGCATCACAACAGCAGTAGAGGGGGGAAAAAAAAACAGTATTTTACATTTCATTTGCGGACTGATTACCACTGGAAAGAAAACTTAAAAAAAAATAAATAAATAAAATGCTTAAGTAGATACACCAGACCAAAAACTAATCCCAGAGTATAATACAAACAAGGCAAGGCGCTGATTAAGCAGCATGCAGCAAACACAACGATCAGAACTATAGATGTTAACATATTAGAGATGTTAGACAGCTGTCAGTCTGTACACAGAGATGCCAAGTCACAGTGTATTTACGATCTCGGGGGGAAAAAAACAAACAACGCGTTATATTACGTATTAAAATATTCAGAGGTTTCTACCTCTTACGTGTTGGTCAAAGACCGTTACACCACAGCGCTGCAGAAATCTGGATCCTGTTTGTTCAGAAGGTGTTTACATTCATGCTCTCGGTCTGATACGTTACCGTTTCTACGGTAACAGCTCAATCAGAGGGATCTACAATGTGAAATTGTAAGTTATTGGCACTTGCTGTGGTGTAAGAGGAATAAAAGCACCTCAGGACGTGCTGCTAACGTTTAACGTGGTTTCTAACGTGATTTCTAGAGCGACGCCTGTCTTGGGCTCTAATATGTTCATCTATGATAAACCCCGCCCCCCCCAAAAAATAAGGAAATGGGTCCTCACTATTGGCTCCGTGACACTCACTTTGCCGTCTCCTTTGGGATTGAGATAGACGACGTAGTGGCCGCCGTGGTTGTCTCCGCTGTGCACCAACACGGCGTGCAGGATGTAGTTGGCCGGGTCCTTCACGTCCGGCTTCTGCAGGAACTCGTCCAGTGGTAACTGATCGGGAAACTCGAACCTGAGGACGCGACGTTAAATCATCATCAACACACACACACATACACACACACACACAAGCACACACCTGCACCCATATCAGCAGAGGACACAAAGCCTTCGGCAGCTGGAACCACTGAGTCAATGACTGCGGCTTTAGATGAGTCACTCACGGGTTTATTTCGAGAGCTAACGTCGCTCTTTGCGTGATACGCACTTACACTCAGTAACGATAAGCTGGAGGATTTGATTCATCTCCCTGAGTAAAGGACTAACTAAAGCGTGACTGGCCGGCTCAGGAGTGCTGCCGATGGGTCAAGTGAGATGCGAGCTACTGTTAGGAAATGACACTGCAATTTTAATTACTTTGAGGATTTGCATATTCATGAGTCTGCAATTTTGCTCCGCTACACAGTTGAAACTTTATTTCACATTTCTAACACACACACACACACACACACACACACACACACACACACACACACACACAGGTCAAACGGCCCCCTGTTCACTATATATGCCCACTTCATAGAGTGCAACAAGGATATCATGAACTCTTTGTAGTGCACAACACGCTCATTACTAGCCGTGTGTGTGTGATTATGCGTAATTTAATTATTCGAAAGTGAAGGCTTATATGTGCCATGAATGACCTGTTCGTGACCAAGTTAAAGAAATATTTTTCCAAAAATACAAGATGATGCATGTGATGGACTTGCGTTCGGTCTAGATGTAGAAATATGAATTTCTCCAGGCTAAATATAGTGAAAAATTATTTTCTATTTTTGTTACTGTGGTGGAAATCTTGGGAAGGATGAAGCTAATTTTTTAGTTTGTTGGTTTAAGAAGAAATCAGAACTGTGAGGCTACATAAGAATAAAAATGAACAAAGTCTGCTGATCTAGAAAACAGGTTTAATTACATTACAAAAACAGTGAACTACGTAAACAATAAAGCTGAATTTAAGACCAACTAACTAAACGTTAATGATTAAAGTGCAGTGTCTTTATTTTATTTTAATTGTATCCACACTTTATTAACTCTGCAGCTTTAGGTGCTTACACTAGGGCACAAGTCTAAGATCTGCTCTATTGTGAGAATTATGATTAAAGCACTATTCCGCGGCTCTTACCTGTCGTTGATCTTAATATTTTGGTCGGTTTGGGGGTCGTACATGAACCTCATGAGCTGTAAGTGCAGGATGGGAGGAAAAGTGAGGAACTTCACCCCCTTTTCAGCTTCCTGGAAAACAGAAGAACGAGTCGGGATCATAATGAGCTGAAAGCGTCTGTGTGTGTGTGTGTGTGTGTGTGGGCGGTTTAATGGCGAGCCGCAGAGCGAGATGTGCACCTGTAGGCCGTGCTCCCCCGCATCGTACTTGTTATCCCCGTCGAGCTGCTCCACCGCCACGTAATCTTTAAATGACTCGAAGACTGCGGAGACAAACAGCCGTGTCAGAACAGCTGGAGTCATTCATCACCTCGCGCATTTGGAAGTAAATAAAAACACGGGACGGACTCGCGCTCAATATCGTTGTGAAGAAGAAGGAAAAGATAAGAGACTGAAAAAGTACTCACTGTTTTTCTTTCCCTTTATGCTGAGCTGGATGTCGTAGTAATCCTCTATTCGCTCAGATCTATAATCCACGTGCTTACACTGGATGTAGGACTTTAAAAAAAAAAAAAAAAAAACCACCACCACATGTATGCGGTTATCGATTCATCACGGTGAAGTTAAAAAAATAAATAAAATAGATACAGGAAAAGACGGAACGAGGAGAGCCAGCTTACCACCATCTTTCCTCTGAAGAGCTTAGGGATGGTGCCTTCCACGCACGTCCCTTTCATCTTGTTCTCAACGTTGTCCAGAAGCTGGAATGGAGACACGTCTTAGCTCATGTCTTCACTTAGAAATATTCTCACTCGTGACATCGTAAACGGTGTTTAAAACACGTGGCTCTGAAACTCACCACTCTGCACAGCTCCTGGACATCGTGCTGCATGAAACTGTCCAACGTCTCCCATCTGACCAACACACACACACACACACACACGACTGCGTAACTACACAAACAGCACACAACTAATCCCACAGCACAGAGATCTGCATTAGACACGAGTACGTAAATAAATTCCATAAAACATCAGACGTCAGGTGTGGAGGGAAGAACGTCCTGGATGCTCACGTTATCGTTTTTTTATTTTTAAATTTATACCAATCAATTAAAATTTGATATCCTACGATATAAAACCACTTCTGTACAATTATTCAGTGTACCTTCTGAGACTTGACATAATTTAGGAAGCTGTAAATAACCTATAAAAATAAAAGAAGAGTAATAGAGTGGCCTTTCATTTTTATTTTTTCCCCCAATAATGCATCCATCAGGCTCCATCCATCCCTGATGACTAAAAAAAAAATTATACACCTTAATTTTACTGCCACGTTAAATTGTAGTAATTTTATTCTATCTTTAGAGACATGTGTATTTTTTATTATACGTTATGAGTTATTTACCCGTTATTACTACTTCACACTGTAAAGCACTTCTCATTTTAAATCTATGAAAAGTGCTATAAAGAGTCTATTGGTACTGTTACTAATTGAATTATTACTACTGTTGTTATTATTCTTATGCATAAAGAAAAAGAGAGAAAAAAAAAAGGTCCTCGTACCCAAAAGACTTGGTCAGTTTCTTTGTGCCGACGGGCTTATCGCTGTGCTGGAGCTCGTAGAAGACCCTCTGCAGTGCCAGGGGAACGCTTTTGGAGGAGTCGTCACCCTCAGTGGGCATCATGTAGACCGCCTACGATAAAAACAAAACCCGAAAGAAAATGTTCATAGACGTATAAAACACACACGGCCATTTTACACACACTACTGGAATTACAAACGGCACTGGATAAGAATTCGATTCATAAACGTTTCGGCTAAAAGACTTAACGTAGGAAAAGAGCTCTTTACTTTCAAGAGAAGTAAAAAAGAAAAAAGGTTATGTACGAAGCACTAGATGCGATTGGGGTGCCAATAATTGTGCACACTTGAAGAAAAAAAAAAAATTACACCTTTAGTTGAACTAGACTTATTCTCTCATTTTCGGTGCGATCACGCTAAATAACCACAAACCTTTAGCAAGGGTGCCAATAATTACGGAGCTCACTGTAAAGGCAGTCAGTTATGATTCCACTGCCCTATGATTCGTGTCAAGTCGAGTTCAACGGACACCAAGGTGCTCGTTTCCGCCGTACTGGATTTTCCGCCATTTTGATTTTTTTTTTCGCTTCTTTTCCTACACCTTCTGTCCCATCGGCACCAAATTTAGATCACAGCATCGTGGCACCAAGACGAACGAGTCACGTTACTTGGATTTCTGATATACGGGATGATTCGTCCATAACACGCAGAGGAATGCGCCAAACAGGAAGTGAGGGCGTATCTCAAACTTGGTAGATAACTTAAACTCGAAGCTTATTGGTTAACCTATGTTTGAGTACATTTCTAACTTGAGAGGCTGCCAAAAACAGGAAGTGAGACTCTCTCTCTCTCTCTCACCAACAGCTTCATGTTTTGCCTTTAAAGTCACTACATGCCTTTGCTAACACGCTCTGATGGTCCCAGTGGCTTCTGGACTTCCTCCTTTGCTAAGTGGTGGAGCCACAAAGTGCTTGGCCCCCTTAATCGCGCCTCACGGCTACATTTTTCGAACGCATTCGTTCGTGGTTTCACGTAAAGGATGATTTGTTTCGTACCCGCCGGAGCTGGTTGGTGAAGAAGAGTGTTTGCAGCAGACTGTTCATGTAGCACGTGGCTCCTTGGTTCTTTAACCCTACATATCCGGTATGCTTCTTTGAATCCCATCTATAAACAGAATTTACATCGTCACATCTCTATAATCTAACGTTAAGTAAATAAATCTAAAACGTCAGACGTCCATGACAGTTCACTTACGCTACGCCATGAGGAGCATCGGCCTGGACAGAGACCTCGAACGTGACCTTATCGTCTTCCACAAAGCCTCTCTCCGGGTCGGTCACGTCCTGAAAAGCACAAACGCGCACCTCGGTGAGTTTGGAGTATCAATAAGTCAGTCGTTATCGGGAAGAAGTGAAAAAAAACTAGAACGTGAGAATAAAAATTAAAAAAAGCGATCGTCACTTACGCTCCATGACATGAAGTTGGAGAAACCCCAGTCGTTTTCTTTGTGGAAGAACAGGTGGCTGATGCGCCGGCTGAACGACTTCTCGTCGTCCTTGTAGTTGATGATTTTCAGCATGGCTTGAGCGTGACATGACCATGACCTAAGAGCGAGGAGAAACAGACAATGATACCGCGATGACGTAACTAGGACGAGTAATTCCGAGTAGCAAGACAGCTTCGGCATGGAAACGTGTCCAAAGCGTCAGGTTTGGAACGCGGGTCCAGCTACAACAAAGCATCTCCTCCGACGTGTTTTCATCTCGTCCGATCATCACAAACCTGCTTTAGACCACACTGTAAAATAACAGCGACAGTGTGCATTAACGTATTCACTCCCAAGATGGCGGACTGTACGTCCTACCCATCTGCGCTCGGACAAACCCCGCCCCCTCTTGTTAAGGATTGGCTGCTTCTTATTCCGGTTTGCGCTACAATTGGCCGACACGGCAGCTCAACATGAGCACAACATGAAGGACCAGCCAATCACTGAGCACTGGGGTTTGGTGAATATGGATGCGTGGAAAAATGATGCAATTTTTTTTGCGGTACAAAAGGTTTTCTGTAAGAAGACGTTTATAGTGTCTGTGTCAAGACAAGTTCAAGACAGAGAGAGGAGGGAAAAAAACAACAACAAAAAAAAACAAAGGCTGGTGAGGGAACGGCTGTTTATAGCTGCTACAACGCAATAAAACACTCCAGGACGTGGCGGTATAGGAAAATAATCAACATCGGGGTGATAGCAGTAACCCCGCTTCGTCAGGTGGATATATATGCGGCTCATCTTCTATTGTATCAAAGACACATTAATGCAAATAACACCAAACTACATTTGGGGAAAAAATTATACACATTTCTCTTATTAAAGCATTCTGGTAGCTCCATGGCACTTTTATTCCAATGAAAATCGTTTATTTTACAAGGCAGAGAGATTCCCTTTGGATATTGATGAGACGAGACGAGCAGGAATGCTTCACCGTCAGCAGCATTTACACACCGCGTCTACGCCCAAAATGCCAAAGAGAAAGTGCACTGAGTGTCAGCAAAACAAACCCCGGCTGCTTGGAAGAAGAAGAAGAAAGGGAGGGAAAAAAAAAAAAGAAGCTATAAATCATAAACATGACTTACGTGGAGTCGGACTCGGCGTTGCACTGCAGGAAAAAGCCAACGCTCTTCTGGTGAGGCCGGTCGGGATAGAAGCGAGGCATGACCATGATCTTCCACGGCAGGTTCCTTACGAAACACGACGGGCTGAGCACCGACTCGCTGAGCCGGCTGAAGCGCTCCACCACGAAGCGGAAGGTGGCCTCGGAACGCCAGCTCGTATCTGTGGAGTTCGGGGAAGTGTTACAGAACATCACAAATGCGCTATTTCACATGTAAAAGATCTACTGAATGCAGAAATGGAGCTCCAAGTCGGCTAAAATGCCCGGTTTCCACAGCCTATTTCTCGGGCACCGTACCTTACAGAGAGATAGTCATCTAACTGTAATGTATAATGCGGAGCTATCTGACGTCACAAGGACGTATGATTGTCGTTTCGTGAGACTCTCCATGAAGGAACGTGATCATGTGACCAACGTGCGCTCTATATTTTAACTCTGAGGGTTGTGCAGATTGGGATTGCGTTACGTGCATAATTAACTGATTTTGCACATTTCCAGAATTAACACCGTCACGTTTTTGCATCGTCCCTTAGTAACCGTCGTGCGAAGTTTAACATTATGTCACCGCTACGATGCGACAGAGGGACAGTGGTGAGCGTCCGTCACGCCGTCCTCTTAATGTAAAGCACAACACGGGGACCGCGTGAGTCATGTTCGTTCGTTCGTTTTTCCATTTCAAATCAAAACGGAAAAACTAGGAAACAGCTTTTTAAATTTTTGTTCCTGATTTTCCTTGGCTGGTGATACAATTTTTTTCATATAAAATAATATTTTTAAAAAGAAAACTACCTCATTTTAACTGTTTCTACATTTCCAGTCTAGAAATCAAATATTCATGAATCCAAATATGAAAAATTCGTTACTGCAGAACATTTCCGCGTGAACAGCGTCGACGAGGAAGCTGGCTATTCTCCGCTCTATCCCCTGGTTAAGACGCGTAACTCTGGAATTCTGTTTGCATAAATGACTCGATAAAAATGCGATCGACGTAAGCAGAGGTAAAAGTGGGCGGCCATGTCATCCTCCTCTACCGTCACCCTCTTGCTATTTTTAAAAAAAGCACGTAACGTAGTCTGGCACCAACGCAGATTTTAAGTCTACTCAGTAATCGCTGATAAACATCCGGGTCATTTAAGATCGCTCGTTAATTTTAGCCGCGCAGAGAAGAGAAATACGAGAGCTCTTAAATTCACACTCACCGTCCTCCATGTCTTCTTCTGTGTTGTTGTGTCCGTCTGCCATTGCCACATTCCCGTTGATGACCGGATTTTGAGGGATTCTTGGGGGATCATCCGTGTCCCCAGCTGAGGGAGAGTCAGGAGGAAAAAAAAAAAGAAGGGGGGGAAAAAAAAAAAAAAAAGTCAGGTGTGTGAACAAAAAGCTCTGAGCGCTTAACACGTATACAGGTCTATAATCATATTTATAGTAAACAGCACTTCTAAGCTCACTGTGCTTGTGCTGGCGAAATCCAGCTTCTTTTAAAAAAAAAAAAAAAAATCAGCATCATTAATCAGCATTAAGGTAAATCGTTTCTGTAGAAGACTTTTCCCGAGTTCTTAGTAAAACGTTTTTGTAAATGAAGCTGTAAATAAATGCGCACAGTTCGCTCTTTCAGATTACGGAGACAGAATTTGCATTCTCACGTGACTGTTATCGCTCTGATGCGCTACGATCGAGCATCACGCCGTCTACAAAAATGGTCCAATTTTGTACGTGACGAATGACGTGACGAAGACGGATAACTGCTCCCGCCCAGAAGTTGATCGTTTTCCTCTAACGCTACGTCCTGAAGTGTTTTATTCCTCTTACACCACAGCAACATTTCACCAATTACAATTTTTTACTTATTAAAGGACAAAATCTAATTTTTGTTCGTTTGTAGCTAACGTTTAACGTCGCGTAACGCCCGCGAGACAAGTTAGTTAACAGTCGTTCCCTCTCCAGTCTCTCTCTCTCTCCTAGTTAATAACACAAAGCGAAAACTCGCGCGTCTTGAAGATGTCTGAAATCTCGCATCATTACGTCTGACACTGGAGACTCCTTCCACAAACGTCACACAAACAACCTAACTCAACCCGTGAACGAGCTGTTACTATAGAAACGATAGCACATCGGTAGAGTTGCAGCTGCACTACCTGCAACTACCGACCAATCAGGATCCAGCAGCTCTGTGGTGTCAACATTAACATCCCGCATGGTCAATATCCCTAAACAAGCAAGCAAGCAAGCACGCTCAACAGATTTGTTAGTGCCTCCTTCTTCTTGTTTTTTTTAAAAAAATATATGATTTAGACTTTTAATGATAAAAACATACAAAGCTAACATGAAGGAAGCCGTTTAGACCTGTACACACGGGCAGGAGAAACGCCCCCCTGCATGGAGCATGCCACAGACAGCTATCTATCGCTATACCCCCATGATGGTGATGTTGAAAGAGGTGAAATGTAGAAAAAAATAAAATGAAAAAAAAATAAGAAATAGAAGCGTGAATGTAAAAAAATGGTTCGTTAAAAATGGCGCTACAGCAGCACGCGCCGAAGCTGTGGGTGAGTGAGCGAGTGAGTGACGAGTGCGCGCGCGCGCCGTGGCCTTGCCGCAGCCTCATTATTAGCGTTAGCCTCATCAGCTAACACCAACACACTTCACTCCGTTTAATCTGCTCATAAACAGATTATGAACGGTCTATAAACGGACACCGGCGTGACATTATCTTATCGGGGATGCGTTTCGGAGCTGATCCGCTCGTTACACCTCCTCCTCCCTCCCTCCTTCGCTCGCTCTCTCTCTTTCTCTCTCTCTTTCTCCACCTCCGCCATGACTCGCGCGAGATCAAGCTAACATCACTGCTGTTTTTTTTTTTTTTCCCCTCGTACACATTACTCACAACTCCTAATTGTCGCCTTATCATCTAATACACGAAAAGAAAAATAGTCAAAATAATACCGAGATGTGTTACTTGTTTACTGCGTCGTCTTCCTGTTGCCTCGAATAAATATAAACAAACCGACGCACCGGAGCGGCCGCGGCCTCGCGTTGCTTAATTGATCATTGAGGGGGAAAAAAAAAAAAACGTTATTTTTTTCCCATCCGTATTCGACAAACCCCGCGTCGTGCTCAATGATTGGCTGCTTCGTCATGTTGTACGCGGCAGTTGCCGCATCAGCCAATCGTAGCGCAAACCGGGATAATAAGTAGCCAATCCTAAGCGACAGGGGGCGGGATTTGTCGGAGAACGGATGGGGAGAACGTACAATCCGCCATCTTGGAACGAAAACGCCAGATACACTCCCCCTGCTCTGCTAGTCAGCTTGTTATGCGGCTAAGTAAAAAATAAAAATAAATAAACGATTACAAATTAAATCTAAAAACAAACCAGTAAAGTGAATACAATCTAAACGTGTATTATTAAAAAAAAAAAAAAAAAAAAAGTGAGTTAGTAAAAATCAATAACATTCAAAAAAAAAAAAAGCAAAAGCAAAAGGGGGAAAAAAAAGCAAAAGCACAGCTAGTGTTAGAAAGATATCCACAGCTGGTTATAAACATGGACTGAATTATTTGTTCTTTATTTTATGCTGTTATTTCTGGGTTGTTTAAGCATTTGATGGTTTATTTCACAGCTCAGACCTGTAAAGCTGCACAGCATGCTAACCGGCCTGCTTTCTCATCTCTCACACAACAACTACAATTCTAATGAATTAAGGCAGTAAATGAGAAAATAATATGAAGATAAACAGGTTATTCAACTCCTCCTATTCAAACTGGATCGTTTACTTGAGCTTTCTTTCATTCATTCATCTGTCTATCTTTGCTTGAAGGAAAACATGGAGTTCCCTACAGGCCTGCTGATAAAATAAAAATAAAAACACCAAAACACACTCTGTAAAATCAGACACGTGTTAGTGTTGGAGTTTGAATAAATGTTTTGATCTTAGAGATTAAATAAGAGGATTGTGTGTGTGTTTATGGTCCTGGAACTGCGTTCATTCTCGCTAACTTTGCTTAGCACCACGTTTGTTGATGTAGCACAGAGCTAGCGTTAGCTTCACACCATGGTTTAAATCTAATTTAAACATAAACCAAAAAAAGCTACATGAGTACTTGCTTCTTTAGCATTATCATCATCATCATCATTATTATTATTCACTATAAAATTGTCTCAAGTTATTTATACATCCTCTAATGTTAGTTCATGTTAAATGTGCTGCTATGCTAACTAGCTAGCTAGTCAACTGGTATTTTTTCTTTCCTTTTTTTCAATCTATTCAACAGTTTTTGGTTTTTGAAAGTAAATAAGAGTCTTGTGTTAAAGCGTTAATAAGTTTCGCCTCCAGTCCAGCTCTGATAATAAGGCAGGTTTGGTAAGTCAAAAGCAGCTAGCGCGCTAATCAGGTCAAAACACAGCGGCTAACGGCTCAGCTAGCTCGCGCTACTAATGTTTACAACGCATCGCTTGTTTTTATGTATACACGTGTATACCAGGGAAATAGAGCTATAGAAAAAAATTTAACAAATTCTATGTTTATTAACATTCCTGATAGGGAGAGTTTTAGGTGGTCGTGATGGTGGTGGTAGTTTTTTTTTTCTTTTTCTTAAAGGAGTTTCTACCTTCCATCTCCATGTCCTCGGGCTCGCTGAGCTGCTGCTCGCCGGCTTTCTGCTGCTGCTGCTGCGTCTGGTGGTGGTGATGGTTCATGTTCGTGATCTCACGGTTCCTGCTGCTGTCGTCGTCGTCGTCTTGGTTTCCCTGGACCTTATCCGGGTTCGGTTCCGTAGCGAAAGGGCACCGGGGAGCCGGAGGATGCGGATGCGGGTGAGGGTGAGGATCGGGGCTGCACGGGTCGGGCCGGGCCTGCGCTGACGCGACCTCGGCCTTTCCTGAGGTCGGCGCCGGGGAATGAGGCAGGGAAGCCGGCGGGGGCGCGGGCAGAGAAACGCGGACGTATTTGCTCGCTATTCGCCCAATCTCGGCGCCTTTTGATGGGGATGGGGGGAGGGATGACTGAGCTTAAACTCTCCAAAATTAAAAAAATAACAATAATAATAACAACAACAACGACAACAACTACTACTACTACTATTATTATTACTACACAGGCCCAAATTATGAACCGTTTCTAAGGGAAGCAAAAACAAATACCCTGTTTACAGCTAGCCGATGCTAGTTAGCGCAAACTAGCATAAATGTTAATACACACACACGCACACACACAAAATAATAATAATAACAATAACAATAATAACAACAATACGCTTGTCATGCGATTTCTGAGAAAATGTTTAACTTCCCTCGCAATATTTCCAGTCCGTGTGCTCCTCCGATTGTCCCTGTTCTAGGGGGGAGCGGCGAAAAATGCAATCCATTCAAACCGGATTGTTAATTTAAATCCGCACTCATTTAGAAGTTTAAACCGACAAAAGACGCTCGCGCTGCTCTCGCGGACGTTAGCGCGTAGAAACCGAGCACAAAAAAAACCCACCACAAGCGCTTCGACTTCACTACAAGCTGCACTTCAAACGTTTTATACCCACGTAAACGTATTTATATCTCTCTTTTTTTTTTTTTTTTGCCCGGTCACTGCCAGAGCGTCTCTCTCTCTCTCTCTCTCTCCCTCTCTTCGCTCCCGTTTGGTTCCTGATGTGCAGCAAGAGCTAAAAAACTCAAAATGGCGGTCGCGCTCCTCTCTGAAATGTCACATCCGCACGGGGGATCTAAACACTCGCGCGGGCTCGATTCCAAACGCACTTCTTCTAACACGTAGTGCACTAGGCTCGCGCGGGAAAACCGTTACTTTCACACCCTACCTAGATCACTAGTACAGGGAACACAGCGCCATTTGGAATTCGCCCCCCCCACACACACACACTAGTTCACTAGCATTACAGTTAAATCCCAGTTATATTCCAGAGAGCGTAATAAAACCCACACACAGTTATATTCTGTTTATTTAAACATCCTGTTTAGTTTGGACACTTTTTTAAAAAATGTTATACGTACTTTTAGCTTGTTGTTGTTGAATGTCCCTTTGAGCATTATTTTGTAAAAAACAAAAAGTTGCATAATGCACCTGTTTCTGCAAAGTGGGCAATAAAAGCTGCTGTAAGTGCAGTGTAGCTACTTTCTCCACTCTTACACATTTTACACATGCAAAACACACAGTCAGGTTTCTGAAACCCTCAGAAACCTGATTCATATGGTTGTGTTATGTTAATGATAGTGTTAATGCTATACTTGACCTAACTAATGAAATAAATAATAATCATAAGCATTACAGTGTTATAATGAACCTCTGATCAAACCTGTAGCTTTAAGAGTCACACTATAAACCAAGGCACATTTCCCTAAATAATAAGACAAACAGACTGTTTTGAATAGAATGTATTTATAAGTGAGAAATAAAAATGTCCTAATTTATTGGACTTTCATCTCTTTGTTCATTAGATAGATTGATGAACAGACAGATAAACAGATGGACAGATTGATGAACAGACAGATAAACAGATGGACAGATTGATGAACAGACAGATAAACAGATGGACAGATTGATGAACAGACAGATAAACAGATGGACAGATTGATGAACAGACAGATAAACAGATGGACAGATTGATGAACAGACAGATAAACAGATGGACAGATTGATGAACAGACAGATAAACAGATGGACAGATTGATGAACA
>CM074986.1:21957078-21969045 GCA_037576825.1 Pangasius krempfi
AAGGGCAGTTAATGGAAATCTAAGGTCAGATAATGGAAGTTTAAGGGCAGATATTGGAAGTCTAAGGGCAGATATTGAAAGTCGAAGGGCAGATAATGGAAATCTAAGGGCAGATAATGGAAGTTTAAGGGCAGATATTGGAAGTCTAAGGGCAGAGAATGGAAGTCTAAGGGCAGATATTTCGAAGTCTAAGGGCAGAGAATGGAAGTCGAAGGGCAGATATTGGAAGTCTAAGGGCAGATAATGGAAATCTAAGGGCAGTTAATGGAAATCTAAGGTCAGATAATGGAAGTTTAAGGGCAGATATTGGAAGTCTAAGGGCAGATATTGGAAGTCTAAGGGCAGAGAATGGAAGTCTAAGGGCAGATATTGGAAGTCTAAGAGCAGATAATGGAAATCTAAGGGCAGATAATGGAAATCTAAGGTCAGATAATGGAAGTGTAAAGGCAGATAATGGAAGTTTAAGGGCAGATATTGAAAGTCGAAGGGCAGATTATGGAAGTCGAAGGGCAGATAATGGAAGTTTAGGGGCAGATATTGGAAGTCTAAGGGCAGATATTGGAAGTCTAAGGGCAGATAATGGAAGTTTAATGGCAGATAACAATGAAAACAATGTGACTGTGTGACATTTAATGCTTATTACAGTGTGCTAATGCTCTGTACAATGTCATGCTACAGAGCCAAACCAGCCTTGTCCTTGTTCTTGTCATTCACATGACTTTCCTTTTCTTCCACTAGAAGAAATAGAGCAGACTTTAATAATTAAAAGATGCAAAAAAAAAAAAAATCCATGGTGCTCTTGAACACTCATCTCAACACTCAAACTCTTTCAGCTGGTGTGTTTGATTAGCATGTGCTCACGTCCTGAATGTCTGAGAATGTCTGAGCTATAAATGGCGGAGAGAACTCCACAGCCAAGCTTCTCTTCTTTTCTCCCCGTTCACAGAGAGATGTGCACACGCCGCAGAAATCAGAGTTCAAACAATGGCCAGAGAAACAGGTAGGAATTATTTGTGCACGCAGCACACCATTTTCCTCGCTTTTAAATGAATGTTAATGAGACATTGAGAGCAGCTCAGTATCAGTAATCATCCTGTATTTCCTGGATGAAGTCGTAATTACTGCGCATTGTCTTAGCCTGACGATCTCCTCTATTCACGCTGCACACGTGTCACGTGAGCGTCGTATGGAATTATCTCTAAAGCATGTTCGGGAAGAGCATCTGCTTTTTTTTTCCTCTTCTTGCCCTCCTATTTATAATAAAGCATTAATCGAACCTGCAAATGAACAACCTGCTGCTTTTATGTAAATAAACTCTCTTGAATAGCTACATCAGGTAAACAGCTCCCCTTTAAAAGCCTTGAACAACGTAATCACAACTGAAATCAGCTTTACAGATGATTTTTGTTGCTTTCACACGTCACTTAAAGGAAAAAGAAAATCCACTTTTGCATAATTAAGCCTCATAATTAACACATGATCTAAAACAGCATCCAGATGATTCTGTGATAAAAATTCTGAACTGTTTTTAGTTCTTTCACAGACATGTTGCTCTATTTTCACTTTCCTACATTACCCACAATGCCGTTGGACTACCTGGGAATTCATTGCGATGCAGCGGCGCTTTAGTACTTTAGCCTGTCCGGCTCTGTCCCTCTGCTCGAACAGATCAACTTCGAAAGTTTTCATCACGCTCGTCACCTCGTAGATTGCTAAACTAGCTAACTAGCCCGAGCTGAGTCTCTGCTGCAGCTCATCATGTAGCTGCATTGCATTCTGGGACTTTGAGTCCGGTGTTTGTTCCAATGTATTTGCTACTTCTGTGCCGGATTTCTCATTAATATGATGTTTGAATGTGACGTTGTTGGAACATGAACATCTCGTTTTCAGGAGATAACACTGAAATCTTAGGTTTAAGATTGTTGAATTTTTTTCTTCGGTTGAACTCCATCGTAACTGTGACAGCAACAACAGCAGCAATGAAGAACGAAGAACAAAAATACAGCGTGAACCAATAAATTAGCGTTATCAAGCATCTACTTAGCATCTGTCTAGAAGTAAAGGCTTGTTCAAACGTTTAAGAGTTCAGCCTCGTATAAATGGGTTTAATTAGACGCTGACTGGGAAGCATTCTTCTGTAGGGTTCTACATCTGCATTAAGGGCTTTAATTCTTTTCAGAGTGAACCGTTTTGATTAATAGGGGACGGCCAGTGATGCTGGTGCAGTTTAGGGTTTTGATTGGTTCCGTTTAAAATCACATCAGCACCAGAACCTTTACTAATGACGGGGTGAGAACGAGGTTAAAAACTGGCCACGTTTGCTCATGATGCCCAGTGAGGCAACACTGTGACTCAGAAATGACTCAGAAATGAGGTTTGGAAGCTTTTCTGAGAATAATGAAGCATGTTTTGGGATAGTGTGTGTGTGTGTGTGTGTGTGTGTGTGTGTTTGTATAGTTCTTTCATCATGCATTGTTTCTGTATCCTGGCTTTTATTGTATACTTTTACTATAGACCTGGTTCAGCTGAAGTTTTATGTGTTTTTATATCGACACAAAGCCAGAAAAATCCCCAAAGTGCTGATCTGTGCCTTTTTTCACAAAAAAAAACCCTACATCGATCGATAACTGTATAAAATTATTGAGCTGCTGTTAAAGCCAGCTGCGCACCTGAGAAAGTGCCATAAAGAGAAAAAACTCACACGTTGTTGTGTTGTGATGCGAAACTTGTCTAAAAAAACCCACCAAAAATGTGACAAATTGTGTTGTTGTTTTTTTTGAGAAAAAAAAAAAAAAAGACAGGTCTGTGAGGGAGCGACTGTGTATAGCTGCTTTAACGTAAGCGAGAACTTGAGACGTTCCACAACGTTAAATGTAACTATTAGCGGATAAAAAGTAAGAAATGTAAATCTTCAGCTTATTGCTGTGCAGGATGTTCTTTTATAGGACCTTCTGTGTGGTAAGTAATGCCGCTTCATCACAGCACTCCGTCGTTGATTATTTTCCTACAGCAGCACAACACCATGTGTGCAGGAGGACACGCCGGATACCGAGGACCTCGCCTCCAACCGAGACGTCCTGCTGCTGCACCACCTGAAACTTTATGTTTCCTCTAACAGAAAGTTGAATTCTCGTTTTTTTTTTTTATGTCTTTGTTATTTAACGGGACGATACCTTATTCATCACAGAGCAAATTACTCTGGAAGGAAAAAAAATCACACGGCCTTCGCGGCGGTAAACAGAACGACGCGGAGGAGAGAATCCCTGCTGAAGCTCTTTCATCTTCCAGGAAGAAAAAAAGTTTCTAATGAGGTTGAGGCGTCGTGCGTGACGCTGCTTCATGCTGGTTTTCCTTTAGACTTTCCTGCTCCAGAATCTTTAAAAAGACATCATTGGACCCACACAATTACAGAGAAAACTGTTTTTGCTGTTTTAATGATTGTTGTTGTGATTGTTTTTTTTTAAAGGTTCGCACCAAATTATATTATCTTTGTTAGAGGATGAAGTCGTGCTTGTAGTTTTGGGGTGATTTTTTGGGCTTTATTGATTTTTTTTTTCTGTGAGTAATAATAATAATAATAATAATAATGTGTGTGTGAGAGAGAGACAGAGAGAGAGAGAGAGAGAGAGAGTTTCCTCGAGTTGAATCATAGGTGTAAGAATACACAATTTGCTCAGACTTTTAGAGCAGTTATGACCGATGTCCTGCTCTAAGAGATGTGATGAATACGGCCCATAATTTGTTGGGTGAGAAAAAAAACCCCCATCAAAATCACCCCATAAAGTAAAAATTTTCACATTTCAACCCCAATGCATTTTTAAATCTTTTTTTTTATTTTTTTTTTATAAACTTTATACACTTTGACTGACGCTCATTACACAATCACTAGAGAACTGGCTCTGAGTCAATTCATTTCTTTTTAATTGAGTCATTTCGAAGCCATTAGGGATGCACTAATCATCAATTTTTTTCCAACAGTTGCACATTTCTCACCATTTTCATTGCAACGATGACAGATTTGCCCTTCAGCTCCGCTCTCTCTGTACCGAACTCGCTCGGGTTTAATAACGACACTCCGTTTGATAACGACCGTGTCCGTTTGTCGGGAGTGCGACACTGCGACGCCGTTCCTGTTTCCTCGCCGCTTCTTTCCACGGTGTCGAGAAATGATCTTAACTCAAAACGACGGCGTCTGATTATGAACCTGAACTGGAGATGAGATATCTGACATCAGCTGGAACGACATTCGCTTGCACTCGTGACGTCCCAGTCATGAATTTAAATGCTGTGAAATCGGCCACTTGGCCACAAAACTCGCTTCGACTCAAACTGTTTACGCACCTCTAATACGCTCGGTAATATTTTAGACAGCTGTGCAAATTGGAAATCTGGTGGTGTCTGCGTTCAGAACCTTTCTAGCTGTTGGGAGAAAAGTGTACAGAAGTGTACAGAAAAAAGGCACTAAACCGTACCATTACCTGTCACTGTGAATTCCGCGATCCTGATCCTGGTATCGGGTATCAGTCCGAAACCGAGCTTATTTACTCGTAATAAATGCTCCGATACTGTGTGATGCTGTGTGACCGAGCCCTAGTGTACGTTGCTACGCTAAAGCGATCTGGACCCATTTCACGATGAATGATACCAATCAAACAAATCAGACTGCAATTAAAACATCTTAAAAATAAAACAGAAGTTCATCGCTAGCAACAAACGCTGGCTAGGTGAGAAAAATGTCTACAGACGCCGCTAAGCGAATGAAAATAACAGCTTATGTTTCAGTATGTTGTTTGTTGGTGATTAGCTGTTATCGGTCATCGACATCGAGGAATTCGGACGCAATGAAGACCAAAATCGTACTTTACGTACAGCTGTACAGAAGCTCTTTTACGAAATATCCACTCCGTTGCAGCTCTACTCCATCTCTAGCTAACTAATGTAGCTAGCTAAAGCACTTCATTTAAAATCTTTAGCTAGCTTGCTAACATTATAAAGAATGGAAAGTGACTATAGCGTGTCTTCAACTGTTTTCTGATCTATTCCCTGTCCAAGATCTGCGCTGATCAGATACTAAAGACGCAGTGGATAGCGATGAAGCTAGAGTATCCCTTTAAGATAGCATTCTTGTGTTAGCATTTTATTTCTAAGTGCTGCGTTCATTTTTAGGAAAAAAAATAATGAAATTTAATTACTCAGTATGGCTCTGTTTCTCTCTCTCTTTCTCCGTCTCTCTCTCTCTCTCTCTCTCTTTTATTCGGCAGAGCCAGAATTAGCACCGTGGGTAACCGAATGGCACGTAGAACCCGTTATCAATTAGTTGTGAGCGTGTGTTAATTACTTGCTGTGAAACAGCATCGCTGCATGTGGACACTCGGAGGCTGTTATTGTGTGTCACATTAGCGCAGCCCGTTAATTGAGGGTTGTAAGTTTGTGTGTCGGCTATTACACCAGACAACCCAGCACTTTTTTTTTTTTTTTTACAAATGAAGCCCACTTCCTAGTTTCATGCAGCAACAGAGGACGTTATTAAAAACCTTACATAACCGAGCCTGTAATTTCCATAGCTGTAATAGTTTTAAAATTGATGTTTCAGCCGCAGTTGACTCTGACAGTTCTGCTCAGCACCCATGATGAACTTTCCTGGCCTTTCACAAACGCAGGCTACATTAACCGTGTGAACTAACACACCCCATGATTAGCAGAAAGCGCCGTGTGTTTACTGGGAATAATGAATAAACCCATTCATATTTACTGACACTTACCTACGCTGAATTTTATACTGATTTGAAATAATCTTACAACTGCTGGAATTATCTATCAGCCTTTCAACTGGCATTTTATTTTTTAAAAATCATGATATAAAAAAAACAGTGGGCCGACAGCCCGGCTCATGAGACATGACCAATTCTGCAATTTAAGATTGAAGGATTTCTGCATCTGTGACAATTAAAAAGAGCTGAATTCCACCACGCACGTTCAGCTGAGGAATTTAAACCCGTATTTGCACAATATGATCCAATCTTTGACTAAACTAAAAACCTTCAGCAATTTTTCACTGTCACAGTTCCTCACAAAAATCTGGAAAAAGATTATATTACATGCAAAATCATAATTTATTAAAACAAAATGTAATACAGTTAAACAAATAAGAAACTTCCAGAACTATGACTTTAGCAAATTTAGCATAAACAGCATAACTTTGGCCAGACCCTAAAATTGCCCCATAAACCCTGAGAGAGCTGTCTAATCTACTTGGAGTGATTAGACATGTTGTGTCCAATCTACCAACTGAGTTTGGACATGGCATGTCCCATCTGCTTAGAGTGATTAAACATGGCGTGTGTCATCTTCCCAAGATGTGTCCAATCTACCCAGAGTGCTTGGACATGGGGTGTTGCATCTACCCATAGAGATCTGTCCAATCTATCCACAGTGATTGGATACAACATGATTCAGTGAGATCTGTCCAATCTACCGAGACTGTTTGGCCATGTAGTGTTCCATCTACTCAGATTGATTGGACATGGTGCATCCCATCTACCCAGAGTGACTATACATGCCATGTCACACTTAGCCACAGTGATTGGACATGGTGCGTCCCATCTACCCCAGCTACCCAGACTGACTAGGCATGGCATATCTAATCTTAGAGTTTTTAGACATGGTGTGTGTCATCTACCTAGAATGTTTGTCACATCTACCCATGTTGAGCTGTCCAATCTATCCAGAGTGTTTGGACATGCCAGGTTGCATCTATCCAGAGTGTTTGGACATGCCAGGTTGCATCTATCCAGAGTGTTTGGACCTGGTGTATCCTATCTACCCAGGGAGAGCTGTCCAATCTATCCAGAGTGTTTGGACCTGGTGAATCCTATCTACCCAGGGAGATCTGTCCAATCTATCCAGAGTGTTTGGACATTAAGTGTCCCGTATATCCCGATTGCTCTGTCCTGTCTTTCCAAATGAATATGATATACCTCCACTAATGTGGCATAGAGTCCATCTACGCAGACTGATCCACCGTAGAAAGAACCATTCATCTTATCAACCATTCCTGATGATTTGACTTGGATCAACCCATCTGCCTACACTGATATGAAATGGACCGACTCGTTAATCTCCCTCCATCACTGATTTGATACGGAGTGACCCGTCTTTATCAAGTCATTTGACATGAAATGACCCATCCTCTCACACTCATCAAACACTGACCCCCCCCACAGCGATTTCCCATGGAACGACCCGTCTACCTCCTCTGATGTGACATGGCCTGACACCTCATGACTGTTTTAGAAAACTATTTTTACAGTCGACTTGCTGTACAAACATCTACAAACCTTAAACGCTGCACACATCAGATGTGTGGAATGAAGTGAAGCATTCTGGTGTCACCTCCTGACCCACGTCATGCACATGAACACACTCGATGGCCTGCATGTGTGTGTGTGTGTGTGTGTGTGTGTGTGTGGAGGAAGTCTAGCAATGCAAACTAAAATACATCATATGACACATCTCGTTCAAACGGTTGAATTATGTATATTATGTTTGATTATTAATCATCTTTAAAAGCCTATAAAGCCAATATCAGTGTTTGTGCTTGTATTTAAAATGAGACACGGCCTTTTATTGTCTTTCATGCCAAACTAATAGTGAGCTCCCTGCGGGCACAGGTTATGTTATTAATCTCAAATCCATTTACCACATAATTACTTCCACAAACCCATAGCTCATCTGTGTAAATGCAAACGAAGCATTTTATGCACTTGCACGTGGCTTATTCTTGTTTCTTTAAAAGATATTATTCCCACTTCATCAATTCTCCAAGCGCAGACATATTAACATAATAATTCATGAATTATTCTAAATTCTATTATTAGATTTCTTTACTGAGAGAAGGTCATACTAAAGGACACACTAAAACTCCTGTACAAAAAAAAAAAACGTCCAGGTTGCAAAAGCAGTGATTTGGTTTTTTTTTTGCCTCTACAAATGAGATGGCATTCCTTTCCTCCTGACACGCATCGTAATGGCCCCCTTGCTAAGGCTGCAATTTAAAAAGTCCGAACTTTATACCCGAAACTGCAGATCTGCACATTGATATAATTATATAAATAAAGATTCGGAGGAAAGGCTCAAGCTGACCTGGGGGACGAAGCTGGCTGGTGGGGTACTTTTCTGAGACCCTCGATGACTCAGTTGTTGAACAATTTATGTTTAAAAATTACGTAAAAGTTGCTGAGGTGGAGCCGGGACTTCGGGGCCATAATAAAAAAAACAGCACATATGCAGCATCTTGTGATAAGTATGTCGTATTTTTACCGGATTTTGCTTTTGTAACGAATGCACATAGAAAGTTATGGGCCATATGGGCGGGGTTTATTGCAGGGCTGTCGCCTTACCCGATGTACGAGCTCAGCAACAGCAACAATAATAATAATAATAATAATAATAATAATAATAATAATAATAATAATAATAATAAACAGTTTATTAAATTTAAAAGCACATTTGTTATGTCCCATGTTTTCAAATTATCTACTGAAAAACTAAGTCTCAGGTGCTTCTACTCTGGCATGAACTACATGCAGATAATTTACGTAGTCAGAATTCTGATTATTAAGCAAGAAAATCAAGCAAGCGCGTAACCCGACTCTGAATACAAGGAACTTTCCTCACATAAATGTCGACACAACCTTTGGACTTAATTCGCCGACTCTAAATACAAGTCACTTTTCTCACGTAAATATTGATGTAATGTCTGGACTCTGAATACGACCCATTGTCTATAATGCTTTTTTTTTTTTTAAGCAATGTTTGCAAAGTGTTTAAAAAGTGTAATTGTAAGTAGTGTTTACAACACATTCTAAACATATCAACGTTAATACAGTTGAAGTATCGTATGCTGTATTTGGCATTAATAATGACCGAAACCCTCTGCTATGGATAAATAGATAAACAGCCAGCTTTTTTTTTAGTGGTATTATTAGTTAGCCGGCTAGCTATATATATGTTTCCATATGTACTTCACGGAAAGCAAACAGTGTCCCGATTTCTTGCTAAAGATTAAGAAATATTTTTGAATTTATTTCAGTATGGGACAACTGCATGATGCCTCATGGCTAATTATTGCTGTTAGCGTTTCGTACGTTTCGTATTAGCCGTCCCATTTTCTCGTAAGATCAGGTTTGTATTAGTTAATTGTGCAGTTTTATCATATCTGACCTTTCCAGATTCCAAGAAACTCCTAAGAAACATGCACAATGAAATAAATAGGCACATCAGTGTGTCGTTATAGCGGATAAAAGAGTCTTTTCTGGAATTAAGAGCAGCCATTTGGCAGCTCCTGAATGCTGACAGACGTTCTGGGGAAAATTCCCTCTGTCCTCTCTGAAAAAGAAAACCGCTGTAGTACGCTGATGTACAGGATTACATTAATAATGCAACGTCTCTCGTCACAATTTTATTTTGGGCTGCACAGAATTAAATCAAACTGCCGTGAAATAGCAGCAGGATGAGATTTCAGATCACGGCCTGATCCTATGGCTACGTCGGATTAGACGCCAAATGCAATAATTAATGAACTGTAACCCCAATTCTGAGGATAACATTTTAATCATCAGAGGCTGCATTATTATTTATGGATCCTGTCAGATTTTATTGAAACTAAATCTATATTAAACATGAAGATTTGAATATTTTACGTGACTTGCCTCAAGCTGCTAGTGGCATAACAGTGATACTAAATAAACCGTTACTCTTACCAGCCCAGAGTTAATTATTTTCCTATAATAGCATGCTCCCAAGTGTTTTATTCCTTTTGGACTTTTCTAAACACCGTATATCTGTTTACAGTTAATTTTTACTGTCGCGGAATATTCGTGAAACAAAAGTTAGTTCCTGTTTTCACTTATGTTATAGCAGCTATAATCAAAGCCTTCTGACCAATCAGATTTGAGAATACATGAACTTTATTAAATAAAGCATTTTTCAATCTGAGCACATGAACGTCTAAGTACGAATGTGTTCTAAATATTATAAACATGAGACTTGTCTGTAGTGAGTATAAATATTTGGTATACGTTCCACATTAAAAAACAGTCAGCTGTTTAGTAAATGACTTTTATCGATGCATGAAGCGTGTGCAACTCGATTTCATGCGATATATCACTTCACTCCTGTCTCATGCAGCTTCAGTGTGTCTTATAATAATCTACTTACCATTTATGAACACATATCTGTGTGTGTGTGTGTGTGTGTGTGTGTTTATGATGCTGAGAATAATCCACACCAGACCAGAAGCGCTAAATCAGGAGATGTGGGAAATCACTTCGTCTCTAGTGTGGTTTATTATTTATAAAGAAAACAACTTTTTGAAATTGGACAGTCTGATTTACTCTCCAGCTGCATGACCTCTCTCTCTCTCTCTGCGTCTCGACGCTCATTTGAATATTTCGGCAAACACCAGCAAATATACAGTATATAATACAGTGAATTTCTGTTCAATACATTTTCCCATCATTCGTGTTCGTCAGTGTTATTGTTCCCAACTCACGTAGCACAACGACGTAAGTATAAGACGGATCAACTGTCCTGTTCATCTTTGCTCATAAAAATCTGTCACAATAGTCTGTTAGTTAGATTGGGCAATTAATTGAATTATGTTACAAATCTAAATAATCTCATAATAAGAAATATTAGATAAATGTAAAAAATATTTAAAATATAGCGTTTTTAGCAGTGTATTCATTTCTGTATTTGTGTAGAACGTATTATTTGTTCTTTCTGAATAATATATATGTATTTACATCAATAATTCCATTTTATTTCTTTATTTCCTCTTGATTTACTGATAATAATAAATCAAATTTAATGAGCAGGTTAGGCTAGATTGTTAGCTGACGCTAGCCAGGATTGGTAATTCTGACCATCTTCTCCGTCATCCAGCTGGGATGAGATTAGAGACCTGGCAGTGATGTTTAGAGATAAAGCGCTTTCTGGCGTCCATGATGTCGTGACCTTCATCCCCCACCTGCTCCCCTCACGTCTCTAATCCTGATGGATTCACCGCAAATCATCCTTCAGACCTTTCTCATCAATCTGCAGCCATCACATCCACGGCAATCAGGAGTCTCGCAGCCCAGCACGTGACGCTGGACGCAGAGGAGCCGCTGTTCATCTGGAAATAATCGCACAGCGTGAGGGTGTCTGGCTGATTTCGAAGAATCCTGATGGAGAAAGTCAGAAGAGTGCTGAAATGCAACACAACACTGAAATGTGAAAATGTTTTTTGTTCATTTTATCCCACGCTGCTGCGTTGTGAAGGTGTTGGATTAATTTTCTATAACAGCAGCTTTAACAGTGGTGCAGCTGGTTTACAGCATATGAGGTGCGAAAATTCATTTTGCCAGAAAGTGAAAAAAAAAAGTCACGCAAGCAGGAGGAGCGAATGGGGTCTGTGTTTGTCAGGTGTGTTTATGTCAGGTGTTTATGTCAGGTGTGTTTATGTACGTGTGTTTATATTAGGTGTGTTTATGTACGTGTGTTTATATTAGGTGTGTTTATGTCAGGTGTGTTTATGTCAGGTGTGTTTATGTCAGGTGTTTATGTCAGGTGTGTTTATGTCAGGTGTTTATGTCAGGTGTGTTTATGTCAGGTGTGTTTATATTAGGTGTGTTTATGTCAGGTGTTTATGTCAGGTGTGTTTATGTCAGGTGTGTTTATATTAGGTGTGTTTATGTCAGTGTGTTTATGTCAGGTGTGTTTATGATGGTGTGTTTATGTACGTGTGTTTATATTAGGTGTGTTTATGATGGTGTGTTTATGTCAGGTGTGTTTATATTCGGTGTGTTTATGTACGTGTGTTTATGTACGTGTGTTTATGTACGTGTGTTTATGATGGTGTGTTTATGTCAGGTGTGTTTATGATGGTGTGTTTATGTCAGGTGTGTTTATGATGGTGTGTTTATG
>CM074986.1:21969145-22008596 GCA_037576825.1 Pangasius krempfi
TTATGATGGTGTGTTTATGTCAGGTGTGTTTATGATGGTGTGTTTATGTCAGGTGTGTTTATGATGGTGTGTTTATGGTGGTGTGTTTATGATGGTGTGTTTATGGTGGTGTGTTTATGTCGGGGGTGTTTATGAGCAAGGGGTCAGATATGCAGCTAAATAAATCCCACCTATTTATTTATTTATTTATTTATTTGACATGATTGTTCTGTGGTCCTGTGGTCAGGGTCACAGTTGATTAAATAAGATTACTAATTTGTTTATATTTTTAGGAACATTTGGGGCCAAATTAGTTAGAAAATATCATAGGCAGGTACAAAAAAAAACTGTGCTAGAGAGAAGAAAAACCATTCCCACAGACATCTCTCAAATGCTCTTAATGACGTTCTCCCTGTTTGAATTCTTCTAAAGCAATGATCTGCCAATCGAATCTGGTTCTCTTCCAGAGGAGGGAGAGGGAGAGGGAGAGAGAGAGAGAGAGAGAGGGACAGAGAGAGAGAGAGAGAGAGAGAGAGAGAGAGAAGGTCCAGGGCTAAACACTATTTAAGTAAACTTTTAAGGAAGGGTTTTGTGGAAGCCTGACGCTGGAGTGCAGTTCCCGTTTCTGAACACCAGATCGGGCTGATGTGGCGCTTTTCAGAGCGAAAACGAGTGAAAGTCTCCTGCAGGAGTTCCGCAGCAGTGAATTCAGAAAAGCTTTTCTGTCTGCAGTATGAGAAAGTGTGTTAGGCTTTAGAAAGCACGCTTCCAGAATATAAATACGATCTAGACGAAGTGTCGATGCAGTTTGGTGTGTTTCTCAGGGAACATTTGCTAATACCTCAGTTCTCACACTCCTGATTACGAGTGTGATGAAGACGTGATAATAAAGTCGTTAATAATTACTGTGATTCTGATTCTGATACGTCCATCTAAATCCATCAAACTCTGCTAATTCATAAAGTAACTCAGTAAAAGTCCTGCTTACTTTTCAGTTTCTTTTTTGGTAGGAAATGGTACGTCCCATGACTGGGGTGTCTGAATGTGTAAAGTATGTGTCTCTCTGCAAAAAAACAAACTATATTAAATATTTTCTATTTAATTATTCATTAGGGCACGTCCCCAACCAATTTACAAGCGATTACAATTATTTATTAGTTAAACAATGGCACATCATACTTTTTATCTGTTTATATCTACATTTAATGTTGTGGAACGTCCACGAAACTAGCTAGTTCCTGTTCTCACTTACGTTATAGCAGCTTTAAACAGTCGTTCCCTCACCAGCCTCTCGTTTTTCTCTCTCTCAAAGTAAAAAAAGGCACCTTGTCAAAACGTAAACTCTCCGTCCTGAAGACTTACCCGTGTCAGGAAAAAATTCCTCTGGCTGTTGCAAAAATGTCAGAAACGTAAAGTTACAGCTTTACCTCTGACCGTTAATCGCAGTTAATTAAGCGTTGACACTGGAGACTCCTTCCATAAACGTCTGAAGAAACTTCAGCAATTTTTTTTAAATCTATGCGCAGCTTCTGCCGTGAATGAGCTGTTACTATAGAAACGATAACGTATTATATTTAGAACGAGCGCATTAATAAAAACCTGTGATTTGCAGCTGCACTACTGTCAGAGCTGCTGTTACAGAAAATGAATCAACACCTTCTGACCGACCAGAGCCCAGAATTCAGCTTAACGCTGCTCTTAAACGCTGCAGGTGCATTAGAAAGTGAGGAAAACAAAAATGCTTACCTGCAAAAGAAAAATTAAAGTAGTTTAAAAAAACCAACAACTATACATGTGTAGCTGCTGCAGTCTCCTCCGGCCTGCTTCTCAAATAGGTCACGGCATCATATCGAGTGGTTTCTCACAGCGCTATTTTTACCAGCCCTGAAAAGGAGATCTGAGTATTTTAGGTCGCTCTGACCTCAAACGCCTGAAACAGCGGTCGCGGTTAATCAGGATATTATCTGCAGGATTTTATATAGCTTATAATAACGAATTTATTACCGATAGTGTTGGAAGTCCTGATGTATTTTCAGGTCAGTGACTCAACAGTGCAACTCAACAGATGATGTTTACTTTCCGTCCGTGTGACAGCTAAGTCACCTTGCTCCTAAATAAAAGTGGACGCATCCTCGACCTGTCCGGAGCCATCTGTTTGTATCGGCCGCTCGCTGTCACTGCGACGAGACGCCCGGCGATGACACGCTTTTCCTCCAGTGTGTCTTTGTGAATGTTTATATGCAGCATGGAGGAGGACAAACGCCTCCTTCTGCTTCGAATGAAATGTCTGAATTTGATCTGGACTTGTCCAACTTCAAGATCTATCATATTCCGTATCCTTTATCGTATATTCCGACTATATTATTACCCATAATGCACCACAAATCCAGTCTACACCCGGTGCACACTAAAGTACCACAATGCGTAATGAAATTCTCATTTAACAATTCGATTTAACTTCGATGAGATTGCTATACAATCTTTATTTGTTTGTGTGTTTGTTTATATTTTTATATAATGCCTTGCTCTCACCCTTAATTGAAAAGTACTTCATTCACTATATTTACTATTCATAACCTAATCATAGCTAATTCATTATGAATACTGAACGTGTCTATGACTCTATAATTAATGAACAAATTAAGTTTGATAAACTTATAATAACTTACAATAAAGTTTGATAAACATTCACTTGCTTGGCTTATAATTAACTCATTAACTGCAAGACTGTTAAGACTATTTCTAAGACTGTTATCAAGTTTAGAATCAATTATTGATATATAAAATCATCTTGCTATCACTTTTAATTAATTCATTATATATACACAATTGATACATTAACTAATAATTTATTAATACTGAATAATGAATGTTTATATGACGAAAATTAATGAACAAATTAATTATAAAATCTTATAAACATTCATTTGCTTTGCACATAATTAATTACTAAATGCTTAAGACTTATTTCTAAGTGTCCTTTTTTCTGTTGACAGATACGTATACGGATACGTATTTCAAGAAATGAACATGTTGCGTATAAAACACAACACTGTGTGAACATCAAAAGTTAAAGACACCATGTTGGCACATACACAAGTTTTCATTCATTCATACAAGCTTCTTTTATTCTTTTAAAAAATAATAAATGGTTGAAATTAGGAAAAAAAAAGTTTCAAGCATGTGAAAATAGAAATAGAAATGAATTACTTAATTATGGAAATTCCTGATGTTTTTACTTAATTTTTTTTCCCAGTGTAATATTAGTGCATCTGAGAGAATTTTTATGTAACAGTGAGAGGCACGTTTAAGAATAACTCGTGTGAAACCTTTGTGTGTAAGTGAACGGTTAATTATAGTAACAGATGAGTGTGTCTTTGTGCGTTTAAGTTATCTGCAGTGTCCTCAAAAAAACCCTGGGTGCCAAAACTTTAGCACAACCTGCCTACAGCGCTGTGTTCTCGTGCCAGTTGGTCTGTGCGGAGGGAAGCGAGGTTAGAGGACGCCGGCGGTGACGAGCCAAAGCATTCGTCTCTGTCACGCTCAGGCCGCGAAGGTGCGAGCAGAACGCGTGAACACGGCGCTTTTCATGAATTATTTCCAGCAGTTAATGAGCACGTATTTAAATAACAAAATAACAGAATAATAAATGGTGATGAACAGACTGTAGAGTGTGAACGAAATACAACCATGCAGTGTTTCTTAGCATTTTTCAGCTGCTAGCATGTAGAATAAATCTGAATTAAGTCTAACACAAACACCTCAGGGCCTCTACTCCTGAACTCAGCGAAATGATTTATTCTTTTTTTCTAATTATTATTTTTTTTAGACGTGGCTGCTATTACATGAATAACCATTAAAATAACGATGCAAATCAAGACGATTGTTAGCTAGTTCCAGTGCAGTTAGCTAGCAGATTAGATATTAGCAATCTTTGCAATGACAAGAGAACATCTCTACACCTTTATCCTTCTTAAAAATGACCCAGTGTATGAATAAATATTAATAAATATTTAATAAATATAATAATAAATATTAAATAAATATTCAAATTGTAAACACTCCCATCTTGTGTTCACACTGCCTCCTATTACTAACATTAGCTAGCTTAGCTAGTCTTAGAGACATGCAATTCTGGTCAGTGCTGTACGTCAGGAGAAAGCCATGCAGTAACAGTGAGCTGAAGTGGGGAATAAAACTCGGTGTCGTGCTGTTAAAGGAAACTAATCAACAGCGGGAAGGTGTGATGAAGTGGAGTTACTGTTAACACCAAGAAGATCTTTTATTTTCCTTTAACAGCGAGTTTGTTTTTTTTATACAACAGCAATTTGCCAACGATTTCATTTTTTTTAAACAACAAGAAGTCGTACTTTTTATCCGTTTATAGTTACATTTAATGTTAGATTATCACTTATGTTATAGCAGCTGTAAACAGCCGGTCCCCTCACCAGCCTCTCTTTTTTCCAGACTCTCTTTTTTTTTCTCTTAATAAGACAAAAAAACGCACCTTTGTACCACAAATCTACTTTTCCGAATGCGTTTACCTTCTCAGCTGACTTTATATCAGATAAAAAGCTCAAGAACCGGACACGGATCGCAGACGATCAGGAGTTTGGGTCCATCTCATTCTTTTTTTTGCAACTCCACCTCTGGAAAGTCAGTGATTGAACCGTCATATAAAATAAATGTCATGTAAATGTTTCATTACAGTTGTGGCCTGAAGCGATGTGCAGGTGTCATTAAGGTGAAGTGTTTGTCACGCGGTCTTTAGGAAGTGCTTGAGGAAAATGTTACACTTAACAGGAATGGATAGAGTCTGCAGAATTAAACGTCTGCCTCAGGACACGACCTGTTTGCAAAACTATTTAAGCAAATTGTGATTCAGTCTCTATAGATTTCCCAATTCAGTTTGTTAGAAATGTTCTACTATACTGTATATTATATATATTGTGTATTATTCTATATTATTATTTTTTAAAATTTAAATAAAGTAAGCTAACAGCGTGACCGACTCACAACTGACATCAAGTGACATGCCGAGTATTAAACAAATTGAAGTGTACACAGACATCCGATGAGCAAAGCAAAGAGAGACGGGTAGATCATTAAAACTCGGAAAATAAAATAAAAGTTATACAAAAACGTAGTTTAAAAAAAAGGCCGTTCAGGAAAGTGTCCCAGATTTTGTAATATTGCTAGCAGTAGTACACTGACGCTAACGTTAAAATAGAAACTAAAACTATTCATTAATTTAGGTTTTTTAAATAATAATAATAAAGAAAAAAAAGCCAAATAATCAACCAATGATCATATCATCACTCAGTAAAATTAAATCAGTAAAATGTTTTTGCAATTATTAATTAGCAAAACTCACAACATTTAGGAAAGTTTGTGGATTTGAAATATGGATTGAATAAACAGTCAAAGCAGGTCCATTTGAACTAACATTCATGTGCTAACTTACTGCTACACGGCAATTCATAATCGAAAAAAAAACAAAGGAAAGAAGAGACGGACAAAACCAGGAAGTGTTTTCAGACGCAGAACTTGCACAACTTGAAACCAAAGGGAACTAAGGCTTGGACATCAGGAAATAAAAATCTAAATGAATTTGACATGAAACAAAGAAACAGCAGGAAAAACGCAGAGAAATTATTCCTACTACTAACACAAAACAGGTGCTCACAATCAGGTAACAAGGCAATCAGTGACAGGACGAGGGGGCGGAGACAGGAGCAAAACAGAAACCGGAACAAAAGGACGCACACTTGTCGCCATGGGAACAGGGTTGTCATGGTGTCGGTCATGGTGTAGTCATGATTTAGATGGTTACTTCACTGTTGATGTTTTAAAAATCTGACTAAAATGCGTTTCCTACTTTTTTTAAATTCTTTTTTGGTTTCATGTTACAGTATATTGACAGAATGTTAAATACTGATGAGATTTTCTGGAAAAGTCGTTCTCAAAAATATTTATTAATAAATATTCTGACATGTCCTGTGGGAAAAGAGAAAAGAATTCTAAAAGCGTTGATGGTTTGTTGACGTTAACTCAAGCCACTATAAATGGCAATAATGTTAGTTACGGTTAAAGGGAACGCCACTGTAAAGTGTCGCTGTAATGAATCGTAACGTGATGAACAAACCGATCTGACTGCTGCTGAGTTCATCTTCAAGCCCCGGGCAGGTTTCAGATTTTCAGAGGTGAAGCTGGGCGTCAAACGTGCCTAGCGTCTTGACTGGAAAAAAAAAAAACCACTCTCCAGCCTCCATTTTCCACTTGTGAAATTTATTCCTAAAAATATCAGTGAAGCAAGACAGAAAAAAAAACTGACACAAGCAAAATGACCTTCCTCGGTGGAGGAGAGAAAATGTGTAATGAACGCATTAAATGTGTGTTACTGAGCGGTTCATCTTCCTTCCATTTCTATACACTCCAGCTCGATATTTGGAGCCGTCCAAAGCCACAGCACAAATTATTTTATTATTTTTATTGCTGGTTAAGCACAAAGCACTGCGCTGGAACTGGTTTCATATGCGAGACACGTTCATCTCTCCTTCAGTGCTGGCAGCTCGCTCGCTCTCTCTCTCTCTCTCTCTCTCTCTCTCTCTCTCTCTCTCTCACTATCTCTCTCTCTCTGTCTCACACGCACACACTATCTCACTCTCTCTCTCTCTCTCACACACTCTCTCTCTCTCTCTCTCTCTCTCTCACTATCTCTCTCTCTCTCTCTCTCTCTCACTATCTCTCTCTCTCTCTCTCTCTCTCTCTCTCACACACACACACTATCTCACTCTCTCTCTCTCTCTCACACTCTCTCTCTCTCTTTCTCTCACTATTTCTATCTCTCTCTCTCACACACTATCTCCCTCTCTTTCTCTCACTATCTCTCTCTCTCTCTCTCTCACTCTCTCTCTCTCTCTCTCTCTCTCTCTCACTATCTCACTCTCTCTCTTTCTCTCACTATCTCTCTCTCTCTCTCTCTCACACACACACTATCTCACTCTCTCTCTCACTATCTCTCTCTCTCTCTCACACACACATACACTATCTCACTCTCTCTCTCACTATCTCTCTCTCTCTCACACACACACACTATCTCGCTCTCTCTCACTCTCTCTCTCACTCTCTCTCTCACTATCTCTCTCTCACTCTCTCACACACACACTATCTCTCTCTCACTCTCTCTCTCTCTCACACACACACACTCTTTCTCTCACACTATCTCACTCTCTCTCTCTCTCACACACACACTATCTCTCTCTCTGTCTGTCTGTCTGTCTGTCTCTCTCTCTCTCTCTCTGTCTCTCTCTGTTTATTTGAAGTTTGGCTCGATGTCAAAGTGTGCGAGATATCACCTCTGCAAAATCGGACAACCTCCCGGGAGAACAATCAGTCAGCAGAATATTACACCTGAGGGGATTCCCAATAACAGTCTGCCAAATCCGGAGTCCAACCCCGGAAAACGTCCGGAAGTATTCCCATGAGACAGCATCTTATTTTCTCACTCTATACAAGTTTTCCTACAATAGCATGAAGCCTCACCTTTGATTACAGCACACTGTTTTTGTCCTGATGATTGACCACCGTGGTGAAAAAGTGCAAAACAAGCTTTAACCATCATTCGGGGACTATCAGCGTATCAGCCTATCAGTGTATCAGCCTATCAGTGTATCAGCCTATCAGCGTATCAGCGTATCAGTGTATCAGTGTATCAGCCTATCAGTGTATCAGCCTATCAGCGTATCAGCGTATCAGCGATTACTGAGTAGATTAATATGAAAAATCGCTATTAGCGATTTTAATTAGCGCCTGATGTGCTGCTATTATGGATCGTATGTGCCTTTAAAAAAAACAGCGAGGGAGTAACGGTGAAGAAGGAAGACATGGTGGTGGCAATTTAAGAATATTTAAATTTTACTGGAATTTGAACTTTAATTTACTGGAATATTCCCAATAATAAACCCAAAATGTATTTCCGCACACACTGATCCCATTTTAATCAAATCTTTTATTTAGAATTACACATCTTAACCAGAAACGCTTCCAGCTCCACTGCGTTCACACTGAAATGTTCCGTTGTGGGGTTTGTTTTTTTCATGAATATTTGATTTCTAGACTGAAAAATGAAATTCCCCACAGAACGAAAAGGACAAGGAAAGAAAAATGCAAACACGACCGGCCTTTTCTCTCTCCCAGAAATAAATTGGAGGCCATTAATTCCTCCTCATTCAACAAGTTGTGCAAACAAAGCGTGTGCTTCCTGACCACCCGGCTGGTGATAGCGCAGTTTAAAAAACGTTTTGATGGATTTTGAATTGTTGCTTTGCTCACTAATTTCCCAGCGCTTTAAACCGACGCAATCACTCTGCGATGGAAAATAATTAGCTTGTCCCTCACGCATGCCTGAAAGGCCTCTCTGTCTGCATTGTCTCTACGCCTGGCTGGTCTTTAAATGTCAGCCGACTTCACCGACTCGCGGCTTGTTCGCATTTTTTTGCTGCGTAATTTACAGCACAGTGCAGGTATCACCTGAGAAATGATCTGGGCATTAGTGCAACATTAGGGAAATGTCAGGCTTTGAAAATGCAGGAATAAAGAGTAATTGCACGGCGCTGGAGAAAAAACATTTGCGGCCCGAAACGAACCGGACGTTTTCTAATAAACGAGCCTGGAAACTTTGCAAACGTCGAGTAATTGAAACCAACACCGTAATTAGTTTTTCCATCTGCGCTGATGTAGCACCTCATTTCAGTGACCAAGTACGTGCACATAAAACTCCTGATGAGCTTTTAATCAATTGCTACAGCTCTGAATTCTACAGAGGAATATCAGCGCTGCTAAATTAGCTCATGGTTAGCTAGTGTTCCTTCTACACCCAGCAGACTTCAGGACTAAAATGCTTTTCAGACCAAGATATAATCCACAATGACTAAGATTTACAGGTTTGTGTGTTTAAGCCAATTAGCCCGCAGGGTCTAGTGTGTCTAGCGTCCTTCAGAGTAATTAAAGAGTAATTACACCAGACAAATTTATTTTGACAAAATAACTAAATAAAATCGTCTCCAGTCCTGGTTCAGCAGAATCTGATCGGTCAGAAGGTGTTGATGCATTTTCTATAACAGCACCTCTGACAGTAGCGCAGCTGCAAACCACAGGTGTATATTAATGCGCCTTATCGTTTCTATAGCAACAGCTCATTCACAGGGAATTATAAAAAAAACAAAATGTGTGAGGTTTTCTGTAAGAAAACATTTATGGAAGGAGTCTCCAGTGCCAGTGCTTTGTAAAAGGCTGAGGAAAAGCTCTAACAATGAATGTAACTAGAAATAGATAAAAAGTCCTATTAACGTCAAAAATTTAAATCGTTGGTAATAACAGTAACTCTGCATCGTCACATCACACCGGCGTTGATTATTTTCCTATAGCTGCATGACACGGAGTGTTTATTCCACGCTAGTGCTTGTAAAGCAGCAACATTGTCAATCACAGGCGCTCCCACCCCCTTTTCCTGTCCAATGGGTCTCGCCCACTTTTTTTAAAAATGAATCAAGGTGTTCAATTACAGTCTTTAACGAATACGAAAATCGAGATGTTTGTTACCTGAAAGTGTGAAATAAACATTGGAATGAATAGAAACAGATACATTTATCATGTGATTTAGTGCAAATCACCTCAGATCACGCTCACACATAAAACAAAGACTCTGCTGAGATGATATAAAAAAAACCCAAACTCATGGCATTACTTCTAAAATTAGTTGCTTTTGTTGCAGCTCCAGTGTTGCTGTAAATCGAGGGCCATTTTTGCAGCGCGGCTGTTTTCATAACGTGGATTTTCCTCTAAGCTTTTACTGGCACGTCGGCTCTCGTTTGTTCTCGCCAGCTTGCCTCCGTCAGGGCTTAAGGGATTTTTTTCGGCAGGGCTTCTGTAGATCCTGTGGGTTTTTCTGTAGATCATGAGAAGTGCTGATCAGTGAACCTGCAACACCAGACTGCGATAAATTAAAGAACTCATCGTCCGTGATGAGCACTAAAGACTGTAACACGGAGGAGAAATAAAGGCGAGCGGGAAACTGCGACGATTACATTCTGCTCGTGAAAATAATGAACTCCGAGCGCCGAGAAAAAGCTTATGAGTTCTATTACAACCCGAAGACCGTGCTGTATTTTTCTGATCTTTTTGCCAAATTAGATGCACACTTACATCCACACATCCACTTGAAGTGTTTTATTCCTCTTATTATACCACAGCAAATTGCCAATGATTACAATTCTTTATTTATAAAAAAAAAAAAAATGCTGTTTCCATGCTGTTATGGAAAATGCTTCGACACCTTCTGACCAATCCGAATTCAGCAGCGCTGTGATGTAATGAGTAATAAACCACGTACAGAGAAATGTCATATTGAAGTTGCAGTGATGTGAATCCAATGCACTCTTTGTGCTTGAAAACCCGGAAACAAAACAAATCCACCCGTTTCGGCTCACTTTATTGCCTCGTCGATGTTGAAATGAAATTAAACAGATACGTTATTAAATCACATGCTCTCCTCTTTCCTTTTCTACTCTTCTCTGTTCCAGCCTCTGGGCAAACTGAGCGTATGCGCGTTTAACCTTTGAGTTAAACCTACATCTGTGATGTAAATGACCTGTTATTGAGTTAGAGCCCTCGGAAGGAACCGCTGTGAGCCTGTGAGACAGTCTGAGTCGAGCTTTTCGTGTTATTTGTGCGTGGAAAACATGCATTTTGCATGAAATAATATACTTAAAACTTACAACAATGACATTTTTGTCTTTGATGTCATTTTGCTACTTTTGCTTTAAGACCTGAAAACGATCCTTTGATGATATTTAAACCATTAACTATGTTTTCAACACTTATTCTTGCAGTCGAGATTGGTGGTTAAAATGGATCCTTTAGCGTGTACGTAAGGTCAAAACCGATTTTAGCGTTTTACCTCATCACGTTTCCAACCAAGTTTCTGGAACAAGAACGAGAAATTCCCAGTTTCCTTTCCTGAAGGAATCACGACCGGTATTAGTGATGTAGATTGTGCGGCACTTACGACATTCCAACACCCAGCAGACGCACAAACACGGGATTGAAAAATGAAAAACTTGCTCCAACCACTTATCTTAATCTAATCTAAAACTCAGTTGGGGAATGAGAATGAAAATATGGAAAGGAAGCTTGCTGCTGGAAAACTAGCGTCAGGTTGAGAAATGCTAACAAAACAATAACTTCCTTAATCATCCAGCACAGATAGCCTAAAAAAATAACAGGAAAACGAGCATTTCTACCATTTCAGGTGTAAGGAGTGTACGGTAGCGTATGGGCGTAATAATATTACCACCTGTGCAGTCGGGAACTGCTTGTTGGCAGTGGCAATTGTGAAAACTCAGCTGGATGTTGGATTTGTTGGCAGTAATGTGTAGGTAGTTTTGTTATATAGACAAATATTACATAATTACGGGAGCAAATGCTAGTAAGCAATGCTCTAATAACAGTATGTTACCTGTCGAGCGAATATGCTGGGCGGAGTTTCCAGAAGCACTGTAGAACAAACATCATTGTTTAAATGGTAGAGCGAGCATCACACGGAACACTCTCTCTCTACGATGATCTTAAGTGATGCTTTTGGGAAACTCAGCAATAGAAATGGAATTTTATTGCCCTCATACTAAAGTTGGGTGACTTTTTTTTTTCTTTAAAGGATTCTGGCAAGTTAGGCTGCTTCATTCCCTAATCCTCTTTCTCTATCAGGAGTTAAGATCATGAGCTTGGGAAATGTAATTCTGTAATAGCTATCGTCCTAAACGAGATTGTCATGGCGACTAAACAGATAAGAGAGGATTTCACAGTCTTCTCTAATTCTGTAATACGATCCCAGATCATCAGGACACAAGATCATCTCAAACACAGGATTGTGAAGCTGCTTCACGTTATCTCATCACTTTTAACGACCCGCTGCTTTTCCCATCCTGAGCCGTCGAGGATCATCGTCCTGTCACATGTTACCAGAGAACCGTTGACCTGGAGTGTGTCTGTTCTTCTGTTTTACACGACGAGGACAGCGCGGCAGTGTTAAGTTTTCCGAAACCCCTGCGGTTTAAGAGCTCAGTGACTGACCCGTGTTGTATCTCCTCCACGGCAGATGGGATCGTTGCTGTTTTACCAGGACGTGTGCAGCGCCGTGAGCTGGAGTGTTAAAATCCTGGCACGGATGTTCAGCGCCCATCTGGAGCAGGTGACGAGCCACAGAGCTCAGTGTCATGTCTGTAAATCGGCCATAATGGTGAGTGGACAGCGGTGCTTCTGAATATTAAGAGGCCGTCGAGCTGGCAGATGGGACGAACGAAGGATCTCAGTCCGGTTCTCAAGGAATTAATTTACGTAATTTACTCTTTGGAGTTGTGCTAACTAATTTTTTATACATTTTTTGTTATATTAATTACATCAATTCTTAGACCAGCTGACCTCAACCCCAGTCCTAACTCTAACCCTCTGTTAATTCATTTGAAACTGCTTAATAAATGGATTTTCTAACATTTACTAATATATTAACAAAGATTTATAATCAATCTTTAATGAATCAACAGTGCAATGATACTTGCTGATAAATAGTTTCTTATAAAATAGTTTATTTATTATTTATTTTGTATTTACCAATACATTTGAATCCTTTTAATTATAACCTCAGCCTACATGCTGAAATCATTACATATGTAATAAACCATGCATTTACTGTTTGCATTAAAAAAAAAAAGCAATAACTCTGAATTAATCTTCTGGGTCACAAAATATTAATATAATTAATGTATTAAACGCAAAACACTAGCTGTAAGCAATTAAAAAAAACCCTGTTCTGGCGAACCCTGTTACGTGATTTCGTTTTTCAAAAATGTTTTAAAAAAATGTCAGAGACATCTTCTTTTTTTTTTTTAATAAGGCACTAACTCTGAGCACTTGGGTTTAATGACGAGCGTAATCTCCCAGCTGAGAGCTGTGATTACACAAACCCACACCATCACATAAACGGATTTCACCATATCAGTTCAATTTGAATCTTTAAAAGCCCGTATCAGCACCAGGCCACACTCCGGGCAGATTAGGATTCAAGGAAAAAGCAATAACACACACCGAGTGTCACAAATAGGGCACCTGATAATCACATGTTTACTTGAGCTGGCTAAATTTTTCTGGAGTCAGAATGAGAAAAAATGGTCAGTTATGTTGCTAATGCCGTTCTTAGACTTCCTTTCTTGGTTTCCTTTCCCAGACTTCCCTCTTTAGTCTTCCTTTTTTTAAAAAAATACATTTCCTTTCTTAGACTTTCATTCATAAGCCTTCTCTTTCCCTAGATTTTTCATTGTACTTTCTTTCCCAGACCTACTTTCTTAGCAGTCCTTCTTTGGCCTTACCTTCTTAAACATTCCTTGCTTTCCAAGCCTTCCAGACTTGCTTCCTTTGACTTCCTTACCACGCTACACTTCATAGACTTCCTTTCCCAAACTTCCCTTCTTATACCCTTTCTTTTATACTTATTTTCTCCAGACTTCCATTCTTAGACTTCCTTTCCCAGCCTTCTTTTCTAAGACTTTCTTTCTATGACATGCTTTCTTAGGTTCTTAAAATTCCTTCCCTATACTCCCTTCCTTACACTTCCTTTCTTGGAATTCATTTTTCAGGCATCCCTTCTGAGACTTCCTTTCTTAGATATTCCTTCTTTAAATTCTGTTCCCAGACCTCCCTGCTTAGACTTACTTTCTTAGTCTTAATTTCTCAGTCTTTCCTACTCATAGCCTTTTCAGACTTCCCTTCTTATACTTCCTTCCTCAGAATTCCATTCTTAATATTTTCCCCCACACTCCCCTTCTTCGACTTCCTTTCTTAGACTTTCTTTCCCAGTTTTTTTTTTCCTAGCCTTGCTTAATTAGACTTCCTTTCCCAGACTTTCTTGAAATTTCTCTGACACAACAGTTCTCCAGATACTAAAAGCGCCACACAGACAGGCTGAGAGTTCACTGTCTAAACTTCTCTAAAGGGGATTTTATTATTAAAAAAAAAAAAAGAAAAGAAAAGTATTCGGCTGAAGAAAGTTGAGGCCACGCTGAATTCGGCTCCCGTCCTCACTTTGTCACTGGATAAACAAGCTGTATCCCGAGCTGACAAAGCCTCCAAGCAGCCGGTGTTTGCATCGCTCTAAGCTTTAAGACTTTACTGTCTGACGGTGTGCCAGCTCGGCCTGTTTATTTTCCGGCTCCTTTTTTCCCCTGCATTTGGTAGCTAATCCTGGATACCCCAGTGGACACCCTGTATTTGCCTCTCTGTCAAAGCCCCCGTGCCCCTCTGGCCTGCTCTTAACTCGCTAAATCACAGCTGACTGGAGCAGCTGGGGGGACAGGGGGAAAAAAAAAGAAGGAAAAACAGACATCAGTGTTACCTTGAGGAGGGCATACACTTCTCATGAGATCCCTGGGGAAATAAACGAGCTCTAATCTTGGAAATTCTGTGCCGATAGATACCCTCCTTTCTCCTCTAAATCTCCTTATTTCTCTACTTCAGCACCACCTAGAACCAGGACTTTAACATATGATATACAATCTCTCCCATTGCTTCAGTTTCTAAACTTTGAGGGAATTAGTATAGTATAACCAAACCAAATGGTGTACATGTGCTGGATATAATTTGAATGAATTTATTCCTAGCCTATTTGTTTGAAATATGGGTTACTGGGATATTTAAATGGTTCACGCCTACAAAGTGGCTGATTTCGATGCTGTAGATCACGCTAAGGAAGTACGTAGATGCAGGATAAAATGATTAGAGCTGATTGTTTACTACAGGAACAAAAAGATTGCGAAAACCAGAATAATTGAGCAAAATAAGCCATGAAGGACTCTTCCAAACCGAAGAATTCATTCACATGAACGCTATCAGTTTAGCACTGATAGACGTTAGCGCTGATAATGAAATGAGTCGTAGTTAATTGACACTCTGTATTTCATATTTCCCTCATTTCAGTTCCAGGATAAAGTTTTTTTAAGAGGTGAAAGTGTTAAAATGTCGTCCCACTGTTCGAATCAGTTTGATCACTTTAGCTAGCTGTATTGCTAGTTCACTGAGAGCTTAGCTTACACTCGTAGCGAGAATGATGAGCCTTTTTGTTTGCTAACAAAACAACAGCGCGGTGGCAGTCAGAGCTCGATTCTAGCGATCAATGATGAGGAACAGAGAAGCCCGATGTCTGTCAGATTAGCTTCGTTCACCTACGGAACCATTCCTACGCAGTTTATTGGTCTGATAAACTTCACGCTGTGGTTTTGATTTCTATAACATTTTCTCATAAATGGGGTTCGACTTTCAATCAGGTGTGAGGAAACGCCAGTTGAAATCAGTATTGTGTTGTTTTATGCCACCTGCTGTGCTCACGCCATTTGGACAAACCCTTTAAAATACAAATTTCTTGGGCCTGCAGACGGATTCGTCCAGTTCCCTCGTCACTGCAACACCATTAAAAAGCTACAAAGGCTGAGATGGGAAGCCGGTGACCGCTCGCTCTGGCCGGAATAAAGCGCGCCGCTCTTTGAAGGTGGTAGACAGAGAGACTCGCTCATTTTCGGCTGATTATGCGTGACCTCTGTAAATATCACCCAAATGCCAGAAAGCATTGGCACGGGCCATGATCAGGGCGGGCTGCTGCACGTTTTTTAGAAAATGTTTCAATGCCTTTAGGTTTTTTTTCCCCTCTGGAACCTGTTGGACCTTTTATTTTTAGACGTCAAACACCTCATGGACCTGGATTGCAACCTTGTTAAATTGTGATTTAAGGGGTGAAGGTGGCAGGAAGTGTGAGTACAGCATGATTTAGCATGATGTGTTTTATTATACGGAGTTCTTGAAATTAATATCATGGAATATGTGATTAAAAGTTTAGTTTGGTGGTCATTCATACCTTCAGATTTAAGTCCTTGTTTGTCAGTCTTGGCATCACAATGATACCAAAATACTCCTCTGTCCTGAAGCAGGCTTACCTCTGACACTGGAGACTCCTTCCTTAAATGTTAAATTAAATGTTTTGTTTTTTTTTATCAGTTATTAAGTCCCTGTGAATGAGCTGTTACTATAGAAACGATAATACAGTATATCAATAACGAACAGGCGTATTCATATAAACCTGTGATTTGCAGCTGCACTACTGCTGCTGATGTTATAGAAAATTCATCAACACCTTCTGACCAATCGAAATCCAGAACTGGTATTAAAATGTAGCACCTCAGCCTCGATCAAACACAGTTCCTCATCAGAGACGATTATGAATTCAGTGAAGGGTAAGTGTGTATTTATCTGTCAACGCCCTGTTAACACATTCACACCTGCCTGAGCTCAGCTCCTCTGCTTCTCATGACTAATCCCATAACATCACAGCGAGAGCTTGACCTCCCGACCCTGTGATCATGCGGAGGTGAGGCAGAGGTGAGGCAGAGGTGAGGCAGTGTATTGAACCTGGGCTTTAGTTAATCCACCAGTAAGCAGATGTTTCCGAGATCCGTCCCCGGACAGAGATGGAGCTTTCCCTAATCTCGGGATTTCAGTGGCGCTGGAGTCGGATAGTGAGCTTCTGCTTCCTGAAGATGCGCTCGGCGAGGCGGAACAGATCTCAGTCTTTCCAGCCTGAGGGGTAAAAGAGGTGTTGATAAAAATGGCGGTTATCAGGATGCATGCAGTCCCAGGTACGCTCGCTCGACCGTGAACAAAACCAGAGCGTACGGAGAGAATCAAAACGACATTACATTTGTTGTATATTCTTCATTCAGGGCAAGTTAAAGGCACCTGCGGCTTGATCAAAATATTGGAATATACATGCATGTTGTATACAGGGATGCCTGAAGGGCAGGGCCAAAAAAGTCAAAAGGGCACCTCCTACATGCAGTCCGGAAAAACAGCAGGACCTGGAGGGCATTAACTCATGTTTTCTTCTACTATAGAGTGCACATTTTCTCACATGTAGGAGGACCTGGAGGGCACTTCATCTCATTTTCTTGCATGTAGGGAGCCTATAGGGCACTGTGTCTCATTTTCTCCACTGGAAAGGCACCCAAGAGGGCACTTCATCATGTCTTTCAGCATGTAGGGAAGCTCTGTAGGGAACTGTATGACGTTTTCTCCAAAGGAAAGGCACCTTGGAGGGCACTTCATATTTTTTTTCCACTGCAAGGGCATCCTAGAGGGCACTTCATTATGTTTTCTTGCACATAGCAGCACCCTTTGTGGCACTGCATCATGACTCCTCGCACATAGGTAAACACTTGAGGGCGCTTCGTCACATTTTCTTGCATGCAAGGGATCCTACAAGGCACTGCATCTTGTTTTTTTCCCACTGGAAAGGCAACGGCACTGCATAATGTTTCCTCATGAGTAAGGAAACCCTAGAGGGCACTGCATCACATATTCTCCACCGGAAGGGCACCCTAGAGAGCACTTCATCACACTTTCTCCCACATAGAGGAGCCTATAGGGCACTGCATCAGGCATTCTTCACTGGAAAGGCACCCTAGAGGGCACTTCATCATGTCTTCTCACACATATGGGCACCCTTGAGGGTACTTCATCACATTCTTGCATGTAAGGGAGCGTATATGGAACTGCATCACATATTTTCCATTGTAAGGGCACCCTAGAAGGCACTTCATCCCATTTTCTTCCAGGTAGAGGCACTTAAAGGGCACTTTATCTCATTCTCTCACATGGAGCAGAGCCTACCAGGCACTGCATCACATATTCTCTACTGAAAGGGCAGCCTAGAGGGCATATCATCACATTTTCGTAAGTGTAAGAGCACTCTAAAAGGCACTTCATCACATTTTCTTGCACATCGGGGGAACTCTATAGGCTATTGCATCACGTGTTCTTCCCTGGAAGGCCACCCTAGAGGGCATTTCACCATGTTTTTCCATTTGAAGGGCAGCCAGTAGGGCATTTCATCATGCTTTCTCCAACGTAAGGGCACACTAGAGGGCAACTTATCACGTTATAGCTACTGTAGGGGCACCACAGAAGGCACCTTTGAGGCATTTTCTTCAACCATGGGGGAATGGGGGGAGGGGGGAGTATTTTTGTTGCTGCAAGAATACGCTGTCTGAGTCTTTTATGTTCACAGAGTAAGAGTTTTTTTGAGTTGGCTCTTATTTGATCATCAAATTATTTCTGTTTTCGATCATGAATCATGTTTTCTTCGTTTTCTGCTCCCTGTCTCAAGAGAAAGCCCTCTGGCACTCGATTCAGACAGATTCAGAATTTCATTTACCAAACATGAAGCGGTTGTGTTGGATGGCAGCTCTGGGCGAGTGGTGACTTTTGGGACGGCGTGTCGTTTGGATGAATATGTATGCGGCTGACCTTCCAATTGCACCCACACTGGCACCATCTCACCGTCTACGTCTATTCAAGCAGGAGATGCCCTTTTACCCATCAAAAATCAGAATGAAAGACCCTTTCAGATGTCATCTTCTCTTTTTGTTCGAATCATCCTTGCAATCTGAAAGAACAGCAACATAAATAAAAAGGTCGGCGTCTCAGAGACAATCTGATTCCCCTTACATCACATGAGACTTTGTCCTACAAGGCACGTCTCACATTGTGGGTTGATGCATCTCTTTTTTTTTTTTTGTAAAGAAAGCCACTGCTACCTTTTTCACACTTTCTAAACCTGACAACGTGCCTGGGTTTGTCAGGAAATTTTATGCTCCACGGCTCTGACGCCAACACAGCTGTAGCTCTCACAGCATGAGCCCAAATTAGAGGCACGTCAAAGTGTCAGGAACAATGTGATGCTCCCGCGTGACACGCTCACGCTGATGATTCACCGCTACAGGATCTCACGGGAACACGGAACCCGGCAGGACGAGGCACATCAGCATCTCTTACGGTGATAAATGAATCTGAGTCACTGACCCACACGATAGCGTTAATGATTTCAGCCGAGACAGGAGAACATTACTGACGCGGGGCGTGTTGATGACAGGATTAGGCGAGAGGGTCAGCGCCGTCGGAATTCATCTGAGTGGTTTTTATTTTGATTGGCCAGGATTTGGTATGAATGAATGAATGAATGAATGAATGAAATATGTAAATCATCATCATCATCATAATGATAAAAGCTTAAAGTTGCTATTTGTAATATATAAAAGTAAACAGACAAATGAATGAATGAATGAATGAATGAATGAAATAATAAAAACAATAATAGAACACCTGATATAAAAGTTGCAATTTTTAAATTTTTTAAAAAATAAATAAATAAACAAATAAATAATTAATTAAATAAATAACCAATGGACTAAATAATAATAATAATAATAATAATAATAATAATAATAATAATAATAATAATAAACCATTGTAATACTTTGGTAAAGTATTACCAAATTGTAAAACAAATGGATTTAAAAAATAATGAACAGATGAATTATTATTATTATTATTATTATTATTATTATTATTATTATTAGTAGTAGTAGTAGTAATAATAATAATAATAATAATAATAATAATAATAATAATAATAAAACCCTTAAAGTTGGTAGTTGTAATATTTTTTTAAACAAACAAACAAATAAATAAATAAATAAATGGATTTAAAACCTAATGAACAGATTAATTATTATTATTATTATTATTATTATTATTAGTAGTAGTAGTAATAATACTACTACTACTACTACTACTACTACTACTAATAATAATAATAATAATAACAATAATAATAAGCCCTTAAAGTTGCTATTTGTATGTTAAAAATTCTTATAGACCTGTAATAATCATATAGTTCATATGTTAAAAAACCCACAATTTTAATTTGGTAAACTGCGATACACTGGATCTTCTGGATCTTACTTTTTTCTGCTCGCATTTTCTGGCCCGGAAATTAGCTCTGAAATTTGTAACAGCTTCTCAGCTTCTCCCACCCTGTGTGTCTAGTATTCAGGAAGTCTTCTGAGGTTTGTCTTTGCCACAGTTTCTCATTTGTTCTGGTTTTTCTTCCAGTAAAATCTGCCTCAGTCTTGACCATGTTCCAGATAAACCTCTGCAGATGTAGCATTTAACACTGGTTTACATTTACACAATTCTCTCTGTCTCTCTGTTTATGCTCTTTACCTTCTTTATTTTAGACTTCCTGTTGCAAAATCATGTTAAACCACCGAACGACTCGCCTGAGGACGTGTTCGAAGCTTAGACAGAATCACAGAATCACGATATCAGCCATGAAAATTCACAGTGAAACACAGCGACTCCTTATTCATGACCTTTTTTTGGCTCGGCAGGATTTAACATGAAGGCATATGCTTAGCGCCGTGGAGGACGTTCCTAAAATAGAGCGCCTCGTTGCATCGCGTGTGCATAAACACCAGAGCTGTGGAGAGAAAGAAGTTAGCAGAGTGCCCTACTTAGTCAACGAGGCAAGAAACGCTGCATGCTTTCCTCCACAGCCGTGACGGAGCGAGACGTACGCCGCTTTAATCCAACAGCATAAACGCCACATTGACATGCGATTAAGAAGCCGGTCGCGCTAATCATGTTTCCATTCCTGTTGTATTTGATTACTGTGATTCATTACAGATCTTTAGGTCTTAAGATGGAGGTGAGGAAATCTCTTAAGCCATATATTATTCAGCAATCCGACTGGCAGTGTGAATTAGCATAGCTAGTACTGCTAGTGTCTCATTCCTACAAATGTTTATGAGGATTTAGCATGATGTCTTTTTGTAGCTTTTTGGCTTTAGCATACATTAGAAACGCTGAATGAAAGACACAGAAGTGCTAACATTGCTAACAAGAAAATTCTAGCAGGAAGAGAATCCCTAGCGTACACCAGACAGACAGACAATTTTTTTTTTCACATCTTTAGCCAAAACACCACACCACCAAAAGACCACTGTTGTGTCTGTGTTTTCTCTCGGCTCACAAGATTTTGCTGAAAAAAGCAGAAAAACAGGTAAAAACAGCTATGAATATGTGGATTTAGTTAGCTAATATGCTCATGCTAGTCAGCTAATGCGCCAGGGCTAGCTAATCCAGTCTGTAGGATACCATGAGCTTCATACTGAGGAACATTTAAGATCATTTATTTTGTATTTTCTTTGAATCTGGTGTCTTTTTTTTTTAAGCATTCAGTCTTTTGAACACACCAGGAGTGATTACAGGCTCGATATCATTGTTAATTGAGACTAGCATAATTTACGTTAGCTGCTTGTTACATTACACAATGTTTTATTTTTTATTTGGTTTATTTTTTGGTTGCTTTGTAGCGATGCTTGGTTGCGATGTTAAAATGTGAGAGCTAAAATAAAAAAATCTAGCAATACCTCGATAAAGACAGGAGGGCGGGGCTTAACCCAGCTAGCATATTTACACTAGCCACCCCTTTCTGCTTCTTGAAAATGTTAATATTTTTCATTTTCCCCAATTTTCCCCGTAATTTAGTGTTGACCAAGATGCTAGATGCTTCATAGACTTGATTTGGAAGCACAGCCGATGTATAGCTGGCTCAGAATGATGAGCAGCAACACCTTTGTGAGCCTGAAGACGTCCCCGATTGAATTTGGCACTGAGCTCTTCGCTACTGATCTCAAACGAATTGCCATTTAGGAGGAAATTGTGATGAAGCGCTTGGTGTCTTTATTACAGAAGAAACTGGAAAGCTCTTCTGAGAGCCGAATCGTCCACATCAGCCGCTCCATTCCCGACTTTTGTTTCTGTCTTCGTAAAGTCGCCTGAATCTGGAACGCCTGCGTCTCTTTTCATTTTTTTTTAAAGAACACATCTGAAATGCATGAAGTGTAGCCTACTCTCCAGTGTAGCCTACTCTACAGCGTTTCCATTATTTCTGTCTCAGCAAAACATCATGCGAGAGTCATTTTTAAACCGACACGAGGAAGAAGAGTTTCGGGATACATGCAGCGAGATAGGGGGCCAAGCACTGATTCCAGTTTCAATTTTGTGGCTACTGAAAGTGAAGTACAGAAGCGAGTGATTAGAAAAATGCTGGTGTTAGGCGGTGAGTCACACTTTCTCCTTGTAACACACTCCATCATCAATAAGACCTCCGCCTCATCACCTGGGAGCCTTCATCCACTCCTCCTCAGCCTTTACACTCACACACATACACACGCAATCACACAGAATGAAGTGGAACCCAGCCTTAAAGAAGTACGTCATGACAGAGAGAGAGAGAGAGAGAGGGAGAGAGAGAGACATAGAAATGTAGTGCGAACGGCTGCACTCATCTTCCCCGTGATCCGGAGTGTGTTCTCCCCGAGCTACTGGCCTAGAACGCTAGAACGTTGAATATATTCTTTGTCGTCAGCTCAGATGATCTCATTGTGTCAGAGTGTGGAGGGTTTGAGTAATCGCTCTAAAACAAGATGGAGAGAGAGAGAGAGAGAAAGAGAGAGAGAGAGAAAGAGAGAGAGAACCAGAGAGAGGAGCTAAATTGAGCTCTCCACTATTTCAGTCCTCCTGCAGCTTCTCTCTCTCTCTTTCTGTCTCTCCCTGTCCCTGTCTCTCTCTCTCTTTCATTCCCTTTTATAGGTCTCTTGTCCTCACTCTCTCTCTCTCTCTCTCTCTCTCTCTCTCTCTCTCTGTCTCTCTCTCTCTCTCTCACACACACACAGGTTACTCATCCCTTTTCTGCCCTTATGTCTCATTTGATATTCTCTCTCTTTCTATGCCTTTCTCTCCTCTCATTCTCTCTCTCTCTCTCTCTCTTAATAGGGCTCCCAACTTCTTTCTACCTTTCATTTCCATTACATCTCTCACTCTCTCTCTTTCATTTCTATTTAACATGTTTTACCCTTTACCTCTGGTTCTCTCTCTTTCATTACCTTTATAGATCTCTCACTCTCTTTCCATCTCCTCCCCTCTCTCTCTCTCTCTCTCTCTCTCATTCCTGTTACAGGTCACTCACCCCTTTCTGCGCCCCACTCTTCTTTCCTAGCCTCTTTTTCTCTTTCTATCGCTCTCTATGCTTTTCACTCAAAATCTCTCTCAGTCTCTCTTTCTGTCTTTTATTTTTATTACAGTTCACTCTTATCCCACTCTATCCTTTATCTCTTTCTTTCTTTCTCTCTCTGTCCAGTCTTCCTCTCATTCTTACCCTCACCTCTCTCTCTCTTTTATTCTCTCTTGTCCCCCTCGTATTATTTTCTCCACTTCTCTCTCCCTCTTAGATATTTCTCTCTTCTTTTTCATTTATCACTAATTTCAATAGCGTTAGCTCTTTAAAGGCTTTCGGTTTGTCTTTGTAAATGACACTGTACTGTTTATCCAATTATAGTTACATTTATAGTTAAAGTTTTGGAACATCCGCTAAATAAGACAAAAAATATTCAGCTTGTCATGTTACCGAGACAAACTTTGTTACAAACTGTCCTGAAGATGTCGGAAAAGTTCCATAAATGTGAAGTAAACATCACAGATTCCCTGTGAATGAGCCGTTACTATAGAAGCGTATTAGAAGCTTAAGCGACACCTTCTGACCAATCAGAATCGAGAATTCAGCAGCGCTGCGCCGCAACAGTGACTATTCATTAGCGCTTTAAAGATCCAGGGCGATTTCTTTTTACATTATCGAAAAGCAGTAGGAAATGTTCACGTGGCTGAGCGAATTTCCGCAAGCCTGGCTGAGTGAAAGTGCTGGAACGGGGAAGAAGGGCAGCGGGGGATTCGGCTAGCGTGCCAGCTCCTCACTTGGCGCTAGGATCTGGCGCGAGGCGATTTGATGGATGTTGCAGATCATCGCAGCGCTCCGCTGCAGTCCAGCCGAGTAATGGAGCAAGAGACGATGTTTAGATGATGATGGAATGACACGCAGTTAACAGGGTTAAGTGGAGAGACGTGAGATTTAGCTGTTTTTGCTTACTGATTTGAGTCCACTCTGAAATTCTTCAGGAAAATGAGCAATAATTAATATTAAATATAGAAAACGAATATCTCATGCAGCGAGTGATATTTATAGTCTAAGGCAGGGGATTCCAAAAACTCCATGAATTGACTGTGACTATTCCGGCATTGTTGTTCCACTGAGTCAGAGTCACTCGATGTTTTATCGAGGAACTAACAGAGGTATAAGGACGGAGAAATCTGTCCAACTCCTATGCTACAAGTTAACCCTTTGGGCTTTTTTTTATTTTTCACCCTTAATGCTACCGTAATTAATTCTGCAGTTGATGCTAAAGGAGCCAATAATTTTGCAATGTTTGTTCTTGAGAGAATTAAAAAGTAAATGAGAATGAGAATGACTAATGTTCGAGAATTATTTAGGTGTTGAATTGTGTGTAGTGTTTATTTTATACAATTGTGCATTCTCTCGATGGGTGCCAATACTTATATGCTATACGCCAATAGCGTTTCTCCTGTAAACCTCGTAATTTTCTGATATTCCTTACTGGCCTAAGATTGAGGCTCGGATCAAAAGTTCTTCATGAATAAAAAAAAAGAAAAAAAGAAAAATATCTCAGACTCTAATGCCATTTTTCTTTATTTATCTTCTTGTGCTGTTCATGAAGCAACATTTTTTTTGAGAGTTTGAGAGTGTGAGAGAGAGAGAGAGCGAGAGAGCGAGAGAGAGAGAGAGCGAGAGAGCGAGAGAGAGAGAGAGAGAGAGAGAGAGCAGTGTTGGTTTTGCGCTCCAGAGGGCAGCACTGCACACCAATCTCACCGCTTGCTGAAGATCGCAGCACTGCAGTGGGTTACTGCAGCAGGTCTAAGAGTTCCACCCTCTTTAACACACACACACACACACACACGCACACGCGCACACACACACACACACACACACACACACATTTTCACACAGTCTCACACACAAAGAACTATATGTCCATGGACACTAGAATTATAAACACATATTATCTCTCTCTCTCTCTCTCTCTCTCTCTCCCTCTCTCTGTCTCTCTCTCTCTCTCTATCTCTCTCACACACACTCACACACACGCACACACACACACACGCACACACACAGTCCCAAGACTGAATTAATTTTCTCCCAGTGTTCTTTTTTGTTCATTTAGACTGTAAGACTGTTTAGAGACACACTCCTCACACACTCCTCACACACTCCTCACACACTCCTCACTCTCTTCTCACACACTCCTCACTCTCTTCTCACACACTCCTCACACACTCCTCACTCTCTTCTCACACACTCCTCACACACTCCTCACTCTCTTCTCACACACTCCTTACACACTTCTCACTCTCTTCTCACACACTCCTCACACATACACTCCTCACTATCTCCTCACACACTCCTTACACACTCCTAACTCTCCTCACACTCTCCTCACACACACCTCACACACACCTCACACTCTCCTTACACACTCCTCACACATACACTCTTCGCACACTAATCACACTCTCCTCACACATACACTCTTCACACACTCCTCACTCTCTTCTCACACACTCCTCACACACTGTTCACACACTCCACACACACACTCACACATTCTTCACACTCTCCTCACACGCTCCTCACACACCTCACACACTCCTCACACATACACCTCACACATTCTTCACACACTCCTCACACACTCCTCACACATTCCTTACACATTCCTTGCTTTATCGCTGGCCCGCATGATCCGAACATACCATGTTCTTGCACAGTCCATTTTGGTCCATCTACACACACACACACACACACACACACACACACACACACACCATTGTTCAAGTTTATGGACACGAAGTAACATTGTATTTGAGTATTTTATTGCACATTGGAACATTAGCAAATTGGTGTGTGTGTGTGTGTGTGTGAGAGAGAGAGAGAGAGAGAGAATTGTGGCTCATGATAAACAAATGGATGTTTCAGCTCATTAAATCGCAAGGTGGTGACACGGAAAATGAATTATTGGGAAACAAAAGGAAAGAAAATGAAATGGCAACATGGACCTGAATCGTTTCTCTCTCTCTCTCTCTCTCTCTCTCTCTCTCTCTCTCCACTTTAATGATCCCTCACGATTTCAGCTTTTCCATTGTGCTCCTGAATCCCCTTTGGTGTGTAATTAGATTGCAGTGTGACGCAGTTCAGCTCTTTTGAAAGTCTTCATTACAAGCTGGATGTCATCGTAGCAATACTACAGTAAAACCTACCACTGTCTTGTTATTGGAAAATAATCCTAATAAACCACTGTGGCACATCATACATTTCATTGTGTAATTATAATGATCTGTATAATGCCTTATGGATGTGTTATGACATGTTATGAATGTGTTCGTTGGTCATCATACATATGGCCTTCATAGAAGGTTATTTGTCATACTTATTACTGTTACTGTGACCTACAAAGTCAGCTGTTATGACGTCCCAATGTGACATAAAGTGATATAACACACGCTTCCATCAACAAAACTCCAGTATTCATTACTACTGGGAGGAAGACTTTATGTATTTTGTATGTAGGTCAATTACGTATGAAGGGCTTATGTAGCCTTATGAACACTAGTGCTAAATATAAGATAAACTTCCCCATCATCTCTGTTACATAATTCTGGGGAAAAAAATCATTTGGAAAAAGAAGTTTTTATTCTCATTTCATCTACATGCATCGGAACCCCATGACACTCTAGCCATCTTCCAGAAATAGACATCAGGCATGTGTGTGTGTGTGTGTGTGAGTGTGTGTGTGTGTGTGTGTGTGTGTGTGTGTGTGTGAGTGTGTGAGTGTATGGGGGGTAAAGTTGATGAGGCATGGGGCTGAGGGTTGCTTCTGGATGTTATCCTTCTCCGTAGATGTAAAAAGGGAATCTCCCTGGAGAGTGGAGGAGGCACAGATGGAGAGAGAGAGAGAGAGAGAGAGATAGAAAGAGAGAGAGAGAGATGAGCTGTAATTATTATTTAGATACAGCAAAAAAAACAAAACAAAACAAGAGCTGGACTTTAACGGAGTGATGCAGGATTTTATTACATGCTGCAAAAATATTCATGAAGCGTAACCCTGACTTGGAGAAGTTCACGCTGAAAAAATAAAAACTTCCAGTGTGTGTGTGTGTGTGTGTGTGTGAGTGTGTGTGTGTGTGTGTGTGTGTGAGAATTAGAAAAAAAATCAGAATGATATTACATACATTGATATATTTCACAGACAAAAGATGTTTATGTGCTGATGCTTCTCATTTATTTATTTATTTATTTATTTATTTATATTCATTTTCAGAGCTTCATTACGTAACGCTGTGTGTAAATGTTGATCTGTGAGGAGAGGTTTTATTTTTAACATTTATGGAAGGAGTCTCCAGTGTCAGAGGTGAAGCTATAACATTCCCAACATTTTCCGGACAGATGCGTTGAGGTTTCCTTTGTGGTAACAAACGACTTTAAACGTTTTATGTATTTGTCTTATTAATTTCTAGAGAGGCTGCTGAAGGACTGAGAGCTTATAGCTGCTATAGCGTAAGCGACCTGTTTCACGGACATTCAAGGTAACTATAAACAGATTAAAAAAAAAAAAAGTCCAACGTGACTTTCTTAAATAAAGAAAAATGAGTAATCGGACTCGCTTCATCACACAGCCCTGTCGCTGATTCTTTTCCTGGAGCACCATGACACGTGGAGTAGAAGATGATTTCAGTCAGACTCCAGGATTATTTACCTCATCAGCAGTAAATTCTACAGCTCTCTGCACTAACAATGTTCTGCTTAACATTAACTTTTTTTTTATTCAAATGAAGAATTAAAACGTTAAACGGTAAAAAAAACCAAACAAAAACAGTCTCCAAATCAAGCCGTCCCCTTTCGTCTTGTTGCGCTGTGTTCATTTTGCGGGCGCAGACGAATTCGTTCGCCTGTCTCTTGTGGCTGTTTTACGTTTTAATGAGCAGCCTCGAGGGACTGCGTCCACACACACACACACACACACACACACACACACACACACACACTGCCTGAAATCACTCACACTGCCACAACCTTCGCACACACGACTCATTTAAACTCTTTGAAATATAAATATTTATGTCCTGACCTAACGTTCTGTTCCATTAAAGCCAAACCTTCTATACGGATGTTAAATGGCTTTAAAAAAAAAAATTAAAAAATCATTCTTCATTACTTCAAAGCTTGAAAGCCATCAGGACAGGAGTGAGTGAGAGACATTTTTTCTTTAGAAGCAAGCAAAGAGGAAAGAAATTGCTTTTTTTTGTGTGTGTTGGTTTTAAAATAAACATCAGCTGAGATTCTGAATCCACGGTGCTACTTGATGCTCGGAAGATTACGCTCCAGGTTTCAAAAAAAAAAAAAAAAAAAATCCTCTTTTTTTTTTTTGGAAAACTATGAACCCGAGATTAGCATTAGTACCTTATTTTTTTCATGATTATACAAATAAACGGAAAATGGAAAACATAAGATTATGCATTCGAGGTATTTTTGAGATCAATAATATTGAAAAAGGGGCAGGGCTAAGAGGAAAAAGAGGTGTGGTTAACTGATATCCAATCGAATCGTCTCCTTTCAGTGCCTCGCTTGCTTGTGCACGCAATATAATAGATCGCTGAATATTAGCTAGCTTTATTTCAGAATCAAATTCTGAATACCCTTGCTCTATTTTCACTTTCCTACGTTACCCACAATGCCGTTCTAATAGTGGACCAGTGGGATCTAGCCCTTGCTTCATCTCTGTCTGAAGAGAGCGATGGAGCGGTGCTTTAGTGCTTTACTCTGTCCAGCTCTCTCACCTCCTCATCTGTACACTCTGCTCAAACAGATCAGCTTCCAAAGCATCAACTTTCTCGCTAATACCATCAACCGTCATCTTGCACATCGCTAACTAGCCGAGCCGTAGCGTATAGCTGCATTGCATTCTGGGACTTTTCATTCCAACATCTCCACAATTTGTTTTTACTAGCTGACAGCGAAACCTGAGCGTTAGCAGTCATGTTTGAGAAATCTTTGTGTCTGCTCTAGCCATTGAGACAGTGCTAGCAATTCGACACAAGCGCTAACTTCTCGCGGGAAATGATGAAAATACAGCATCAGTAAACAAATTAGCGGCAGAAATCGCTAAACACAAGACGGATATTTCAATATAAACAGATTTATTGTGTTTCACAGTAGAGTTTTCCTTTAAGTAGCTGGCCAGTGCTTGTTCTATCTGGGTTGTTAGACAGAAAAAAAAACAGATCACGATATGATTCTGAGCTAATCTTTAACCAACTACGACATCTCCAAGATTCCAAATGATAAACTAAAAAGGGAATAGCGGAGTTTAGAAGTGTGCAAACAGAGGATTCTGCTGCAGAGAGCTTAAAATAAACCCGAACAAACTCAGAAATGAGCTTTATTGCATTTATTTCATTATTTGGTTATGAATTCATGTATTTTCCGTTGGTGTTTAGCAGCTGCTCCTCTCGCCTTCAGGTTTGTTGCAGATGGTGGCTTTTTTTTTTTTTTTTTTTTAAATAAGACAAATTAATTAGCTGTGTTTTTTTCAATAGAAGAGACAAATTTGCTCCTCTTGTTTGGGTTTTTAAATCTTCTAATTTCTAAAGAAGATAAATCGGAGGTAGAAATTTCCTGCTGTTATTAATTAGCTGTGAATGAGGAGCAGCTTCCGGCTCAGCGAACCCTCACTTCCTAACTTTACTATCAAGCGCATTGGCTGTAAACAGATTAAAGGAATACGCGAGCATTTTTACAACCTCATCTCTAACTGTATCTGTGATTAAAACAGAGAGAAAATCCAACAAATTTATCTACTGAGAAAGAACCATAAAGCCTATTCACACCAACATGGGTTATAATAGAAGTTGAATTTTTGTCAATAAACCTTTAAACTATTCAAAACTCCAGTCGTTTAACAGGAAGCAAGACATGATGGAAGACATGACGGAAAGCTAACCAAAGATTTGATGTGTTTATGAAATTATTTCAAACTTTTTCAACACTTGAATCATGCAGCAAAACTTATTTTCCCTCATACGCCCCACTACTAACCACAGATTCTTCCCTGTGAAAAATGTTTCATCTCAGAAAGAATGAATTGCACAGATTTAACGTTTTATTTATTTTAAAAAATTTTGTAAATATAATAATTTTTTTTTTGATGGAATTCAACCGCTGCCCTTAGACTTTCATTATAAACGAGTAAACGAGTTTTCTTTTCTCCGTACTTGGCCACTTCGGCTCAGATCTTACTTTAGACGACGCTCATGGCGCAGCTGCCTTTAGTCCGATGGTCGAAGACGCCATTTTGTTGTTATATCGTTCGAAAAGAGACCAGAAAATGGTAAATTAAAAACAAAAACAAAACAGAAACATTCTTTAATAAAATCACAATGTTCATGTCTTTTTTGAAGAGGAAACTGAAACACTTTTACATTTTCTAGCCTTCGTTAAGAAAAGCTAGTTTGCTAGCCAGTTAGCCAGGCTAATATTTGACTTGCTAATGTGTGAGCTGGTATAACGTATAACATTTCTTAGTGATTTAGAGAGCTAGCTAGCTAACTGCCCTGATCAGCTACGTGCATCAGCAGACATAGCAGGTTAACTTACTTGGATATCTACAGACAAAGATACGAGATGAAATGCATTTTTTTACATTATTTAGGAGGCGGTTATTTAAAAAATGAATCCAAATCAATTGCCTTGACAGATAGATAACGTAAACAAATATACAGTTGCGTATGCTAATATAATGAGTTAGCGAGCTGGTGAGGTGGAAGAATTGTTGTCGGTGGTAATCACACATTGCGGTTGGATCTTTCCTTACAACTCTTTTTACGCAATGCTATGAATTGCTGTTGAAATTGAGTTGAAAGAGCAACCGCACAAGCGTTTGTGTTTTATCCACAAAGTTTTATATTCAGATCACCTACAGTGTTTAGATACATGAAGACACAGCTCGGATTTCTTCAGATGCTTGACCTGCATTGATGTGAAAGTGTTGGACTCACTCTCTCTAGACTGTCCTCCATCAGCTCCATTTCTCTCTGTCCCTCTGTCTCTCTCTCGTTCATTTACCTCCAGTCCAGTGTCACTGATTCGCATTCTCAGGTCATGAGGAATCCTAACAAGTTCTTTTGATTTTCTGCCAGTGTTACATCGGGCTCTGATCGCAAGTTGATGAATCCGATGTCAGCGCTGATCCTTTCTCATTCCCTCATGATAGCGGTGCGAGCTGTAGGGCCACATTTTACCCTGGACTTTACCTTCTCAATCAAATGGAATTTCATTGAAGGTAGTGTTGCTGTCTCACAGCTCCAGGGCTCGATCCTGAGCTCGCGTTACTGACTGTACAGAGCTTAGCATGTTCTCCACAGCTCCGTGTGGGTTTGCTCCGGGTTCTCCTGGGCCTAAATATTTTTTTTTAGTGAGATTTGTTTTTTATCTGAAATTTTTGGACGTGATCGAGCTTCAGAGCACCTACAGAACCTATGATTTGGAGGGAATTGGCTAAACGATGATTAGGTTTCTAGAGATCATTTGTAAAGATATTTCTATTTGTAGTGATATGCAGTAAATGAACGTGTTTATGTCTCTCAGTAAACGGAGGGCATCTGATGATAAAATATCTAGTCTAATAAGTGTAGTTCCATTTGTATGATCCCTCTGTCTTGTGTTCTGAGCAGAAGGTTAGAACCAGCTATTAAACAGTGGTGACATGGGTACGAATGTTTGGAAAGGTTCTCTGAAGAGCGAACCCGATGAACACTGCTGATCAGCACGGAATTGCGCAGAAGAATCGGTGCATTGTAAGGGACAGTGCCTCAAGGGCACAACTATTCCCTCATCTCGTTTCTGAAATTGCATTTTACACGGCTCAAGAGGATGAAATGTGGCCAACTTGCAAAAATCGCCATGTTTTTTTTTGTGTTTTTTGTTTTTTTCAGGATCATAAAGGTCATGAATTGTTGCCTTCATTTTCATTTGTTGTATTCATGAGGCTGTCAGCACGGGACATTTTGCTCTCCTGAGATTGCCTATTTATAAGTAATTTGGATATCTGACTTCCAAATAGTCGTTCAATCTGATTTTGCATGAATTACCTTTACAAAGCCATCTCATTACATTATATTATAATCAAGCAAATCTGCATCTGAAACATATATTATTTAAGCCGTCTTAGCGCTGTGAAGCTCTTATCCAGACTAGCAATGCGGCTGTTTTTTCAGGGAGGGCACGGGAAGGTCAGGAAGCACAATGGAGCCTGATTTGGCAAGCTGGACGTCATTTCTGATGGAATTCAGGACCTTCAGGAGTTGTTTCAGTGGCTGTATTCATTTGAGTCATTTCAGGCAAGATACATTTTAAGCGATGTAAAAATAGTTGATAATAAATACTGTTGTGTCTTATTTTATAATATACGTGTACACAATTTTAGAAAACAAACATTCACATACAGAAGAACACAAACAAGACCAGAAGTGCATCGTAATCAGAGACACTGCTTATCTTGCGGAGTGAATTTTTGGATAAAATATGGCTAAAATGATAAAACGCTTTTAATTCATATATTATACTTTTAAATAGATTCTTGCATTTATGTAACATCATGAATTTCTTCTTCAGTCCGCATTTTCTGTTTTTTTTTTTTTCAGATTTAAAGGCGAGTGCTTGTGTTCAAAAGCAGTAGTCTATTTAAAAAAAAACATCGTTGGTGCTTCTACTCAAAAAGAATCTGGCCTTGGAGGTGTGAACTAGGCACAGGTGATTTTAATAATCTGAATGGCGAGCACAGAATATCAACATGAAAAGGTGCATAACCCGACTCTGAATACAAGGAACTTTCCCCACGTAAAGATTAACACAACTTCTGCACTTAAATTCTGGATTTCGTTCAAAAATACTGAATCGGAAACAAACCATAAATAGCGTGACATTGTTTTATAGCTCCTTCACGAGACATGTGTCCTGCTAGTCTTCAGTATGTTTTGCACTTTCTCTCTTTCAGTGGTGGTTTTGATGGAGGTGATGAAGGTGAAGGGTTGAAATTACACCTTTTGGCCAGATCTCAGTGGGTCGTGACCTTGTGCTGTTGCAATCAAAACGTCTGTCTGTCGCAGCTTCATTGTCAGAGTGATGTAAAGCGCTATAGCGTGACAGAAATATTGAGCCAGAACAGACCTTCTTTCTCGTTTAATCTCACCAGCGTGATGTCTTTAATCTCTGCCATCTTGCCGTTGGCATACTCATTGATGATGCTGTCAGTCTACACGTTTGCTAATTGCGGCTCTAAATGCAGAGATATGGAGTAGTGCCAGGGAAGTTGGCCTCGGACTCAGGACTGTTATGATGTGAGATGGAGACCCGAGTCCTGTCATCTCGCTCAAACCCTTTCTTCATGCTCCATTAGCATCGCCTGTCAGATGGCACTCACCGCTCTCGGCTAATCACAGCAATGCCAGTTAGCGCCCCACACTATCCGTCAGAACACAGCACAGTGCCTCCAATGACCTGGAACACTCCCTGCACCTGTGCTAATAAAAATAAAGTCAAAAAAGGTAGCAAAACCTAAATACAGGTGAGCTGCTTATATCACATTCACATTACAGCACATGACGTTCCATTACAGCGCATGACGTTCCATTACAGGGCACGACGTTCCATCACAGCACACGACGGTCCATCACAGGACACGAAATTCCATTACAACGCACGACGTTCCAATACAGCGTACGATGTTCCATTACAGCACGTGACGTTCCATTACAGCGTACGATGTTCCATTACAGCGCATGACGTTCCATTACAGCGTACGATGTTCCATTACAGCGTACGATGTTCCATTACAGCGCATGACGTTCCATTACAGCGCATGACGTTCCATTACAGCGCATGACGTTCCATTACAGCGCATGACGTTCCATTACAGCGTACGACGTTCCATTACAGCGCATGACGTTCCATTACAGAGCACGACGTTCCATTACAGAGCACGACGTTCCATTACAGCGTACGACGTTCCATTACAGCGCATGACGTTCCATTACAGAGCACGACGTTCCATTACAGCGCACAACGTTCCATCACAGTGCACGAAGTTCCATCACAGTGCATGACGGTCCATTACAGCGCATGCCGGTCCATTACAGCGCATGACGTTCCATTACAGCGCATGACGGTCCATTACAGCGCATGACGTTCCATTACAGGGCACGACGTTCCATTACAGGGCACGACGTTCCATCACAGCGCATGACGGTCCATCACAGGACACGAAATTCTATTACAGCGCACGACGTTCCAATACAGCGTACGATGTTCCATTACAGGGCACGACGTTCCATCACAGCGCATGACGTTCCATTACAGGGCACGACGTTCCATCACAGCACACGACGTTCCATCACAGCGCACGACGTTCCATTACAGCGCATGACGTTCCATCACAGCGCATGACGGTCCATCACAGGACACGATGTTCCATTACAACGCACGACGTTCCAATACAGCGTACGATGTTCCATCACAGCGCATGACAGTCCATTACAGCGCACAACTAATATCACTGTGTCACAATTCCATGAAGAATCCCAGTTCTTCATTTGAAATGCTTTAAAGGGTAGTGTGACGACGATTGGGCCTCAAACCTGCATTACATTACAAACCTATACACAACATAACACATTAGATATATCATTATATTCTCATGACCTTGCTCTGACCAATCAGAACGAAGAATTCAGCAGCGCAGTGGTATAAATAATCGTTTATGATGGCTGATAGTGATAGACTATTAATTGGAGATATGCAACATGCAATATTCTACAGCAATCCTGCAAATCCTTTTTTTCTTTTCTTTCTTTTTGCAGCACAGAGGTGTGGATGAGCTCCTGCTGACAGAGACAAAGTCTCAGAGAGCCACTAGTGAGTCTGCTGATTCAGCAGCCAACCAGTTAGGAGGCACACGGCTGCCAGATCCGATTCCCTGTATATTTTATTGAACACAATATAACGACCCACAGCGGCGGCCGCGTTCTCTTAATCAATGCTTGCTCTTGTTTCCCTCCCAGAGGGCTTGTTAGGAGTAAAATGCGCTCCTCCGCTCCGGAAATCATCCCAGACGTGGGCTACGGCGTTAGCGTGGATTTGAGGGTCGGCCTTTCAGTGGAACCGACGCAAAATAGGTAAAATAATTGCACCTCTGAGCTGCAGGGGTTTATTTTTAGGATCGGGATGCGATGATTCAGGCTTTAAATTGCCTGCACAGCATTTTAGGAAAAGGAGAGGAAAGTAGTCAGTCATTTCTGCACGGAGAGGTCGTCAGTGAGGGGAAATACGGCAGCGCTGATTGGTCAGAAGGTGCTGATTAATTTTCCATTACAGCAGCTCTTACAGTAGTGCAGCTCCAAATCGCAGGTTTATGAGTAAATAATGCGCTTCTTCTGATCAGAGGGACTTGTACGGCAGATGTGTTCAAGTTTTCCATGAGGAGATTAATTTATTTTATTTTATTTAACATTTACAGAAGGAGTCTCCAGCGTCAGAGGTAAAGCTGTAACTGTGTTTTCACACACAGAGGACTTTACGCTTTTTAGTTTGTTGGTAACAAATAATAGCCAGCTGTGCTTTTTAAAAAAAAAAACAAAACAAAACAAAACAAAAAACGTTTCTGTAACTTTAAATAATGTCCAATAACAGCATGACACCTCTGTTACATCCCAAGTTAGATCATTTCTTACTGTTCGTACTGTTCTTACAATCCTTTTGCTGCCATTTTCTTTAATTATTTATGTGTATCTTTTTAGGAAAAGATGTATATATGCGAAAGGAAGTAAGCAGGCTAAGAATCCACATTGCCATGTTGAGAGTGTGATGGATTTCGGGCTAAAAGAAGCGCTTTGCTACACTTCATCTCGGAACTTAAAGAGCAGATGGCAGCGAGTCTGGCGTGATCTGTGAAAGGGAAGATTTATCACTCGGTAAAACTACCGTGATGCATTTCAATCTTGAAAAATGGCTTGCGTTTAGCGCTCGGAGCTAGCTAGCTGCTTTTGCTTACGCTAGCAAACAAATATGATCAGATTTAAATGCAGATCCGTGAAGCTTATCTTTAATCCTTGTGGAGTAGAGTGCTGTAAAGAGCTTTCACCTAACACCGTAATCACTCACTGTCCAAAATAGGGAAAAAAAATAGGGATCAAAAACGATTAACGATTGCAATTAAACCTGAAGTGTCACTCAATTTTTCTGTCAGGGATTTGGACGAGCACTTGCTAACCCGGCTGCTGTAAGCACATCCGTGTAATTAGCCGGTATGAGAGCTTGTGTCTGACCTCAGCCGTATCACGCTCCGCACCTCAGGTTAGACGCACTAATTAACGGCTCTCTGCCCTCACCAAGGGCACTCGACAGCAGTTCAAAGTCAGCATCCTCTCATCACGAGGGTGGACGGGAGCGCTAAGCATCCATCACAAGGCCGCTGATATTTAGCTCAGAAATTATGATCCGCTCTTTTGTTTGTCTTCACAATGACGTACGACGTCACGCCAGAAAGAAAACACGACTCTGTGACGTCAGACCCGCCCTGAAGTGGATTATTTTCCTGTAACAGCACATCCTGGAGTGTTTATGTGATGACATATCATACTGTTTATTCGTTTATACTTACGGAATGTCTGCAAAACAAGTTCTCACTTCCACTGTAACTTTACGTCTTCCGACAGCTTCAGGACAGAGAAGATCACGTGGTGTGTACTGTTATGGAACGTCACACGTTGTAATGGAACGCGGCAAGCTGTGTTTTTGTTCCTCATTAACCACAAGAGGGAGAAAAAAAAAACGAGACTGGTGAGGGAACGACTTTTTATAAACGGCTTTTGAGTAATTTTATTTCCCCAAAAAGTTGGATTTTCAGTGACGAGCAGAAAAAAATATTTTAAATATCTGTATACATGTGCAAAACTATCTGTGTGTGTGTGTGTGTGTGGAGGGGGCTTGAACTAAGTATTTTAGGATTTTAGCAGCGCCACTCCTGCTGTTATTTCAGTACGTGTGAAAAGGACAGCAACGTTTATTGTGTGTACGGATTCACTGACTCTGACGTCTGCATCCTTTCTCTTTAGAAACACACCAGCGCTGTAACGGGCATCAGAGCGGCCGGGTAAAGGGCAAAGACGACGCTGTCACCACACACACACACACACACACACACACAGGCTTTTTTGTAGATAAGGAATGCCACTACCATGTATGTGTGTGCGTGTGTATGTGTGTGTGTGCGTGTGTGTGTGTGTGTGTGAGAGGGATAGAAAGTAAAGGCGACTTTCTGCAGAGTCTTGAGTTTCTCTGGCATCTGTTGCGAAGGTCAGAGTCGTCTTCTTTCCCTTTGTTCTTTGCCGTGATCAGTATGCTCCGTTTAGCTCTCGGGGTGTGAATAAATTAACAACGAACAAACATTAAACTAAACTACATTTGACAGGAGCAAGGAGAATTAGAGAAGGACGGCGTGTGAGGCTCCGAAACTCTTATTCAACCTAAAAAATAAGCAGAAAACAGGAAGGAGACGTCGAGGTGATGATCCTCTCCACAAGGGGAATGTGAACAAGCACAGGTAGTGACGAATATGAATATGTAGGAGCTGTAGAAAGGTGAAGGTGAAAGAGAGAGTAGCGCGTAAACTCCTGTGTCCTGAAAAGTTACAGCTTTACCTCGGAACGTTCAGCACTGACACTGGAGACTCCTTCCTCAAGCGTTAAATAAACGTTTCCTTGCGTAACGTATCTCCTGTCCCACTTGTAGAGACGTGCATTTGCAGAATGTTCCAGGTCTAATAAAGTTTTTTTTTTTTTTTTAGCTCTTTCATGTTTTAGCTACCTGAGCACAAAACTTTACACATTCACCAGGGGAACTGGTTTAGTCCCCAAATTCGACTTTACTCCAATTAACGGACCTCCTCGTGTCTGTGATAGTTCTTCCTCCCGTGCTGAGGAAGGAGAGAGAGCGAGAGAGAGAGAGAGAGAGAGAGAGAGAGAGAGAGAGAGAGAGAGACCTGATGCGATTAAATCAGCTGCCCACACAAACGCACTCCTCAGACATAACACACATTTTATACAATTACATTAAACATCTCCGAGTAAACTGAAGGGTGAAATCGGATCTCGTTATATTAATGTATGTTTAGTGAAGCGTGATGTTTATTCTGCACTCGCCAACATTAATCATCATATTCATTACCGTACTATCAATAATCTCTATCACAAACAGCAGCCTAATTATAATATTAAGCCTTTTATGCGCGTACATTTTATCCCCTTATTCAATATTTGCGGATATCTCAATGAGCCGCTTCTTGATCACTTCCTCCTGACGCACCTGCGCTTTCCAGAAAACTAGCTGAGTACGAAAACCTGGGAAATATATTTGGAATAGTCTCCATGTTTAACAGGAAGTTGCATCGTCCGGATTTCCTGAAGATCACGGGAGGAAGAAAAGTACGTTCTCGCACCCTTTTCCTTCATTTCCTACAGTATATTTGGGATATTGAATGATGTCACTTTGAAAGTTCAACCATGTTACCCACAATAGAGCCAATTATTCATTAAAAAATCATTTAAAGTAAATTAGTAGAACGTCCTTAACATGCTTGTGGCCTTAGCGTGGATGTGTTAAAAACTCCTCACCTGAAAAAGAAGCGTTGTAGAAAAGAGAGAGTGTTACCTGAAATGAGTTCTTGTGTATTTTCTTAGATTAAATATAGAAAAAAATGAAAAGAGTTTAATTTTTTAGAGCTGAATTGCACCTAATCGTGGAGCCTCGCTCATGCAGACGCTTTTCATTCTGCAAACTTTTTTGTTCCTAAACAGTTATGAAATGCGCTCGCGCCTGACGGAAATCTGAATCCCATCAGCGAGTTGCCTGCGCCGTTATTGCACTGAAATATCCGCTGCTGTAACCTCTCGCCCTCATTCTGCTCAGCCTGCGTGTCCCATCAGTAGCACATCAGCCCAGAATTACACACCTGAGAGGCTTCCACCTGAGCTTCCTCACCGCACCACAGCACCAACGCACCACAGCACCACAGCACCACAGCACCAAAGCACCACAGCACCAACGCACCACAGCACCAAAGCACCACAGCACCAACGCACCAAAGCACCACAGCACCAAAGCACCACAGCACCACAGCACCACAGCACCAAAGCACCACAGCACCAAAGCACCACAGCACCAAAGCACCACAGCACCAAAGCACCACAGCACCACAGCACCAACGCACCAAAGCACCACAGCACCACAGCACCAAAGCACCAACGCACCAAAGCACCAAAGCACCACAGCACCAAAGCACCAAAGCACCACAGCACCACAGCACCAACGCACCAAAGCACCACAGCACCACAGCACCAAAGCACCAACGCACCAAAGCACCAAAGCACCACAGCACCAAAGCACCAAAGCACCACAGCACCACAGCACCAACGCACCAAAGCACCACAGCACCACAGCACCAAAGCACCAACGCAC
>CM074986.1:22008696-22028762 GCA_037576825.1 Pangasius krempfi
CACCACAGCACCACAGCACCACAGCACCAAAGCACCAAAGCACCACAGCACCACAGCACCAAAGCACCACAGCACCAAAGCACCAACGCACCAAAGCACCACAGCACCACAGCACCACAGCACCACAGCACCAAAGCACCAAAGCACCACAGCACCAACGCACCACAGCACCACAGCACCACAGCACCAACGCACCACAGCACCACAGCACCAAAGCACCAAAGCACCAAAGCACCACAGCACCAAAGCACCAAAGCACCAAAGCACCACAGCACCAACGCACCAACGCACCAAAGCACCAAAGCACGCTTCTTCCCTTCTTCTTCTCTTCTTCCCTTCTACTTCTTCTCTTCTGCTTCTCTTCTTCCCTTCTTCTTCTTCTCTTCTGCTTCTCTTCTTCTCTTCTTATGTTCTTCTATTTCTTCTTCTTCCCTTCTTCTTCTCTTCTGCTTCTCTTCTTCTCTTCTTCTTCTTCTCTTCTGCTTCTCTTCTTATGTTCTTCTATTTCTTCTTCCCTTCTTCTTCTTCTCTTCTGCTTCTCTTCTTATGTTCTTCTATTTCTTCTTCCCTTCTTCTTCTTCTTCTTCTTCTTCCCTTCTTCTTCTCTTCTTATATTCTTCTATTTCTTCTTCTTCCCTTCTTCTTCTTCTTCCTTTCTTCTTCTCTTCTTCTTCTTCTCTTCTTCTTCTTCTTCTTCTTCTTATTTCTTATATTCTTTTATTTCTTCTTCTTCCCTTCTTCTTCTTCTCTTCTTATATTCTTCTATTTCTTCTTCTTCCCTTCTTCTTCTCTTCTTCTTCTTCTCTTCTTATATTCTTCTTCTTCCCTTCTTCTTCTTCTTCTCTTCTTCTTCTTCTATTTCTTCTTCTTCTTCTCTTCTTCTTCTTCTCTTCTTCTTCTTATATTCTTATATTCTATTTCTTCTTCTCTTCTTCTTCTTCTTCTTTTTCTTCTTCTTCTTCTTCTTCTTCTTATATTCTTCTTCTCTTCTTCTTCTTCTTCTTCTTCTTCTTCTTATCTTCTACTTCTTCTTCTTCTGCTTCTTATATTCTTCTATTTCTTTTTCTTCTCTTCCTCTTCTTCTTCTTCTCTTCTTCTTCTTCTTCTTATATTCTTCTATTTCTTCTTCTTATCTTCTACTACTTCTTCTTCCTCCTCCTCTCTCACTGATGTTATCCTGCAGCGTCGGCTGAACAGATGTGAAATAAATCTGTGCAGAAACAGCGTTTCCCGGCTGTCAGGCGCTTGGCAGTGGGAGTGCTGTGGAACCGACTGGGTGACTTGTTGCATCTTGTCACTGCGCGTGTTTTTACTCTTATTTCAGCACAGTTTTAACGTGAGAAAGCTGTAAATTATATAATAATCCCTGACAAATCTTTTTTTTATGGTCTAAAAATGCTATAGAACTAAATTTCCTGTTCTCACGCCATCTGCTCATGCTATATGTTCCACTCTAATGGTACATTCTTAAAATATTTAGGACATTTAAGTTTTTTTTTTAAAAGTTGTTTTGCTTGAGTAACTCCCTACAGTAAAGCCCATCAGAAAAGGTTCCAAGAAGAATCCCTTTTTTTAAAGCTTACAAACCCTTCATTATCCTTAAAGAACGCCCGGAGAACGCTTTTTCTAAGAGTATTAATGTATTAATCTGGTAAGTGTGCGGTTCAAACTCCAAATTATTGATCATTATTTTCTTTTTAACACCTAGAACCTGTCAGTACTTTAACATTTAACTCTTGGTACTCGCCGTTCTTTAAGGGTTCTTTAACAGTTCATTGGATAATTCATTGTTTTTAACCTCGCAAAATGGTTTGTCACCTGCAGAGAGCCCCCCCTTCCCTGAAAACTATGGTCTCTTCCTGGACTTCCTGTTAACTTCCTGGTTTAGCAGCACATCTGTTCATGTTTATGGTCCAAAAAATACTCTTCGCGAAGTCTTCCCAACATTCCTGCTGAACCTGTGAAGAACCTTGTTCCTAAGAGCGACTGGTTACTCAGGAAGATAATCATTCATCTTGTGCACTTTTCAGAATTTGGTCTTGTCCCTCCCTCCGTCCTGTCGGTGGATGTTTCCTGATTATGTTCAGGTCTTCCATGTCTGGTCCTTGACTCTGTTTATCTTTATGTACCCTGTTGTGTTCTTGTGTTGTTGCGAAGTCTTGTCGATGTCGGTGTGCATTACACCGTAGAGCCTCAGTTTCTTATCTTGTATGTCGAGATTTACTTCCTGATTTTGAGTATGAATTATTATTTGTTTGGTTTTGCCTGACAATAACGCCTCTAAATGCACATCATTTTTGGTTTTATATACAACTGTAGGCTTTTGTATAAAAAATGTAAAAAAAGTTAAAAAAAATTCTAAACCTTTCTTCAGCATCAAACACAGTGAGATGTTTTTTTCCTCAAAGCCTGGGGCAGGACTGGATGCTAACACGAGGCAGATGTTCCAGATGCAGCTCACTGACACTCCAGGGCACGAGAAGAATCCAAAGCAGAGGCTGAAACACACACACACACACACACACACATATATATGGCAGGAGGGACGTGTTGCTGTTGAGCAGTGTCATCTGCATTACCCTTGGCGATGCAGAATGACACTGAGAGAGATGGAGAGAAGAGATGAAGCTTCTGCTCGAGTAACTCCAGCTGCATCTATTCCATCGCTCATCACTTATCAGCTCTTATCTCTAAATGACGTTATTAGCACGACTCGAGCCTCGTATTTGTTTGATGAGCCGCATTTCTCCAGGGAATCGAGACGGACGCGTCAAAGCCTGAGTTATCAGGCGACACACGTGGGCTCTCCTGAGCGGGAAGCTTCCGAGCAACGAGAAAATGTCCATCTGTTATTGCTGGACATCTGTTATCGCTGTAGTCGCGTGCATCCCTCCATCCTTTTCCAAAAAAAAAAAAAAAACCCAAACAAATTAAAGCCACCTTAGCTTCTTGCAGAGATAATTCAATTTGCTCAAGTGCCGCGAGTACTGCGGCGGATAAATGAAACCAAATTCAGCTGGGAAAAGTGGAACAGCAGAGCACGCGCTCGGCATGATGGGAAAGAGCGCATTGTCGGTGCCATGTAACCCATTTTACAGATCTGTTAGGATCCTGGATCAGATTCATCCAACACACTTTCACACCTCACTCTCAGCTCAGAGTCTAGAACAATGATCGCGACCTGCGGAACCTGGGAAAGTTCATGAACAAGCGTCATTTCAGCTCAAAACCAAACATCATCCAGCTTGAAATGTCATGATTTATTATTTACCTGCTGTTGAATTCTCTTATCCGATTGGTCAGAAGGTGTTGATGAAGGTGTTCATTTTCTTAAACAGCAGCTCTGACCGTACTGCAGCTGCACATCACAGGTTTTTTTTATTATTATTATTATATAATGCGCTTGTTCTAATACGTTGCCATTGCTATAGTAACATATACAGAAACATCACTTTTAAGGCAATTAACATTTTTCAAAAGCTCAGAATAGATAATAAAGACATTTCCTTCTGACATTTAGCTCTTACGTAAACACTGTATACGAAAAGGGTGTAAAATGAACTGCTGCAACACTGAGAACTAAAATTCCCCTCTACTCTTCCTCTATTTATCCTCTTCTTCTTCTTCTTCTTCTTCTTCTTCTCAAATGTTATGCTTTCCTTCCTGTTTTTGCATTACTGTACCAGTATGTTTAAAAAATGCCGAATTAAACATAAGACGTTATCCATTTTCCCAGGAACGTATCGGCTTCTGTTCATACACGAGCCTCCTGTTCATTTCCAGGGAATTGCGCTAGGACTCATCAGTCCTTCATGGAATTCCAACCTTTTGTTCACATTGACACCTTTTCTAATTATTAAACCCATGAAACTGTTTACCATTAAATTCTTACGGAATTTAAGGAAATGTGCGTGTGTGAAAGGTGTGTACGCACCCGAGTCCCACGAAATCAACAAACAAATAAATAAATAAATACATTTTTTTCAACGTAAATCATAACGGTGAAAAAAAGAAACCTAAACTAAAATGCGGGAGGAATCACACTTTTTGGATGAATTTTTTAAAAAATTATTTAATCTTGTTAAAAAAAAATGATGGAAGCCTTGAACCAGTGCTATGTTTTTATTTTGGCTTAAAATCTCATAATTTCAAGATATTGTGCACTAATTTGACTTGTTATTTCAAGAGAGTAATGCACTCTTACTGTATGTGCATATCTATACATTTTTATTATTTATTTTATTTTATTTTTTTTTTATTAGTGGCTCAGAATGACCAGAAGTTCAAACTCAGGATTGTCAGGAAGCTCCATGGCCTGTGCTCCGCATGAAAGCATCTTCCAAGTAAATAAAAATAAAAATCTCCAGGCTCAAATCTTTGGACTGAAAAATCTCCTCGTCCTCATCTGACCTGCGTCTTTATGGTTCTTCTAAAGACCCGGATCTGTTTTTTTTCCCCCCTCTCTGAAGGTGAAAAGATGAAAAATAGAACGTCACTATCTGTAGTCCTCCACGTATCTCACCGAGATTGATTTTCCGGCTGAGAGACAGTGACAGCTGGATGAAGTTATATCTCTCGACCATCATCTCATCCATGCCCTACAGAGATTCAATCACGGTTTAAACCACCGGTATTTATATCAATCAGGTCACGTCATGATCCGCATCCATTCTTCCGAACACGTCACGGCCAAAGCGAGGAAAACTGAAAGCACGTTCCTGATGTGAAATAGTGTTCAACCAATTTAAAAAAAAAAAGTTCCTAAACATCATTTAGGGATGAAATCGTTCTTTATTCGTTAGCTTGTGATCGTAATAAATGTGCTAAAAAGTGTGACGAGCTTTATGTCACAAATCCCACTCCTGCATGTGTAGCGCCTCAGATTTCTACACGTCTTTATCTGTATGAGGATCTCGTATTAAATCAGCCCAATAAAAACAAACAAACAAACAAACAAACGAAAAATTGGTTTCATCATTTTGCAGAGATATTTAACCCGCAGAAGATGTAAATTAAATACAAATAAATTACATTCATATATTAAGTAGGTTATCATAATAAATAAATAAAAGGACAGGCACTGTAAATCTTAAAGGAAATAAATAAATAAATAAATAAATAAATAAATAAATCAATCAATAAATAAATAAATCAATACTCTGGCACACTCCCACTTTTGTTGTTAGCATTTTCATGCGCTGTTTTACATTCAATCAGTATTTATTTATTGATATTTATTGTTCAAGAATATCTTATTTCACACCGAACGTAATTTTTTTTTTAGCTGTCATCTAATTTGGCGTTGGTTAATTTTCTCACACTGCTGCAACACTGTATAAGTTATTTCACTTGGATAATAAGTAAGCCATGTTTTGGTGTAATGAAAAGGTATTGGATTAGTTTATTATTTCTTTAATTAGCATTTCTTTACTTACAGGTGGTGTGATGAAGTTGTAAAGTTGAACCTGCTTGCGTACAGCCTTTACAGCGAAGATTCGGTTTTTGTCGTCACTTGTGTTTTTAATGCCTTCTCCTTCCATTCGTCTAGACTATAGACGCTCTTCTATTTCATCTGTCTTTCTGCAGCACGGTATATCTTCGTTCCAGGATTTCAGAGGACAAACCACAGTCTGGACACTCCGCAAAGCCGGGCTTTACAGAAGAGTGACGATCTGTATCAAATCAAGTGTGAAGTTTGAGAAAACGGTTCTCAGAGAACTGAACTTTCTGGCCTTGACACTATGCGCTATGTTCAGAACTCCGTGCTGACTGTGAAGCATGGTGGTGGTAGCATCACGTAGAGCATTACCCTTTGTCTCATGCTTGCTTCTCTGACTAATCCCCTCTTCACCCACTCACTGGGTTTTGATGGATGGTCTCATCTAGGCAGAGTCACAGTGTCCAAGGCATTGATTTTGGACACAAACATCTTTAACACGTGATATTATTCAGTAAGTTACTTACGTGTAATGTGATCTCGTCCCTCCTCGTTTCAGCCGCGTTTGTGAATTCTGCTATTCAAGCTGAATCAGCGGGTAAAATTATTGATACCTGACCCTTTTTTTTTTATTAATCCTTTCGCTGAAAAAACAAGAGCCCTTTTTCCATCCTCACTCCGAGACGTTTAACGGCGTCTATTCTTCCAGATAATTAATAACATCTGCAGAGGAGAACGCATCAGCTACCATCTTCTCCCTACATCTGTTTCTGTGTAATTCAGAGATAATTAACGTTGTCACCATTAGCTTTAGGGGGAAGAAGAGGTCGTGACAAAGTCGCCCACCTTTCTGCCGAAAAGAAGCGCGGCGAGGCGCGTGGCGCGGTGCCAGCTCGGCCCACACGCTGTCACCGTATACGTTACATATGATGAGCTAAAGAACGCAGTGTCTAAGGTGACATTAGTGAGCTTTAGCATTGACGAGACCGGGAGCCCTGGGCTGTGGTAGTGTTATGGAACTTCCTGTTCACGCCTTCTTTTTTCCAAAAATGTAATCAATCATTGATTTTAGAAATACTGATGTATTTTTGTACAAGTTTGACACTTTTGCACAAGCTTTGAGACATTTTATATAATCATTCATTATTTTGGTTTTTCATTTGTTATACATTTTCTATTATTCATTCATTCATTCATTCATTCGTAATTTTTTTATTTTTGAAGTTGCACACACTGCGTTCACAATAAAAAAAAGATATATAAACGTATATGTTGAAAATAAATGTTTGTTGTCAATAGACCACAATAGATCAAAGAAGAAAAAAATTATATTCAGAATTAAATTTTTTTTTAAATATCATTGCCTTAAGAGAGCTTTAAAGGATTAATGATGATTATTTATTAATAACTAATTGTTTTTTTCCAATGAAAAATTTTCTCATATGAGGAAAAGTCGTCATGGTCTTTAACATCCTTTATTTTAAGTTTTTATTCGTTTAAGTCGTTCAGCGTTATGATAATAACTCAGTACCTGAGCCGTTACTATGGAAACGATAGCAAGTTAGAGCTTAGAAGGAATAAAAACCTGTGATTTTCTGCTGTGAAGGGTTCAGGTAAAGACATGTTCATGTCTTTTTTTTTAAAGTTCCTTTCACACTTTTGGCCAGCAGTGCGTACTGTATATATCGGACAACATCCTGCAATACCGTTCAAAACATTGCATCATGCATCATAAAAAAATAATAAATAAAAAAGTAGCAGTGTGAGATTTGTGCATCCGTGGGTTTTTTTTGTTGGTTTTTTTTCACTTCTGGCCCACTGAGCTGAATTACGGCCCACAGACCTGAAAATACACCGTAATATAAAAGCATTAACCGTCCCCAGCAGGCGCAGGAGGCTAAAGTCCGGAGCTTTTCGGAAATATTGGAAGAAGATGGACTGCAAACTCGGCAATTTGGGACTTGCGTGTACAGTAAACAGTGGGAGGTGGAAACTCATCAGCGCCGAGAACTCATCATGTGAAGGAGAAATTGCTTATCTCCTCGCTGTCAGTCAGACGCTGCATTTTATTCCCACTCGGAATATTCGCTTCTTCTTCTTCTTCTTCTTCTTCTTCTTCTTCAGGGCAGTGAACTCGCCATAAAAGCCTCTCGGAAAGGTTTGGTAATTTGTAGAATGTATTGTATTATATTATAATATAGAGCATTAAGCCCTAGCGCAAGCTGTATATTTCTGCTTCTTTCCTCCTTTGTGTGGAGGCAATGACCTGGAAAAAAAGATATAAATATATATATATATATATAAATATATCTGAGGGAAAAACAGCATGTAGAATAAAATGCCCGCTAAAAGCAGAACCATGTCTTTGTCCCCGTTAAGATTTAAACATCAATATTAACATGATACAGAGACGCCGCTCTTAAATAAAAGATTTACAGCCTTCCAGCTGACAAGGCTTGTTCCTCTAGCCTTCATGTTTCCTTTCCTTTCAGGAATGGATGTGTGATTTATTAAAACAAATAAATTATTCGCTATATTTGCAGGAGCGTAAAGAAGAAAGCGTTGAACTAAAATCAGCTTTTGCTAAAAAATGCAGTCACGTTTTTTTCCCCCGCACTTTTTCATTTCCCCTCGTCTTGTTACTCGATGAGCTTTGACCTGAACATCATCTCTGCAATATAAACTCGGATTAACTTTTCGCAATTTCAATAAAACCCAAAGCTCACACTGGATGTAAAGTTATGTATTAGATCCTTTTTTGATATTCTTCCAAATTTAACATAACACACGGATAAATAGTTATTGCTAGTACGGAATGAAACACTCCGTGTCATGCTGTTAGAGGAAAGTAATCAAAAGCCGAGTCACTGTCACCACACTGAAGTGTTTTATTCCTCTTATAACACAGCAATTTGTCAGTGATTTTTTTTTAAATTCAATACAGAACAACTTTCTACTATTTATCCTTTTATAGTTACCTTGAATGTTGTGGAACTTCCACTCACTCACTCAGCCTCTCTTTTTTCTCTCTCGAAGTTAATAAGACAAAAAAAAACAAAAAAAATACAAAAAAAACATAAACCCTCGGAAAAGTTACAGCTTTACGTATCACTGTTAAAAAGCGCTGACACTGGAGACTCCTTCCCCAACAGCGTCAACGAGTACACACATTTTTTGAATCCGTTTCTGCAGAAACGTCTCTCGTACAAGTCCCCGTGAATGAACTGTTACTATGGAAACGATAACGCACTAAATAGGAAAACGTTTTAATTGCTGTGGTGTAAGAGGAATAAAACACTTCAGGTCATGGTTGTACAGGAAAATAGTCTCCTTCAGGCTCGGAAGAGTAACTCCGCATGTTTTGAAATATGCAAGGAAGCTTTCTTTAAAAAAAAAAAAAGTGTAAAAGAGGAATATTTGGAGGAAACGCTGCAGAGACCTGAATGCCAGTCTAACCTTTAGATTTCATGGACTATGGATATGGATATGAACTGTCCCGCTTCCAGTCACTGCCACGACGCTGGCGGCATTTTGTTTTCTTCCTCTCTGTGCCGTAGCCGACTGTGTGTCCCTGTACGTAGCATCTCCGAGAAAGCTGATTAAACGTGGCGTCAGTGCACTCCACTGCAACAATAACACACCGTACATTTTAAACACTCTCTCCATAAATCATCCTCCGAGACCCGATAGCGGACCTGAGCCAGCGCCAGGCAGTCAGCTCGTATCCTGAGCAAAATGGAAACAGGAAATGTGTGCGTGTGTGTGTGTGTGTGTGTGTGTGTGTTTTAAAAAAAAAAAAATTGCTCATGGATGCTTCATGAAATGATGACTGATGACCTGAAGTCAGAGAAGGGCAGATGCTCCTGATCGACACACCACCCGTTTCACTGATTTCTCCTTAAAAATCGAATAAATCCTCATTTTTTTGTTTTTTATTTTGCAACTGAAAGGATATGATATGATATGATAGAAAATCCAGCAGTTAATAAGTTAATAACTTCATTCCTTTTATTTGTGTAATTTTCTAAGTGAGGAATAAAACACTCCATGTCATTCTGTTACAGGAAAATAATCAATGATGCAGCACAGAGTTACTGGTACTGTTACCCCAAACAGCTGTCCTGCTGTGCTTTATTCCTCTTACACCCCAGCAGTTCTCCAACATGGATTTTTTCTTCTATTACATCATGAGACATCCTTTTCATCCATTTATAGTTACCAGTAATGTTGTGTATCCTGGAATAATTTTTTCCTCCACTTTCTTCCAACGCTTTTTTTTTTTTATTAATCAAACAAAATAAAGTGCAGGAAAAACATGAAACAAATGACAGTACATTAAAAAGTCTTAATTAAAAAAATACTTTTAATTTATGATTATTATTAATTTAAATTTTATATATTTTAATTTTTTATGTTAAAAGTTATTTTGAAAAAGTACATTTTGTTTTGTATTTTATTTCTCAAAAAGTATTTTTCATTTGTAAAGTTTTTTTTTTTTTATATGATGTATTTAATTTGACCTTCGCATGAAGAAATTTAGTTTATAAGTTTTAAATGTTCCTTCATGTCCTTGGTAGGAGACTGCAAATTCTTTTCTCCTGATCTCTTTCCTCTTCATATTTTGGAGTTTTTTTTTTTGACATTTTGGAAGTTGATTTAATTTTTTTTGATAAATTGAAAAATAGAAGCATCTTTCCTTTTTTTTCCATGTAAAGACCATGACGGATATAAATACACACACACACACACACACACACACACACACATATACACATACATCCCTCAGAGCCATGCCCCAAAATCATAACAAATGCTTTGTCTATAAGAAAACACATTAATGAATTATTAAGTGCAAAAAGCAAAAGTGCAAAGCTTTTTAAATGAACCGCTATCGTGATTGATGTACAGTTCGAGACGTCTCCTAGTCTTCATCGATCTGGAGATATTTTACTGATGACTCTGTGACGTGAGGAGAACTTTCTATCATTTAATTTTTTTTTTTTTTTTAAAGTCTGCTGCTCTGAGATTGTGTTAGCATAAAGTGCATAAGGTGTCAAAGTTGCAAAACAAGATTTTTTTTTTTTCTTTTAAAGAAGCTCGGATGTTTGTGTCTTTGCTCATCTGGTGTGCTGGGAATGAATTTTCTCTTCCTGCAGCTGCTGAGCTCTGATAAGAGATGGGCAGAAACGCTAATATGTGTTCCTGGTCAGAGTAAAACAACCTCCGCTGTTTTTTTAGCGAGAACGATATGCTGCGTTCTCAATTATTTTCAGAAGAGGAGCGGGCAGGAGATGGGGCAGTCGAGGATTTGGGAAAACATTGTCCACCCAACCCGAACTGCAAAAAGCCACTTTGGGGACGAAGCAGCATCTGCACTGTTCACTTGTAATGCGGTTACGCTAATGACATACCTGCGTTAGCAGAAACGACTGCAGTCTCTCAGATCGCTCGCTCATTCCTGAGTCAGAACAGACTCCTCCATGACAGCAGACTCAGCTATGATTAATTCCATTTCTTTCAGAACTAGTACGAGTACGAGGGCATGATTTTAGTACGTGTCAGTACTGATACTGACAGGACTAGCATCAATCAATCAATCCGGGACATCACTGAACAATTTATTTAGCTCTGTTTTTTCTTTTTTTAAGTTTCCCTGGTTAAAATTTCAGCCATCAAAAGTGCATGTGTGTGTGTTCATGCGTTTTTGCTGCTAGACTTGTTCTTTATAACGTTAGCATTGATTTGAAATGAAGTGCATTAGCTAGCTATGTTAGTTACCTTGGATTGAGTGGAGCTGTAGTGGAGAAGAGATTTCAGAAAAGCGTTTCTGTACAGCTGTAAGTTTTTGTCATCATTTTTTGTCGCAATTCCTCGATGTCGATGACTGATAGCGCTTATTTATCAAGATTAGGGTTAGGTAAGAGCTGCTATTTTCACTCACCTAGCGTCATCTGTAGACACTTTTTTCTCGCTTGGCCAGCGTTGCGATGAGCGTCTCGCGCTGAGTTTTCTTTTTAATATGTTTTACTTGTTTTGGAGGAAGATACTGTAGTTTCTTCTCTTGATATTTTTACAGTGCAAAGTTTGCAGTCCGCTTGGCTTTGATTGGCGTCACGAAATATGGCAGTCATTCGGTGTCGTCTATTCATTAATTGATGATGACAGACCAGTCAAACTTCACACATTTTGCACAGGAGCTTCGTCTTTTCACATTTTAACAAACACTACAGAATGTCCTGAAATGTTGTTGTCTTTTGCATGGATCTGATTCACAAGGTCTAGCCTTTTAACCCTTTCTCACAGTACAGTGGTGTTCCATTCTTATGTGACGTTTTCACACATCAGTGTTCACAAATGAATTATTTTATCGCTGCAAGTCTGTTATAAGATTAGTCAGGACATTGTTGGGTTTCTGTGTGTAGAGTATCGCGACTCTGTGTTTAGCTGCTGCTGGGAAAGGAGAGGGGTGTGAGCCCCCTGCGAGCGATCTGAGAGATTGCAGTCGTTTCAGGAATATGTCGGATATTTTAACATCCACTTCCTGCTGGTGTGCAACTAAACTTATATAACAAAAATGTGATCAAATCATGAGGAAATCACACGTAGCTAGCAAGCTAGTCTTATTCAACATGATCTTGTAGAGAGAGAGACGCCAAGCTGAGATTAGAAAGAAAAAACCAATTACACGCCATTTTCATGAAATATATTTACAATCTCTTAAAGTTGAGATGTCAAACTTTGGCTTTTGCAGATTTCAGCCACAGAGACATCTAATAGGTATGAGATATTCGCCTGATTATTTGATGCATTTCATGGAATCTGTGCATGTTGCGCATTTCCCCAAATCCAATTACTGCACAGATCAATAGGTTCTTTGGCTGAATAATTACCTGTGATTACTCTGCTGTGAAATAAGCCGAGTGTGACAGAAGCATATCACTGCATGTAGACAGCGACCTGATGACCTCCACTCCTCCATCACACCGGCCATGATCAATCTGTTTGCTGATGAGAGGTGCAGAACGGCAGCGAATGACTGATATGGATCTGGAAAAATATTTCATTACTCGCTTCTGTGCCGGGTGACGCTTGGACTGAAAATGATATTGATTCGTTTCTGAACTGAACCTGAGCGTTCGGTTTCCCTGAACACGACAATTCGTCTACTCTGGAGGAGGATGTGGAGCCCAGATGTCAGGGGTTTGTTCATTTTTTTACAGTGAGTGAATCAAAAATACACAACCTGTAAACTCCGACTGAAAATCTGAATGAGAAATGGCAGATGCTATTGTTAAGTAACGCTTATTAGTTACAAATGTCCAAAACTCATAATACAGCGGCTCGTCTTCAATCATAACTTCAATAACTTCAATCATTATTCATTTACAAAAACCAACAACAGATTTTTTTTCCATACTTTGTAGAAAAACATATAAATATAGAGCTCTAGATGTCATCTGTTTCTAAACATGTTGATTTAGCTCGAGTAAATTGTTCGTTTGAGCAAATTTATAATTTTGCCACACCCCAATTTTACCCATTAAGCGTTCTAGGTTTGAAAAAAAAAATCTTTTAAGTCCTCCATTATCCAAAATTCTTTTTGAAATACTGAAGAGAAGCGATATCATGACCTGGATTTTTCCAGGATGTTGGAATTATTATTTATTATAATCTTTTCATACATATATTTTACAATAAAAGTATATTTTTCTTTTCTAATGCAAAAACCATGGGGGATGCAAACTTTTGCACTCAGCTTTTGCACTAACCCTAGGCTAACAGAAGTCAGTTTAATTTCCAGGCTTTTTTTCTTCAATTACTTGATCAACGTCTCATTATTTTTGAATGAATACATCAAGGAAAGTGCGTAAGTCTGTACGGACGTAATTATAATCGGATAATTTATTAATAATAAAGTAAACGGCACAATATAAAGCAGGGCTGAAAATAATCTTATTGCAAAGCAATAAAGAAAAATGGACATTTTAAACGCCAATACAGCAAAAGGTTCCTAAAACATACACACACTGGGTTTAAACTTCATCATGTACGAATCCTCGGACGTTCCCCTCGAACTCATATTCAGTAATAATCACCACCATTTAGCTACTTATTACCTGACAACCGCAGATGGTTTATAAAATTATATGACCCATCACATGGAGGAAGTAAAGCTGCCAGCCCGGCGCCGGGGTGTGTGTAAATCTCCAGGGAGGGGACGTGATGTTCAGATCCCGAAGGAGGTTTTGAGGACGCCACGGTGGACTGCAGGAAGAAAGTTCTCACTGCGTTAATGTGGCATGAAAGGAAAAGTCATTTGAACACACGATTGATTCTCATCGGAGAGCGTTTAGAGTGAAATAAATAACAGACAGGAAACTTTTTATAACGTTCATGAACAAATTGTCGAATCCGACTCCACCGTCAATCCAGGAGCCACCGTTCCCAATCCCAATCCCAATCCCAGTCCGGATTTTTTCAAGTCTGTAATTTACCTAGGGTTAAGGCTCTAGAGCACCTGCTTCCTGTTTCCTGCCAAATACACTGTGTATTTAAACACCACAATTTCATGTGGTACTTTGCGAGCTTTTGCGATTTCTTTCAGTTTGCAATTCTGAGCATTTTCCCAGTTTTGACCCATTTTCCACTCTCAACCTTTGCCTGTTTACGCCTGAAGCTTTGGATAGTTATTAAAGATTTTACTCGCATCCCACATCCTGCTGAGTTCATGACATATCTAAAAAAATGAATTACTCTCATTAAAATCTCATTATTCTGTGTCTACATCAGTTCCCAACACAAAGTAGCAACTAGACAAAATTCACACTGATGTTCTTTTCCAAGAGTTACACATACACACTCACCCTCCTCTGTATTAGTACACCTGTAATTATCCAATCAGCCAATCACACTGCAGCAGCACAGTGCATAAAATCATGCATGTCAAGATACAGGTCAAGAGCTTCAGTTAACGTTCACGTCAAACATCAGAACGGGGGAAAATGCGATCTTTGAGCGTGGCATGGTTGTTTGCATGGTTGTTTGTGAGTTTGCATATTTTAGAAAATGCCGTTCTTCTGGGATTTTCACACAACATTCACAAGCTGGTGAGCGTCAGTTCAGAGGAAGGAGAATGGTCAGACTAGTTTAAGGTGACAGGTAACTCAAATAACCACTCTGTACAACCATGGTGTGCAGAAAAGCATCCCTGAATGCACCCCATTGAGCCAGATGGACTAGAAGAGCAGAAAACCACATCGGCTTCCACTCCTGTAACGAGTAGCGTGTACGTGACAACTTCTTATATATTTTCCAGCCCTACTAATCCCAGTACATTTTCTTTGTTAATAACAGTATTTTTGATTTTTTTTTTTTCAGTCCCGATTTCCTGGTGCAGGAACTCCTACACAGTACAGCTCGCTTCACGACGTGTTCACCGGTGAGCTTCCAGAACAATCCTGCACAAACCGGAGCTCATCACACTCCCCTAACACCCAGCCATTTTGTCTCGCACTAATCCCCAACCCCCAGCTCTACTCTACTGCAACATGAGTTGAATTTTATTCTCAGTCTATTACTGAAGCCACATGTTCCATTCATTAATCCAGACACAATCACACAATCTCACGTTCTCACGGGGGAACGGGAGGAGTAAATTACTGCTCTGAGACTGAAAAGAAAATGAATCTGAGGCAACAATTAAGCTGGCTAAGACCAAAGATGGCGCTGTAACCACCAACCCTGATGTCATTAAAGACACCTTTAAAAATTTCTGTCGGGAATTATACGAGTCATATTCACCGTTTGATAAAGAGATGTCTAGTTCATTTCATCCCTCACTAGAAATACCTGAGATCTAAGTAAGAAAGAGAAAAGGAAGAGCGCTGGCCTCGAAGCAGCACTTTCATTCAGACGAATTAATAATACCAGCACATTATTAATCTGAATTACATTTAGCCATGTGAGATGAGGTAAGTCCTCTGATCTACAGCTCCTTTGTTTATGCACAGAGTTGAATTCTGGATTCTGATTGGACAGAAGGTGTTATTGCATTTTCTAGAAGAGCACTAACAGTAGTGCACTCAAGATGGCACCCAGTATCTCTATCACACTGATAGCAGAAATATTGGGGGGAAAAAATGGAATTGGCAAAATGGCAAAAAGACTGGAATTGGATTTGGGAAAAGAAATTTAATATTTGTAACTGGAAATGTTTACACAGGAAGAGACTTGACTGGTTGCTTTATTATATTTATTATATTTACAATGTAAGTGATTCAACAGAGAACCTGCATATTATATTTTCATCAACATGACATAAACAATTGAAAACGTAGAAAACAGCACTCGATTGTACGTAATCAACTGCATGAATGTACCAAAGCAATGGCAGTTTGGTCACAAGAATGAGAAATTGCTTTTATGATGTGCACAAGTGACTAGAAGACGTGGAGGTTGAACAATAGTTTTGAAAATTTCAATTGTGATCTGGGAAATTTAACAAAGCGACTAAGAAATACTGTAAAAAAAAAACAACAAAATCCTAAATCCTTTTAAACCAGTTCAGTGTTCCTGTGAATTCTTGCAAATTCAATTCAGCTCTCTTCATGACTTCATTTTAATGCAATTTAATCCCTCACTCGTTACTGCACACACACACACACACACACACACACACTCTTCATATCAGATTGTAGACTCGTCTATTCCAACAGCTTTCATGCCAGTTTAAGCAGAAAATTCGACACACCTACACACACATTTCTAATTATACCGGTGCCCCTTTGCACACGCTTCACTTGAGGGAAATAAGATAAAGCTGCGCTATAAAACAATAAACAGTATTGTGTTTCCGCTCCTTATGAAATCACGGCTAACGAGAAGATTTAATTAGTTGGTTATTCTAAATGTGTGTATAAAATAGAATAGCTCTTACTGTATATCGTATACAAGTGTAGGAGTTATTTCCTCTCCTTAAAGACCAGCGTTCCTGGAAATATTTCTTTAAATATAAGTATTCCTCAAGAAATTCAAATTTAAGTCGTATGAATGGATGCGTTTTTAGTAAGCCTCGACTATCATACGTGTCACTGTAACCTTTAATGAATCCTGCGTTTACGTGCAATGACTTATAAAGTCTTATTATTACCTGTTTATTAAGAATTTATTATTACACTGGAATCATTACATTTTATTCAGTATTTACTGTTTAAACAATAAAAGTGTTTGCGCTGAAAGAAAAACCATTAAGTGTTTATGAAGCAGTTGTGTTTCTTATGACTACATATTATTAAGCATTTATTAAGCATTTATTAAGCATTTATTACACATTTATTAAGTAGTTATATTCATTACATTTATTACAGTTTTTCCAATTCAATTCTCAAATGACAGTAAGTTCGGATCTCTGAACAATTAGTCTCTTGTTCAGACCAGATTTGAATTTCTTATTCATTTAAGCAAATTGCACAATCACTACCATTTCTGAACATGGAGGAACATCAGAACCCCGAACAGCAGCTACATGCTCGTGGAAGAGAAATAAGAAGATGTGTAAAAAATGGACATGTAAATGTGAATTTTCTGTTTACATGTTACACATTGCTACACAAACAAATGTACTGTATACATACAAATGTGCATATTCCTTTTCTGTGTACTACAGCGTTGTCTTTTCCCCGTAAACTTTCACCTACTGTTGAAGTCTGTGTCTAAAAAGCTCGACAAAACTCAGTGTCCACAAAAAAAAGTAGAACACAAATGAAATGTGTATATAACAAACATTTCCAGGGTTGACTGCCATGGAGAAAAAACATCTCAGCATTTTGACCAGTGCGGCTCACAGGATGACAAAAAATTTTTTTTCATTTTTAGTGGCATTGGCCAATTTACTCAGACAATAACTAGGTTTTGAAGCATGAATGAAATGTGATGAGTGAGTTACTACATTTTGCAGACATGCAGTAGAGTTGTGACGTCCCATAAAACAGTTGTGACAATCGCACTTACAGTTTAGAGAATGTTAAGACTGTTTCAAAAAATGAGCCATAGCAATTGAGAACATTTCTGTAGAAGTTGAAATCGTTACATGTACACAGATAGATAGATAGATAGATAGATAGATAGATAGATAGATAGATAGATAGATAGATAGTTAGTTTGGACAGGTTGTTTTTTACTGTTCAATCTTTTTCCCGTTAAATTTTCTCTTTTGGATTAAAATGAAAGATGACCATTTTTGAAGTTTTTGGTGGCTGAAATTTCGACGCATCTGTAATAATTATACACACCCGATGCTAGTATTTGTAGTCGTCAGATTTTTTTAAAGGTTTGCCTGCACTTAGCTGTGTTTTCTCTGCTCGTTAACGGAATAAGCGACACTCTGAGTTCATGGGGACGTCACTGCGTTGTGTTTTAAGTCTTACTTTAACTCAGCTTTTTTAAGACACGCTGCTAACAAAGCTTTGCTCTATTTTTTTGTTAGACCCAGACATGCTGAACATTTTTTTGGCCATCCTCAGTAAGCACTCCATCCTGGTCAGGATAGCTGGGATGATTCCAGGACCCTGAAGGACAGAGCAGGGGTGAACTGATGACTCTACTGTGCCTCTGTAAGTGCATTATTTTATTTTATTTTTTTTACTATTTTTGGTGATAGAGTGTTTCCTTATGTTAGAGTTAAACCTGTAAAACCTGGAAGTGTGTGTATGAAGTTAGATAACATGAAGATGAAAATAGTTTGAGTTTTGTCTCTGGGCCTTCAGCCGCTGCCTTTATTTTGGCACGTCTTTGTGTCAGGGATTGCAAAATACAAGATAAATAATTTAAAAAAGCAATGCTTGTGGAGACACAGGTAGCTCATTGAGTAAAGTGTGTGTGTACATGTAGCTGTGTGTCTTTAGGTGGGTGAAGTCTGTGGTTTGAACCCACTTTCAGGAGTTTTGTCCTTTACATGATCTTGAGCTCTAAGTAAGGGACGGCTCTCAAATGTAGGATAAAACCCAGCTCTCCTGCCCAAAGCCCTGGTGGCTCAGTGGGCTTGGCCTGAATGCTGGTTTTGCTCCTGTGCTCAGGTTTGAGTCTTTTCCTGTACTTGCTTTAAGTTAAGTCCAGCAGCAGGTGGTGTAAAGTGAAAGATAAAACCCTGAAAAAAAGAGGCTGCTTGTTGCTGTAGCTGTTGGCTCAGTGGGTTAAGGCACGTGTTTCTTTTTGGGTGCTTTTCATGGTTCGAGGCCTGGCACAGGTGATGTACGTGCTTCTGTAACTGTGTCTTTCGTTATCAATAATTTCTCTCTCTGCAGATGGAGGCGTAAAATGAAAGATAAACCCCCTAAAAAAGAAAGCAAGCAAGTCTCGTCAGCTCCGATGGCTCAGTGGGTTAACTGCCTGTCCCTGTCTCAGGTATGAACCTTGGTTCAGGAACCCCACTGGGCAGTAGGTGCTGGACTTGGGTGGGACTGTAAACTCCGGCAGAGAGAAAGAAAGAGAGAGAAAGTCCGGTCTGTCCCACCTGGGGCCCTGGGAGAGGTGAAAGGAGGGGTTATGCTGCTCTGGGCTTTATATGTTTATATACATACACACACTCACTGCTTCATGCTTTTTTCATATATATATTTGTTTGTATTCACTACATTATGCTATTTTTTATATTTATTATTTATATTCGCTACATTATGCTATTTTTTCTGTGTATACACACACGCACATTTTGCTAATTACTTTGCTCTACATTGTTATATTTTACTATACAGCATTATACTATGCTTTACTACTCATAGCTACATTTTACTAAGCTAGAATAGAAATTATATTTAAATCCAGAGTAGCAAAACCGCATTCTCTTTCCTACCACAGGCTCAAATCCACACACACACACGGATTTGAACTCTGTGTAACCACACTGCTAACACACCAACCAACACACATGCCTATCACCGTACACAAGCTAACAGAAGAGTAGCTTCATTTGTCTTTCAAAAGTCTTGAGGTAAAAAATTAAACATCACCCAGGTCAGGTAGACCTCATACCCCAAACACCAGCAACACAACCTAATCACACCACTAACCTGCTGAGCTCCTGGCTTTAGAGCTGGTTTTACACATTTCTATTAGCAGCCCTGATGGTCAGCAGTCAGTCAAAAGAAGGAAGGAAAAGCTGAGGTTTGAACCACTGAGTTCAGACACAAGAGGCAAGAGTCTTACCACCAAATCCCAACACTTCACAAGTCCACCTCTCTTTTTACAGTATTTATTGTGAATAGTGACAGCGCAAAGGCCTCCAGCGCTGCTTTCATCAAGTCCATGTTCAGGCTTTGACCTGAGGCATATCATCACTCTCCTCTGGGTTGTGCTGTCTGTCTGTCTGTCTATCTGTCTGTCTGTATGTGTGTGTGTGTGTGTGTGTGTGTTCGTGAGTATACGTGTGATGATTGTGATTACAAGTCAAGCTTTGTCTTTATAAACACTCATCTTTGTGTGTCTGCGATGTAAAGATATCAGTATTTCATATTCTGAAATCTTCTTCTTCTTTCGGCTTTTCCTTTCAGGGGTCACCACAGCGAATCATCACTCTCCACCTCTCCCTATCTTCTGCATCCTCAACACTTGCACCCACTAGCTTCATATCCTC
>CM074986.1:22028862-22036362 GCA_037576825.1 Pangasius krempfi
GACTGTAGCTATTGCTTTCTCATGCTTATTAGCTCTGCGTACTGCATATGTGTGTGTGTGTGTGTGTGTGTGTGTGTTCATCTGTTTGCTTCAGCTTTGCTCGTCTCTTTGCGTTTGTCCATAACATGCAAACAAATGCAGTACTCATAATACACACTGTATACATAATACACACGTAACACACAGTTCTTATAATACACGCGTTACACAAAGTACTTATAATACACACGTAACACACGGTACTCATAATACACACGTAATACTCGGTACTCATAATACACACGGTACTCATAATACACACGTAACACTCGGTACTCATAATACACACGTAACACACGGTACTCATAATACACACGGTACTCATAATACACACGTAACACACAGTTCTAATAATACACGCGTTACACAAAGTACTCATAATACACACATTACACACGGTACTCATAATACACACGTAACACACACAGTACTCATAATACACACGTAATACTCGGTACTCATAATACACACGTAATACTCGGTACTCATAATACACACATTGCACACAGTACTCATAATACACACGTAACACACACAGTACTCATAATACACACGTAACACACACAGTACTCATAATACACACGTAACACACAGGCCTCATCTATCATTCTTTTAGTAAAGTTTGTGTAAATGTTTTCGCCAAGCCACCTAAAAAAATTCCCACCAAATTTACAAAAGTTTTCTTTGTACACACGTGCGTAACTATCAACACATTCTCGGCACAGCTGATTTACAGTTATCCACACACACACACACACACACACACAGATTTCAACTCCATTAAAGAAGTGAAAATGACAAAATAGCGACTAAATGGTGAAAAAAAACTAAAAAGTGCGAAGTGCGCTAAATCTTCCACTAATCCAGCGCAGCCAATGTAGCTACCACAGGCACACACTAACTCCTCCTCCTTTTATAGGGCGCCATTACTTTTGTCCTAACCGTATGGCTAGGACAAAAGTAATGGCGCCCTATAAAAGGAGGAGGAGTTAGTGTGTGCCTGTGGTAGCTGCATTGGCTGAGCTGGATTAGTGGAAGATTATCAAATATCAAATACTTGAAAGAAAGCAACTAATATGAAGTGACATATTTGATTTTCACAGAATGTTCATTAAATTAGTGTGTGATTGAAAAACATGAGTCATTTACATTGACACAGTATATAAAATCGCAGTAACTCATCGACAGTTATAGGATTTGACGCTGATGAATCAAAGTTTATGTAAATTTACACAAACTCAGGAGTGAGACATAGGATACAAATATTTTCCCCAGCTAATAAGGACATTTAGGGCGTACACATTCCTGCGAACAGATTACGAATAAATTTGTTCGAGATTGATAAATGATAAATGGCCCAGTATAACATAATACACACATTGAAAATGTAACAAATGTTGATACTTACGCACATCTTGGAAATTCATAACAATTTGCACAATTTACTGTTAAGGCTAAGGTCAGGGGATGTAGTTTATCTTGTGATTTTTAAAAAAAATTTATTTTTACAAAAGCCACTAAAATTCCAGTCACTTTCGATTTTCAAGGAATTTGGTGTGAGATGAGGTTGCGGATGTTGTTGCTGCTCTTCTTCTGTCGCCTGCTCTCGTTCGGAGTCGCCACAGCGGATAGGTTACGGATGTTGTTATGAATACTAAAGTAAAAACGCAGAAATCTGCAAGGTCTTGTAGAAGCGACAGATCTCATCAGGCGTCGCTTGTTCTCGGTTTTAGCTGGCACTTCAGGAAGAAAGCGACGACAGACTTGATTGGGGTCATTGTTGTAATTTCTGGTTTAATGTAAAAGTAGACCATGTGTTTTTTTTTAATACTTTTTTACATTTTTGATGGATAAAAGCTGCGTCGGCTAAATTACGCCGCGATTGAAGTGCAGGGGAAAGTGTATGATAATTAACGCATGCAGGAACAGATGCTGCTGCTTCGTACCTGCATAATGGCACGAGCCCAGATGTTTCCGAGGACTCTCTGGTGTAATGGAAATCATAATGACTCGCCGGCTTGGTTTGTCTCACGGCGCTGAGCGCAGGGTTCGCTCATCTACACTGCCTGAAACCTCGAAATTCCCACAGGCAAAAAAACAAAAAGAACTCTACGGAATGTAAAATCCATCAATGTTGATATATTCTGTACAATCCTAAACAATCGCTTAATGGAAAATGACATTATCCTGCACAAATATATCTTATTTCAAAAGCTGTAAAGTGACATGCAACCTAATGTTGACATCAGGCTGATATATAACACCTGAGTTAAATTCTTTTTCTTTTTCAGTACCCGAATCAAGCGACTTTTCTTGTCAAGTCGACGTAACACCCAAAGTAAGTGATTTTTCTCCTTCTTTTAATCTGAGGTTGACGTAATACCTGAATTAAACACATTTTCTTTTTCACTTTTGTCTTCATATTGACATAATACCCGAATTAAGCAACATTACATCTTTCATTACGACATTACGTCTTTTATTTTGTCATCAAGTTGATATGACACTTGAATCAAGCAACATTTCTGCGAGTGCGTAAGAACCGAACCGAACAGCTTTTCTTCTTCGGCTTTGACGTCAAGTCGATGTAGCGGCCAATCTCAGCGAATTTTCTTCTTCAATTCAGAAGTTAGATATATATGTATATATATATATATATATATATATATATGTAAAACCCTGTCATTACACTTTTACTCTGGCATTACAGTATCACTGCATTATCACAGGAAATCCATCCATCCATCTATTTTCTGTATCACTTTTCCTACACAGGGTCACGGGGAGCCTGGAGCCTATCGCAGGGCACAAGGCGGGGGACGCCCTGGACGGGATGCCAACCCAGCGCAGGGCACAATCACACACACACACACACACACACACACACACACACACACACACACACACACACACACACACATTTACTCAGTATGGATGAGGTGCCAATCAGCCTACAGTGCATGTCTCTGGACTGGGGGAAGAAGCCCGAGTGCTCAGAGGAACCCCTGAAGCACAGAGAGAACATGCAAACTCCACACACAGAAGACAGCGGTGGGAATAAAACCCCCAGCCCTGGAGGTGCAAGGCAATCGTATGAACCACTCAGCCAGCGAGCCCCACTCACAGCCAATCACAGGACCTGTAAAGTGTCATAACGCTACAACAAAATGTCCATAAACAAAACCTGCCACTGGTCTTAGCTGAACCCTATTGGAATAAGCGTATAAGAATGCTGATGTCAGGTATACAGGTGTGTTATGTAACAGTTCTATAGCCTTAGGAACCTTTACAGGAAGACTGCTTTAAAGGAAGAGTTTGGAGGAAATGTGGAGGAAATAGAAAAACACAATCATATTTCTTCTCTCTTTTTTTTTTTTTTTGCTCTGAACAGGAGATGAAGGTTATGATTTATGATGTCTGGTATTTTTTGTTTCACTTGATCACATCTCACTATTCTTTTGTAAACAGGATGAAAATAAACGCAGCGTCTTCCTGCCTGCTCTCGCGGTGGAAGCGGCGTCAGCGCTACACGTTTATAGAGCAGCGTTTTTGCTTAAACCGCACTGCCGTTACGCCACGACACCATTACAGGATTAGTTTCCCGAGTGACTGATTTCACACTCGATATTTTATGCGTGTTCTATTTTCAATACACTCAAGGTCACTGATGACTGATGGAGAAATCAGTGCAGCTGGAATTTTTCCTCACAGCAAAGATTTCTCCCTCCACTGTTAGACCAGCGAGTTGCCAACGATTATACATTTTTATTTATTAAAGAACATGGGCATTTTTATCCATTTATAGTTACATTTAATATTCCTGAAACTGTTCTCACTTACGTTTTAGGAGCTATAAACATAAAAATCGTTCCCTCATTAATCTCTCTTTTTAAAGCTGAAATCCGTCATGGCAGAAAATCAGAATGAATCCCAGGCCAAAGTTTTAATTGTTGCTTTGTTCAGTCAAATTTCAGTTCATAAATCCCTGCATACCTGTAAACTCTGGTTCATTTAATCCCACTTGTTTGCAACCGGATGAACAATACAATCAAAATATAGAAATATAAGGAGAGAAGGAGTTTAAAGTGGGAAGCTATAGAAGAACCCGTGAAAAAAAGACGAGTTCAAAGAAGCATCATCTGGAGAACCGCTAATTGAGTTTTACTCTAAGCAGATTATCCTCTTTAGTTTGAGTTAAAATGTGCCATTTTAAAATCCTTTCTTGCCCGAAATCACTGGAGCACTGAAGCTCCTGCCAAAGAACAAATGAAGACACGCACTGTCTTGGCTGCACAAAAGTTGATGAACAGCACTGTCTCTCTGTGTGTGTGTGTGTGTGTGTGTGTGTGTGTGTGAGAGAGAGAGAGAGAGAGAGAGAGAGAGAGAGATTCAGAGCTTCTGATCCTGCCATCCAGATATTTGATTCCAAAATCCGCAGAAGAATACGTCGGAGTGGAAAGTCTGAACGTTAATTCACGAGATTACTTTCTATACCTGGATTAAGAAAATTACGAAAATGTATCTGGCAAATGAAAAATAACACAATCATTTATTTTGCATTTCTTGCATTTCAAATGTGTTGATATTGAAATATTTCTGATGCGATCTGCTGATAAAAATCTGATGGCTGGTGTTGTGTGTTCGTTATTCCTGGGAGAAGTTAGCAGTCGTGTGCCGTGCTGATGATTTTAAACTGATATGAAGGAGTTTCACAAAGTCCCGAATCAATCTTCGGAAAATGTGTATGAGCGCAGCAACAATATTACCAAATCCCGATACGGTATTTGTTCTCAAGCTAACTGATCATTCTCTAAAGCAGTGCTTCTCAGAGGAGGGTCTGTGAAGCGTAGCCAGGGGGTCTACACGGTTTTATTTATTTTATTATTTATATTTAGTTACGGTGGTGGAAATCACAACCCACCATTATAATTTATTATAGTTATACTGAGAATAGAGTTGTTGTTGTCATAAGGCAATTTGAATGGACACTTGAATTTAAAGGGTTTAATCCAAACCTCAATAACTCAAAAACAAGTAACAGTCCTGTAGTTAATCTGGGTTTTATTTTTCAAGTCTAAGACAAGGATGAAAGCTGAGATCGAGATTGAGATCGAGATTGAGTCAAGATTGAGAATTAAGCGGTTCGAGGCCATTTCAAGGTCAAGTCCAAATGAATGCAAGACCGAGCCAGAAAACCATCAAATCCTTTTCAAGACTCATATATACCAGATTAAATTTTACATTTCTCTTGAGAGTTGCCTAGAATCACGCAGAATCATCCTGGACGATACATTTATACGATACAGTAGAAAAAAACATCATCATCATCCTTTTTACAAACTCCTGATCGAGACCAAATCGCAAATCTAAGTACAAGTGAATACAGAAAACGTCTCAAACATCTACAGCCCCAACACTTCACCTATAAACTTGGACTTTTGTTTGTGGAAAGTCCAGGAATTAAAAAAAAAATGTCTAAAATATTATTGCAATATTCACACTGAAATAATTTCCATGCAGTAAATCTGTGCTGAGGAGGCCCACGGAGTTTATTTTAGAGCTAAAGGTTAGAAAGGGCTGGAGAAAGCCGTGCTGTAAAGAGTGGAGGAGAGTAAAAGAGTAAAGTTTGTTGAGCATCAGAAGTGCATTGCGGTCAGCTAGCATTAGCATTCCGAGCGCTTCCTGAGGGATGGAGTGAGATTCAGGAGGAGTGAGGGAGTGAATTGATCAGTGACTTTACTGCAAAGGTGGCAGTTTTAGGACTAATTAATGTTGCAGCACAGAGACTACAAAAAAAAAAAAAAAAAGTTAGCAGACGAGAGGAATATTGCGATGTGTGGTCAGTGTGTTCAGTTAATTTCATGCATCAAGGCTTTCTCAAGTGAGTGTGCTAACTGTGCAGATTAAAAAAGGTAAAAAAAAACCCCCAAAACAAATCCTGACAACATGTAAGGAATTACAACACTCTATTGTTGTATTGTTACTGTTGCTATAGTTACCATGCTGAAGTTGATTATTTTCCTCAAAGTGTTTTATTCCTCTTATACGGCAGCAGTCTGCCAACGATTACAATTTTTATTTATTAAAGAAAGACACGTCATACATTTTATCTGTTTATTTAATGTTTGAGAAACAAGTTAGTTCCTGTTCTCACTTACGTTACAGCAGCTCTAAACAGTCTTTCCCTCACCAGCCTCTCTTTCTTCTCTCTCTTGAAGCTAATAACACACACACACACACACACACACACACACACACACACAAAAAAAAAAAAAAACGCAGACAAACTGCAAAGCATAAACTCGTCTGTCCTGAAGATGCTGGAAAAGCTACAGCTTTACCTCTGACTGTTACAAAGCGCTGACACTGGAGACTCCTTCCATAGCTGTTGAATAAACGTCTCCGTACAGAAACCATCACCATGTCAACACATCCCTGTGAATGAGCTGTTGCCATGGAAACCATAACGTTTTAGAACGAGTGCATTAATAATAATGAATAAACCGTGCAGTTGCACTACTGTCAGGTAATCAACGTTCTTCTGACCAATCACGATCCAGAATTCAGTGCAGTTCAGTCCTGCACACGTTAAAGATTGCACCAATTACCCTGTAGATACGAAGACGGGAATCATATCTCCAATGAGAAAGCATTTCTAATCGATATTTTTTCCTCTCTGAAAGTCTCATCACTAAAGCTGTTCAGAGAAAGACTGCGGTTCTTCGGGGAGAGACGCCTCGGGCTGAATGGGCTTGAAATTGGAGTAAAAGGCGGCTGCATTGTGAAAGACAGGCGAGAGTTAAGATGGAGGTCATTTCAAATGGGTGCTGCTTAAATGTCAAGCTGTCAGTAAACATCCTTAATTCGTTTTTTTTCCTTCTAATGAGGGCGCGCTGCTGTCGAATTCTGCTCCATGAGCTTCCAGGACTGAAGAGAAGTTTTTTAGTCTACTGATACAACATTAGGTGCAAAAGTTTTGCATCCCCTTAGGGCAAAATGATGAAAGCGAATAACGAATAGCGAACGAAAGCCCTGATTTATTCATATCCCAAAAAACGAGGACTGATCTCATAAACTGTGCGTGTATTCGGAGGACGTGTTGCGCGAATGACGTCACGTGCAATGCTCTGAGACGTCTGGAAGAGAAAAACTGGAACCGAAACTCCCGTGTAACAGCGATTAAAGGAGTTCAAAACATGATACGAGTGTAAAAAAAAGAGTCAGAGGTGAATATCTAGATACTAATGACTTCATGATGTCATCTGATTGGTCAGAAGGTGTTGATGGATTTTCCATAACTGTAGCTGACAGGCGTGCAGCTGCAAATCCAGTCACAGGTTTACATCAATACATCATCGTTTCCATAGAAACAGCTCATTCGTAATCTGACCGGATTTAGAAAGCCATGACATTTACTGTAAGGAGACTGGAACATTAATGGAAGGAGTCTCCAGTGTCAGT
>CM074986.1:22041362-22102868 GCA_037576825.1 Pangasius krempfi
TCATGCAACACAAATTCTTAAAACGAAAACATTGCTTGCAACATTTACTAACTCACTTTCGATCAAAATCCCACTCAACAATCCTCCACCGTCTGACATGAAATGAACACGAAGCTCGACGGACACTTCACCGCACGACGAGGGGAACTCGAGCTGAAAGCGAAATCCGAGACGATAACCTTCCGCTGATCATCAGGCGTCTTCATTTACATTTAAATTACATTTCCATCTGTATTGTATCACTAGAATGTAAGGCTTAATTACGGGTAAGTGAACGCAGTCGTGCGTGAAGGATTCTGTTCCTGTCTTTACTCCGAACGCCTCGTAGTCTCGTCTCTGAAATTAGCTCGGCGTGAAAAAAAAAACAGTACAGATCGTTCTGGATTTTAAAACAAAGTCCAATTTTGTGATTTTTTGGAAAGACTTTACGTTGAGGATAGTGTTCATAGGGCTACATAACACCGACATAAACCCTTCATGACATCTGACATAAACCTACATAAACATTTATAAGGTTTATTCTAACAGGCATCAGCTACACAGGGCTGCACTTACACAAGCCATATAAGATAACTGACATAAACCTACATAAACATTTATAAAAGCTTATTCCAACAGGTGTCAGATGTACAGATACATAACACCTACATAAGCTAGTAAAGACAAGTGACATAAACCTACATAAATATCTATAAAGGTTTATTTTAACAGGTATCAGTTACCTTGGGCCAAATAACACCTACAGAAACCTTTCCATAAACATTTATAAAGGCTTATTGTCAGCTACCTAGAGCTAAATAACACCTACATAAGCCAATCAAGACAAGTGACATAAACCTACAAAAGAATTTAGAAAGATTTATTCCAACAAGCTACAAATAACCTACATAAGTCTTTCAAGACAACTGACATAAACCTTCATAAATATTTATAAAGGCTTATTTCAACAGATGTCAGCTACCTAGAGCTACATAACACCTACATAAGCCAAGCAAGACAAGTGACATAAACCTCATAAACATTTTTAAAGGCTTATTCCAACAGGCTTCAGCTACGGTCATGACAGAGTTATGTGCCTTTATGAATACCTATGCCAATGCCAAGGCACTTTAATGACAAGAGTTATGTAGTTTTATGAATATTTATGCCAATTCCATGACAACGTAATTACAAAGTTATATATCTTTATGAATATCTATGCCAATAACATGCTACTCTAATGACAAGTATGACTATGTATCTTTATGAACACTTATGCCAGTTCCAAGACAGTGTAATGACAGAGTTATGTATCTTTATGAATATTTATGCCAATAAGATGGTACTGTAATGACAGAGTTATGCATCTCTATGAATACTTATGTATGCCAATTCCATGACATTGTAATACTGTGACATCATCACTATTATGTCACTCTGACAAGTGTCATAACATCCTTATGTCAGCAACTCAGAGCTGACAAAAGCAACAAAAGTCTTAATGGACTCCTTTTGGAATAAGACTTTATAAATGGTAGTGTATGTTTATGTCAAATCCCATAAAGGGGATATATGAGTGTCATGAAGCCCTATGAACACGATCCTTCAGCAAACTCTAAGTGTTTTATTTTATTTAATACAAAGGCTGAAGAGTGGAGAGAGTTTTTGGGTTTTTGGGGTTTTTTGTTTTTTTTTTTTTTTTTTTTTTTAGAATGTTGCCGTCTTAATATCTTGATGTTTTTTTCTGGGAGATAAAACTCGCCTTGATGGATCGACCCCATCAGCTTCCAACAGCGACTCATTGTTTTATCTGTTTATACGATTCAAAGAGGATTTTATGGATTGGTTTGGGGGGAAAATGGCTCTATCAGTGGGCGATGAGATGCGGAAAAGGCGACTCTCAAACACAAACATGGCCACTGAGGAAATAAACGTCCTAAACCTGAATCTTTGCGGGAAAATAATTCTGAGAATAAACACTCACCGACAGACAAAACAATTACTCCTTAATTTGCATTTTTAAAATTGAGGAAGTACTAATTGTGTCTCTTATTGACTCGACTACTTTGCCTAATCTAGCTCTTTAGCACTTCCTTATTGAAATAATCATCTGCGCTACTTTAAATTCACATCTGCACTATGAAAAGTAAATCAAAAATACCGTACTTAAGATTCTTTATAAACTACGGATGGCAATTCGTCCGAAACCTGAAATCACAATCAAAACGTTTGCTTTGCCTGCAGTTGCAAATGATCCCTGACCTGCACGTTCCCGCATGTCAGACATGACCACCCGAAAACACGTACACGAAATCATCCTCACGCACACACACACACACACACACACACACACACACTAACCGAAAAGAAGAAGAAGAAAAATAACATTTTGGTTTTGAGTAGTTTGTGGAAGAGACTCAGACTTCACACTCTTTATGTGATGCTCATCTATGAGACATGCATCATCCAAAATCACCTGCAAGCCAACCGAGGATAGAAAAAAATCACAAATTAATACTTTAAAAAAAAAAAAAAAAAAAAAAAAAAGGAAAAATAAAGAAATTTGTATTTTTACGTACGCAAAGAAATTGCGTGGCTACAATCCCCATTTGATTCATGTGTTTGTTTGCAGACATTGAAAGAAAGAAAGAAAGAAAGAAAGAAAGAAAGAAAGAAAGAAAGAAAGAAAGAAGAACAAAAAAGAAAAAGAAAAAGATGATGGAAAAAGAATAAATTTATAAATAAATAAATAAATATTTACTTTCAGAAAGAAAGAAAGAAAGAAAAAAAGAAAGAAGGAAAGAAACATAATTAACTGAAAGATAAATGAACAAATGTTTACTCTCTGAAAGAAAGAAAGAAAGAAAGAAAGAAAGAAAGAAAGAAAAAAAGAAAGAAAGAAAGAAAGAAAGAAAGAAGAACAAAAAAGAAAAAGAAAAAGATGATGGAAAAAGAAGAAATTTATAAATAAATAAATAAATAGATAAATATTTACTTTCATAAAGAAAGAAAGAAAGAAAGAAAGAAAGAAAGAAAAAGATGGTTGAAAATAAATAAATAGATAAATAAATAGATAAATAAATAAATAAATAAATAAATAAATAAATAAATAAATAAATATTTACTTTCACAAAGAAAGAAAGAAAGAAAGAAAGAAAGAAAAAGAAAGAAAGAAGAAAAGAAACAGAATTAACTGAAAGATAAATGAACAAATGTTTACTCTCTGAAAGAAAGAAAGAAAGAAAGAAAGAAAGAAGGAAAGAAAGAGGGTAGAAAAAAGGATAGAATAAAAGAGCAAACAAACAAACAAACAAACAAACAAATAAATAAATGCTACTACAGCATTTAGCAGCAGGTCTGAAAAGAAAAATCACACCAAAAAACCCTCTTTTTCATAATGATGTATTTGAATTTACAAGTGATTTTACATGTGTCTTATATTTAAAACAGTTCCTTCGCTCCTTGAGGGAATTTTTTTTTACAGCAAGCAATAAATAAAAAAAAAAAAACAAGGAAAAAAAAAAAGAAAAAGATGAAAGAAGAAGAGGTTGTATCTTTGGGAGGGGGGCAGTCGCCTTGGAAAAGGGTGTTTTTTTTATTTAATTTTTTATTTTATCTTTACAGCCGGAGTGTGGAGTGTGAAGGAGCTGGTGATGCTGAGGAATAAAGCGAGGTTATTCACCTTACAGCAGGGACATGGGAGAAAAACGCAGCTGTGGGTCGCAGAATAACATCTCCGTTATCACCACCTGGCTTTTTTTTCCCCTTCCATCCTTCCTCGTCGTGAAAAGGATCGTGCTGTTTCCGTACAGCAGGTAATATTTTCACCCTGTTACAAATAAGTGGATCTTAAGATCATAACAAAAGCGTATAAAGCATTACACTTGGGTTGCATGCCTCTAATATTTTTCAGGTAATCAAAATACGTTACTGCTCAACTCAAGGAGCGGGGTTATTAAGAGTTATTAAGAGTGTGACATTAAAAAAAAAAAAAAAAAAACCTTCAAATCTTCATTTAGAAAAAATCTACGAATGTCATACATGATTACAAGACCTTGATATTTTACATGTGCATATTACTTACACATTAGCTTCGTCAAGCAGCACTTAATGAGATAAACATGTTCATGATACCTACTAAAGGTTCTAAATCTCTGAGGATCTCTCCGAACGCTGGGTTACTCTCACAGGAAAGAGCAAGAATTCCTTTGGGAGATGATGATATGAAAACTGGCCCAGTGCAGCATTAAACATCTGTCCATAAATGCTAGTCTCATAATACAACATCATCCTCTGAATACATTAAAACCAAACAAAAAGCTTGCATTTTTTTTTTTTTTTTTTTTTTTTAATATAAGACCTGGAGTCATGAGCAGCATTCTCGATTGGAACATGGCTGGATGAGCAGAAACGCCTCTCGGCTCGCTCGTGTCTAATTGTGTTTCGTATTAAAGTGACTGCGCTGAAAGACCTTGGACGAGTAAACAACCGCAGTGGAGAGGAGAGAATAAAGAAAGACTTGCTAAACCCAACATATATGTGTGCTTTTTGAGCTCTGAAGTGAAGGCCAAACACCACCGGTCATCAATTTCAATCCATTTGGTGATTTCCTGATTCCAAATAACCAGGGTAATGTCTCATTTATGCTTCCTTATACCACAGTAATGTAGAATGCTCGATTCTGATTGGTCAGAAGGTGTTATTTTGTACCACGGCCGCTCATCATCTCTTTAGTGACAGCTCAGTCACAGGGACTTGTACAGTAGACGCCGATTAGTTTGCTGTCGTTTTCTCTAAGGAGATGTTTATTCCGAAATCCTCAGGACAGAGGAGTTTGCACTTTGTGGTTTCTGTGTAACAAAAAATTAGGGAAACGACTGTTCATAGCTGCTATTAGGTAAGTGAGAACTTCTTTTTTTTAATCTTCTTCGCTGATACTATAAACAGATGTGTCATCCTTTAATATATAAAAATTGTAATCATTGGTGAATTGCTACGGTGTAAGAGGAATAAAACACTGTGCGATGTGTTGGTATTTGAAAATAAACAATTTTGTGGTGGTAATAATAACTTGCTTCGCATCAGGAGCATCACGCTACTCCATCATTGATTATTTTCCAAGAGGATGCCCCGTTATGTTTTATTCCTTAGGAGCTTCAGTGAAATGAACTTCGGAAAGTCTTGAGCGATTCTGGTCTTCAGAATCCTACTCAGGAGGAAGCATTAATGAGGCTTTTGTACGTGAGTTAGAGCAGAGAAATCAGCAGACTGTTCTGGATTGAACTAGATGACCGTCCACAACATAGAATGATCCTGAGGTATCGGATTTGGATATAAGTTCTAATTCAGTACAGAATTCACCACGAACACTCTTAGAAAAAAAAGGTTAACTATATAATCCTGAAGGGTTCTTTCTAAAAAGTTTGTCCTTCTGGGGGAAATCTACCCACCTATCATTTTGTTCAGTTTTCTACAGGTTCTATGTAGAATCCTACCATAAAGTCTTTTCTCGTGTGAGTTCACAAGAGTGAACTCCTTTAGAAAGCTAAGAACCCTTACTTATCCTAAGAAACCTTGAGGAAAGCTTTTTTCCTAAGCGTGCAGCTCTGGATCAGGTCTGCAGAACAAGATTTTAAGAGGTTTTGGCCATTGTGTTGTCCATCATTAAGAGAGTGAAAGTACACCAAGTTGCCAGTTTATTAGTTATTAGTTATTCAATCAGAATACATAAATCTAGGACTCTACAGGGGTACTTCAGTTTGACACTCGAGCGGAAATCGTTAAAGGTTCTAAATACACTCGGACCCTACAGTAGAGGGTTTCCCTTTCTGAGAGGGTTCTAAGTAAAACCCCTTTGCAAAGCTAAGGACCCTTACCTATCCAAAGAACCCTTAAGGAACCCTTTTTCCCTAGACTGCAGCTCTGTATCATGTCTGCAGAACACAATTTTAAGAGGTTTCGACCATTGAGTTGGTGATCCTTCACCAGAGAGAGAAAAAGTACACCAACTTGCCAATTTATTCAATCAGACTACCTAAATGCAGAAGGGTACTTCGGCTTGTCCTTGAGGAATCCTTCAATATAAAGTAGGATGCTAAAATAGTTTGTTTTCTTTACCTGAGTTCCAAGTAGAGCCTGTTTAGAAAGCTAAGAACCCTTACCTATGCAGCAAACCTTTGGGGAACCCTTTTTCCAAGAGTACAGCTCTGAATCTTTTGAGAGAGTGAAATTACACAAGTTCCCAATTTATTAGTTATTCAAGCAGAGTACCTTATACTCTTAGGAAATTTAAGTTGTATTCCTTTCCAGAGTTCCAAGTAGAACCTCTTTAGAAAGCTTAGAACTCTTACTTAGCCAAAGAACCCCTGAGGAAAGCTTTTTTCCTAAGACTGCAGCTCTGTATCCTGTCTGCACAACAAGATTTTAAGAGATTTAAGTCCATTAAGTTGGCCATTTTTGAGAGTGTGAAAGTACAACAAGCTAGCAATTTGTTTGCTGTTCAGAACCCTAAATGGTACTTATCTAGAATCCTAAATGGTGCTTCAGTTTATCCCTCTTCAGGAATCCTTATGCATGTTTGACCCTACAATACAGGGTTTTCCATTCAGAGAGACTTCCAAGCAGAGCCCTTTTAGAAAGCTAAGAACCCTTACAGAACCCTTAACATTGGCAAGGTATTAGATATTTTGATCTAATAACTGATGAACAGGTAACTTGGTGAGAACCAGCATTCATGTTTGAACTTATCTAATGTTTCAGAGCTGTTTTGAACTGACCTGATGGCAAGAATGCGGCGACCACAGGCATTGCAGCCACCCAGCAAAAAGTAAACAACAGGCATTCAGTAATGCTCTGATTTCACAGTGCACTCAAGTACTCAACGTGACAGATTACACAAGTTCAAATGTAAAGTCAACAGACAACCAAAAAAAATTGTCAGTACCCTGTTTCAGATGGGGGTGGGGGGGGGGGGGGTGGGGGGTCAACAAAACATTCCCAGACACTAATCGGTCAAACGGACTTACTTGGTACAGGTCAAGCTTTCATTGCGCCGGCACAACCAGCTTTAATCTGTCATAAACATTGTTTCGTGTAAATGTAAATGAGTTGTATTTCTAATAAAATAAATAAGTACGTAAATAAATAAGTAAATACGTGCAAAAGAATCTTCCTGCCAGTAATTGAGAAGTTTAAAAAGCAGGGACATGAGGGTAACTAATGATTATTTTGCTACCACATAAGCTAAAATTCTAAAAGTCTAAATAGGGATTAGAATGCCAAAAATCCCAACTCTATAGTAATAGATAATAAAAGCAATGCAATGTTATGCTTCCTTTTGTTGAAACACTCCTTGCTTGCCTAAGGTTTATTCAGTAAACAACTCCTAAAGCGCCGTGGCTAGGTTACAGTCTGGCCCACTTCAAAGTGGTCCATCTGTCTCAGTAATTGCCTTTTCAATAATACACACGCCTCTGAGGTGACTGTAGGGTCAGCCAGCCCTGGACCCAGTTTCCCCAGCATAAAACCTGACTAGCCGGGCTTTCATAGCTTGCCCAGGAAATATTTGCGTTCCTACAGGGTAAATAACAAATGCTGAAAACCTTTGGCAAGCGCTATTCAGGAGGATGACTACTGATATATGAAAAAAGGTGATAGCTGCAAAATAGAGTACTCGAGTACTTAGCAGTTTTTCCTTTTAATATGTGGCCGACTATGGCGCCCTAAGTGAATAATTATTTTTAATTAGACAACGACAGAGCATTAAACGTCTGACTCAAGGCTAGGTATTTTCTTATACACTCGTCTATTGCTGAACTGAGAAGAACTGAGGACCCGAGGAGCTGAGTATGCACTCGTCTTGTTGGCTACATAAGGCATCGCATGCTCTGAAATGTACAAGTCATTGGGTATTCGACCATCCCTGGAACAGTATGAAGCGGTGGACTTCACAGAGGACCTCAGATTGTTTTCGTTCCTCGTTTTGATAGGAGCAAATTGTTTGTAAATGTCAGACGAGCTCCTGCCATGGACCAGGCGTGTGTCATCCCGTATTGCCTGCATGAATGGGTTGTCCGTTGTATGATCGGGGTAAAGCGATTTGCTGCGCTTGCTCTCCTCCAAGTTGTGGTTGAAGAGCATGGACCTGCTGCCAAACAGTTTGTCGGACTTGCTGAACAGGTTTCCGTACGAGCCGTCCTCCAGGAAGCGGTCCTTCTCTTTGAGGCTGACGCTGCGTGCCGGCCTGTTGAGGTCGACCTCTTTGGGTTTCTCCAGCATGATGTTGTCGACGGAGTGCTGACGACTAAGCCGTAGCTTGTTCCTCTTCTGCACATGAGGCCCATCCGTCTGGGGCCAGTAATGGCTGAACAAGTCGTCTTGCTGCATGCTGGGACTGATCATGGCCTCCTGCAACATCTGATCTTCGCTGATGTCATACAAATTGCACATGTGGACACAGGCCTCGCAGCGGTTGTAAGGTGAGCGCATGGGGCCATAGGGTCCTGTCGCATAGTTGGGTACCTTTGACAGACAACTCCGGCAGTGGGTTTGTTTGTAGCGGTCGTTGCTTTCATGCGGACTGAGGTTCTTGTCCTTTAAGTTGTAATGCTTGTTGAAGACGTCGTCTGGCAGGAGGTCCACATCAGTATTATGGAGGGGGCTGCTGTTCAAATGGATGATGGGTTGGTCACACTTTCTGTAGTTGTCATTATGATCAGAGTACATTTCAGGGAAATCCAAATCATCAGCCGCAAGACCTCTGTTCTCTCTATAATGTACAGGTTCCGAGTGCAGACTCAGCTCCCGGTCAGAGTCTATGGTGTAGATTTTTTCTCGTCCTGTTCCGCCCTGCTTATTTTTTAAGTAGGACAGCTCCACTTCGCTGCAATCCCTAGGGTATTTTGACGTCATCGATCTTTTTTTTAAGCTGTCCTTGGGTTTCAGGTGCTTGTTGTTCTCGGGATCCTTGAAAGAGGCGGCTCTGCTTGAGCAGTCAGAGATGTCGGAGTGGGCTGCCTCCTCTGGCAGGTAGCGCTGACTCTTCATAGACAGACGGGGGTCTGGAACCAGCATGTCGGGTGTCTGGCTTTGTCGTAATGTATCCACAGACTTTTTCCAAAGTGCCCTGGGTTTGGCAGCAGTCTGAGCTGCGTCTGCACTCATAGCCACCTCTACGGTGTTGGGGTTGGACTCGTTCAGTGTAAGCGGGTGTTGGCCCTGGAAGATGTAGTTGTTCAGGTGGTCTTTGTGCCGGTTAGCCAGGTAGCTCTGGATGTCACTGGAGTCAGCATAGACGTCTTTTTGGGCATAGCTTCGGTTGTCAGTGTAGACAAAGTTTCCTTTCTCCGACATCAGATCCATGATCATGGGCCCGGCTGAGTGCATGTACTCGCCACTGCGTTTGGGTGAGTTTACCCTCGAACCACTCAGGTTGGTCATGTTTGTCATCTGCTTGGCTGACTTGATAAGCTTCAGCATGTTGGCCTGAGGGCTAAAATCCAAGTCAGGGGACTTTTTCTTCATATCAATATGGACACCATGAATGCAACTCCAAATACCCTAAGAAAAGTAAGACAGAACATCAACACAACGTACAGGACAAAGAATGAACAAACACTGCTTCTAGATTTTAAGAAACACAATAAATCAGCATTTTAAACTCAAAATGACATTTGAGTCATCCAAATGCCTCTTAAACATGTAAAGGAGATGCGCCACAGTTGTAATGAGAAAATCCTGAGAATATTAATGTTACATTCACCTTATAAGCTGTTCTTTTCTCTTTTTCACATTACTACTGCGCATGACAGGTTTTCTCACATCCACACGCCTCTTTTGCAGACAAATGTGTAAACGTGTCTTGCATGTCTTTTCTCAAATGTTTGCATTTCATTACCTCAACAATGTCACTAAGACAAGACCTCCACCGCATACCAGATTACACCAGGAAGTTCTACCAAAACAGGGATCTCACTGCACTCCCTGAAAGTGCCGTAATCTTCATTCAACAGGCTCTAGCTAGGAACGATGACTAATTCCTAACTTTAAACTGCATATATCAAGCTCCAACAAGTTTGTATTGGGTTAATGTTTCACTCAGACTGAAACCACATCAGTGAAGAAAGGAGTGTCTGAGTTGGGTCTGATGCATGGTGCGCTGTGCATCCTTAAGCTTTAGCTTGTTTATCTACTGTCATATGTAGCCATATTGATTATCCCATTTTAGCTACAATACAGTGGAGTGGAAAACTAATTTAGAGTTTTGGAAAATCGATCCCTCTACCAGCACTAAGTGTTCTTCACAGTGACACTGTTTTCACCACAAACGTAACATTGTTTTGACTAATTGCACTAATACAATTTATAGACTAATATAACTTTAGGCGCAAGGCGGTATCAAGGAAAACCAGGACAACCAGCAGTGCACTCAGTATAGGAAAACTTTCTAGCAACCAGCCTAGAGCGATCTGAGCATTGTGATGCAAATAAAAAAAGAACTATGGACTGTTCACGAATGAACGCTGCAACTGCTAAGTGTGACATACATTGCTAAGTAGAGCAAAGGACAGGATGGTTCAGCATTTACCCTGCTGATGGTGAAGAGCAGGCCTGGCTTTCCTGAACACACTCCTGTGAAGCAGTAGCGAAGCCTCCAGTAGAACAGATGCTCCCACACAAAGGTGATTAGGCTGAGACCCATAGCCGTAGCCAGCATGTAAAATACCCCGGCCATGTTGTCTACATCCAGCTGACTGCTCATGACCTCGTTCTTTTCATTGTGGCAGATCCCGGTCAGCCACTGGGCCTCTAGTTCCTCCATTTCACCTGCACACACACACACACACACACAGAAGGCTATCAATCATCCTGCCGCTCCTATCTCCTACACACTTCAGCGAGCGCCGCTATCGCCACACTGGAGGAATATCGTCCTGTCATGAAACTTTCCAGTGTAGAGAATGAGTAAAATACACACTCTGGCGTCAGCCATATGCCGGCTCCATACAAGTCGGCCAAAATGATTATTCCATCATGTATCAGGGTTTATGTTAGGCAGGCGGTGTATAGAGATGCGGCAAAGTTGCTTGCCGATTCCATCTTGAATGCATTTCATTTTAAAGCGCTTGCTATAAGTTGCTGATTTGAAGAAGAGCAAAGTCATATGATGAAAATATGAATAGTATGAGAATATATATTTGTGCAAAAGAACCTGAATTACAGCACCGATCTTTAATCAAAGCGCTAAGAAATCTTTATTCACCTTCTTGTGGCCGTTACATAATTGGCAAATGTTTTCGAATTTTTCAGAATTTACATGAAAAGATGTACGAATGCTATGGCTTTTGAGATAAAAATAGTTCAAAGGAATTACATTAATAATATGAGCTGAAGCCACTGTGACTCAGTTGCTTGTTGACACAGATAAGAAAAAAGGGAATACATTAGAATATATAACCACTCAAATATGCATTCTGTTTAATTCCATGCAGTAAAGAAAACATAATATCATCAAAAAGATATTTATGAACTTGAAATCTTGTGCTTGAGAAGCCCATGGAGGGGTCAGTGTTGTCTGTTTGCTTGTTACGTATCTATCTATCTATCTATCTATCTATCTATCTATCTATCTATCTATCTATCTATCTATCTATCTATGTTCATAGGACTACATAAGCTTCACAAAAACCATAAACATTAAAAAAAACAAACTTATAATAATAAGTGTCACTAAGGAAGCTTTCATCAAGTGTGATGTCAAGTTGAAGTAACACCTGAGGATTTTCATGACACAAGGTTGACGTAAGTTAGAACTTTGGTATGTCAGTCACATAATGGTGTTATAACTTGCCAAATGTTCATTGAAAAACTGGAGCTCTTCATAAAGAAGCTCTCTAGAGTCTGCTAGAGACGTGGATTATAATACCATCAGATACACTGCCCTCAAGTAAAGTCAGTTTTATGCGTATTCAAGACAATGTCATGACACCGTAATGGATATTTTCAACATTTATGTCTGTTACAACAAGCCTGTATAAAAATGTATGTAGGTTTAGGTTATGAAGGGTTTATGCAGGTGTCATATTTAGGTGTCGTATTTAGAGAAAAGGCACTCACCGTCACCAATGATGGCCAAGATGGCCAGGTCCACTTGGCGTTTCCAGGGGGAGCCCTTCTGTAACGCAATGCCGTAACCTGTAGTGGCAAAGATGTAGCCACTTCCGATGGTGACTAGCTTGCAGCCTTCGTCCCGGCCGGCCATGTAGTTCAGTACGGCCGCGTCGTAAATAAACGCATCCAGTTTACTGAGAGAAACAAAAGAGTCGCGTCATTCAAACAAAACAAGATGATGTAACACTCCTACAGGTCCAGTTTTCTTTCCAGCAACCACTGAGTGCAACACATTTTGCTGGCGCGATTCTATGATTTAAGTCTAAATGCCTGCACCTGGAAAATGAAACACTTCCAACTGCAGCGACGCGTTTCTGACGAGTCGTTACTTAATTATTCACAGACAATACGAGCAGCTAATAGGTTTAATAATCACTGAATCAACTAACGTGCTGAAATAGCAGCCATCTTTAAGATGAACAGAAAATTTATTGTATTAATAAGGAATTACATTCATTCATTCATTTATTCATTCATTCATTCATGTCTCCTAAGAGCAACAAAAATGTTATCTGAGGAACGTGTAGAGCTGAAAACACGCTCGTAAAACCTTCATTTGTTGGTCAGAAATATGATGATGGATAGACAAACAAACCTTTACAAACTGTGTGTAGCAATCACAAAAATCACCCAAGCACGGAGAACATGGCACGTGAACGTGGATTCAGAGCCGAATCACTTTCTCACTGCGCTAGCGTTCACTTGGAAGCGGACCGAGACCACCTCCTCGAGAGGTTCTTAGACCCGAGTGTGATTGCTGTGTTCTCACCTACTTAAAGAACCTCACCGCGATGGAGAAACCACCAAGGTTCCTTTCAAACACACTAAGCTCTGCGTATGTGGCAGACACTAATGAGCTTGCACTCATGAGGAGTGGTATACGGAGCTCTTTCACTACACCCTGATCTTGTATTGTTGGTTGCATCTTTATTGTTTTTTTTAATTTATTCCCAAAATGTCAGAGCACAAATACTTTCTCCAAGGATTTGGAGAAAGTATGAATGTGTGTGTGCTTGTTCATCTGTACAATGTCTTTTAGAGGAGAGAAGACGGAGTGTTTGACCTCTTGATGAGGTAGAAGAGTACTTGAAAAGGGCTACTCTGAGAGCCTGGGAGCGCTGACCAGCCTGACACGACCAGTCCAAAGGAATCAAACTAATCCCACTGTCACAAGCCGATGAGCCAAACGCCTCCAACCTCGATACGAGACAGAACTGCTAACAGACTCACACTCACACACACACACACACACTCTGAGGCGAGAGCGTTCCACGTCTCCAAGTCTCCCTAATGAGTGACATTTGGAGCCGATGCTAGCGAGTTGTTCTTCTCTCCTGCTTTGCTTTGTCTAAAGCCCTTCATTACATCGACATTCTGACATTTCGGGAATGTCAAATACAACTCCAGGGTTCAGACCCGTGTCCAATGTTTACTTCAATAAGTCTATTATGATGCTGCTGCCCTGCATGAATCTGTGGAAGTATGATATATGATATATATACCGAGTTAGTGTGAATGCATAGTGCATATTTCATATTTCATAGCTATTAGCATATTGTATTCAGGGGCGTACTCGAGAGATGGATTACGCGCTCGTAGTGAGGATTTAATACCAGAAAATGTGCACTTCAGTTTTCAGACCTCAGACATAACCACAGACTTAAACGAAAGCACTCAAACACGAAAAGGACACTGAAGGAGATGCATCATTATTAAGGACATTCATTAGCTCTGGGAAGGATTTTTCTTCATAAACAACACTTAAGGTGAGGTGGAAGCGTAGTAGATGAGTGCACGCTCTGAATATTCTTCAAATCATGGGAACGTTTCTTGAAAAATAGTGACGTAACTATCGGTTGAACTTAACTCACCAATTCTAAAAACGACTCCTTGAGAAGGAGAACGTAAACGTAACAATCATTTTAATGGAAATAAGCTACATCTGGTTTTTTTAGGGTGTGTGTGTGTGTGTGTGTGTGTGTGTGTGTGTGTGTGTGTGTCCACCCTACAACCTCTAAATAAAATATTACTGTGGATAGTTCTGGGAAAGCTTCCACCTCTGTGTCCTCATTTCCAACTGCATGAAAAACCCTTAATTCCTGTCTTGTTTTGTTTTTTAATCTCGAAAGCTGTTCGATACATCATGACTCATTAAGCGATCAATTCCTGTTTTGGAATCTGTGTGTGTGTGTGTGTGTGTGTGTGTGTGTAAGCTGAGATGCTCTCCTCACCCGGTCTTCAGGCTAACCAGCGCGTCCGTCACTCCCGTCTGATGGTATTTCACCATGTACTGGTGCATGTCCGGATAATTCTTACGGATGTTTCTCTCCGTGCTGCCGTTAGGGACTGTCCCGAATCGGAAGGGTGGAGAGTAGGAGTACGGGCTCTGGAACTGGCAACAGGAAAAAAAAAAAAATACTGATGAGCTTCATAAAATGATACAAATCAGGCATAACAAAAATCCATTCCAGTGTCTGGAAGAAGAAATGCTCTGGCGCACACACACACACACACACACACACACACACACACACACACACACACACACACCCCGAAGGCTGTTACGAGCATTCATGATCAGATTGTGAATGAAAGGATGATTAGCTTCATCTTGCTTTATTGTAAGCTATGATATCTACTACAACAGCGTTTTTATTTTGTGTAGTTTAATATGAAAAGTAAAAATATCATAAAGGAATATTAATTAATTAAATAATGACATGTCCATCATCACGCAGTGATATGTATTCGTTTTAGCGTTAACAGAGACCAGGGCAAAGCTACGTGATAAACAGGATTCCCGAGACTCTGAAGTTCTATTCGGACAGGATTAGTTTTCTTGAAATAGTGTGTTGCTGGAGGACGTGTGCAGTAATTATGATCGATTCGCACAGGACAAGTGATCTCTCTCTTCACGATGTACGCACTAACTGTTAGCGTGACGATGGACGGCTTCAAGAAGTTCGCTTGTACCACATACACCTCATATCTTTCATTCAAGCTTATTGCTTTGGCCTTTTAATTTTATAACTTTTTGGAGTGCACAAGTAGTAGCAGTAGAAGTAGAAGTAGTAGGTCACATGACCATAACATGTACGTTTGTAGGCTGTACCTGTGATAGGAAGCCAAACTAGGAGCTCACGTGAAACCACCGGAACCGTCGCTTCTCTAACACGTCCTTTTAAATGTCGTCTAAATTGTTCTTGTCCTGCGATATGAACTCAGGAGGAAGGAGATGATCGAAAAGAACATGCGCGTCCCGGAGTGTCTCTATGCTGAAGAAAGTTCTCCGGGTCCATTCATAGAAGGTAAAATAAAACATGGCGGAAATCCATAAAGAAATGACAGATTCAGACGGGATGAAAATATTCCGGAGAGATATTCTAGGAATAATTCCACAACTCCAGCTTCACATTTGGACCCTATTTGGACCTGGTATTAGGGTCTGTCCTAAATTCTGGTGTAAATGGGGTCCAGATCATTTTCAGAGGTGATCACGTGGCTGCATGTGGTCACATGACATTTGTAGCGTATAACTTGAAGCCTAACCGCCAGCATATATGAAATCGCATCACTTTTTAAATTAAAAGCCTTCAAACCAGATAACAACTTGAGGGAAAGTAGAATAGTGTCTGTTCTAGCAGCCAGTTACTTGTTTTACTTGTTTAAGAGGTTTATGTTTAAACGCATATAAATGTTATTGTTACATTTGCGTAATGCGGTGCTGAATGAACTCACGGCGTATCCCGGCCTCCCAGACTTGTTCAGCTTTGTAGAGGAGATAATCAGCCACTGAGCCTTCATGTCTGTCTCGAACTGAACCGCACTACTCTGGTCGTACCGCTTTGAAATGTCTGTTCGCTGCACGCAGGAGGACCTTCGCCGTCCAGAAAAAGTGTTTTTATCCCAATTTAGCACACCACAGGTTAACTGTGCATCTCCATAGGCCTGGACTCGACGTATAATTACTGTGATTTAGTTATGTCGATAAATACACATCTTCATAGCTCTCTCTCTCTCTCTCTCTCTCTCTCTCTCTCTCTCTCTCTGTGTGTGTGTGTGTGTGTGTGTGTGTGTGGATGAGATCGAGTGCTCCACTCTTGTTAAGAGTCTGTTAGCGGTTTGTTGGAGTGTCACTGTGTGAACAGAATAACAATGAAGACAATCCTGACAGCTCACCGGCTGTATTATAGATTAAAGCATCTCAGTTTGTAATTTCTAAGTGTTCTACTTGCGTAAAAAGAGGAGGAATAAATAAGGAATAAAACAATACAAGGCTCAAAAGTATAAGTGTCGTTCTTTAATTAATTAATTAAAAATGTCACTGTTGGTAAATTTCTGCGATTATACGAGGAATGAAACACTTCAGGACGTTCGGTTATCAGAAAAGAATCAACTTCAGGGTTAGACGGTGACTCGGCTTCGTCATCACACGTCGTTTTCTTCCTCATATAACACGCATTTCATTACTGCTGATGACAACCGACTGGAAATGTTGGAACAAGTCGAAGTTTGGAATGGATGTTTAGCAGACCACTGAAAAGTCGTTGCTGTGTTGTGCTTTTACCTGCAATTTGTTTAACAGTGCGAGACATTTCAGAGACGGTTTGTGTGCAGACATCTTGTGTAAAGACATCTTCAGCGTTTAAGCGAAGGTCTTAAAGAAATATTTTATTTTTGCTGCTTCAGCAGAATCTGTAAACGGCCAAAAAGCACCGAAATGAAAAGCAGTGAAGCAAGAAAAATGCTCCGTCTTTAATTAGTTGCATTTCCGAACAATTTATAACTGCTAGTGTGATTTTGCAACGTGGCGAAAAAAAGATGAAATGCAAAGATCTTAACCTGTAAAATCTTTATTTTAAATGGCTATTAGATTAAATTCAATATATAAAAAATCTGTACCATTATTATTATTATTATTATTATTATTATTATTATTATTATTATATAGTGTAACTACCTCTCATCCTGAGATTTTACTCAGCTTTTTTTTTCTTTTCATTCCCCGCTAATGTGGCTAATATTGTACACAATTAGCATCATGTTCTGGTTCGACAGACGGCATTTAAGTCTAATCCCAGAATAAAAGTCACCATTCCTTTTAATTCTACTCAGTTTCTTTCAGCCTGGGGCTGTTTAATGATCTAACGAGAGACTTATTACGATTTGATATTATCCACAGTTCATCGGTTAATCATTATTAGACCCTTTGAACATCGTGAAGATCCTGGATATGGTTAAATAGGAGAAAATGTCACAACGCTGCGATCGCTCCTGCAATAGCATTACAAAGCCCTTTCTGTGGTTGGTGTTCGGTTATAAAGTGGAACATGAAGCTGAGAATTAAGGGATTAGTCTACAGGACTGAAGACGTCGGAAAACTTTGTGTCTGACTGTTACAAAGCGCTGACACTGGAGACTCCTTCCATAAAGGTTAATTATAGGAAACCACCAAATCAACGACTTTTAGTCTGTTTATGTGTTTATGAGTCGGTGTGAATGAGCTGTTGCTACAGAAATGAGAACGTATTAGAACGAGCGCATTAATATAAAGTAGAAAGAAATTCTATAGAAAATCTGTTTCAGGAAATTAATCAACAACGCCTGACCAATCAGAATCTAGAATTCAGCAGCTCTGAATGAGTAATGTCTCAGTATGAGTAATGGCTTCTGCAAAAACACAATAAAATAGCTTTGTTTTCTTTTATTCCTTTATTAATGCTCTTCTTATACACACGATTATAGAGAAAATAGATATTTATTTTGGAATATGAAATAACTCCAATAAGGGGTTGTGTTTATTTCCAGGCGCCATGTGCTCCGGGTATAAATTACAGCAGGAATAAAAATGGAAAAGTAAACACTCCGCTACATTAACGCTGCAGAGACTGTAGCTATTGCTTTCTCATGCGTATTAGCTCTGTGTACAGCACACTACTGTCAGAGCTGCTGTTCTAGAAAATAAATCAACACCGGGCTTACTGGGTCTTAGCAGGAGCGGGAAGGAATGAACTACATGTGCTCTTGTTGTAGCACTTGAGTACTCTGGTTGCTTGTAATGGTGCTTTTTAACGAGTGTAATCAAACCATTTCATTCAGGAAGACAATGAATCGTAAGTCAATTAAAATAAAATGCGTGAATTTTAAATAATTAAATTTCGAGAGTTAATCTAAATAACGCCTGCTGATAGTGTACACATCGTGCGCCGAATTTTCAGCAGCGATGTCTGAGACGGATGAGTCGAGACGGTTAATCGTCCCTGACCCAGTTTTCAGTTTTGAATCCTTCCAAAGAAACAGCGTCATAACGATCTGCAAATTCTGTAACGCCAGCTGAAACCCGTGGAGCTATCGGCATTTCAACATCCATCCCGCGGAAACACGTACAGCTAAGCCATTAGCTAACTGAGCGAGCTACACTAGCTAGCCAGGTCTTTCAACGCTTTAAAGTATGAAAGCTAAACTTGAGATGTCACTCCGATGTTTACTGCTTACTGCTAATGAGCCTAGCAAACCGATCAAGATAGCGAGCCAGTTAACGTTACGATTTTTATATACTGTTAATAACGGAGGCGGTGTTCAGCATAGCTCACTTGGTTAGTTAACATCATTGTTCAACAGTTTATTCCTCAGATATAGAACGTTTGGATTAGTTGCGTCAAAAAAAAAAAAAGTCATTTGTAAAGCAGCTACTCAACGATTTTCCCTGGATGACGTAATTTACTCGACTCAAGTGAGATTATCTGAAACTGAAAACGTCTTCCAGGAAGGAAGTCGTACCTTGTTGTCGCTCAGTCCCGTCACCTGGTCCACGAACTCCTCCTGGATCATGAAGGCGGCCAGGTTGGCAGTGTAGCTGGCGAGGAAGATGACGGCGAAGAAGGCCCACACGGACACGATGAACTTGCTGGTGGTGCCTTTGGGGTTCTGCACAGGGACGGAGTTGTTGAAGACCAGACCCCAGAGCAGCCACACCGCCTTGCCCATGGTGAACGAGGGTCCGTGCGGGTCTGAAACACGACACAAGTTCTGCTTCTGTAATTACAATTCTGCAAGGTACGGTTCTACATGAAATTGATGTTTTTTAATCTACTTGCTCGGTCACAGGAAGTTGCTCTGTAATAACACTATCCTGGTGCCAGGGGTAATATGTAGCAAGAACGCCGAGTTAGCATTCAGCACGGTTTCACATGGATGAAATGCACGCATGCAGTAGCAGACGGATATAATTTATCCTTGGGGATCATTTTAATTGCTGTTTATGCTCTGGGTTGTTTACTGAAAAAACGAATAAAACGCCGCTGAGTGTTGTTATAGACGAGTAAGGAATAATACACTCTGTGTCATGCTGTTACAGGAAAATAATCAGTTCAGAGGTGGTACAATGAAGCAGAGTTGCACTTACTTCAACCCAAGTACATCCCAAAGTGCTTTATTCCTCTTATACCACAGCAGTTTTTCAACTCTAACAATGGTTTTTTTTTTTTTACTTTTTTTCCTTTTATAGTTACATTTAATGCCCATGAAACAAGTAAGTTCCGGTTCTCACTTAGCATGTAGCTCTCTGTCCTGAAAACTGTCTGAAAACATAAAGTTTCATAAAGTAGCTCTTTCCATAAATGCTAAATAAACGTCTCCTTACAGAAAAGTCAACATATCAGCGGTTAGACACATTCATTGAAACACATTTTGTTACTATAGAAACGATAATGTATTAGAATGAGTGATTTATTAATTAATTAATTCATTCATTCATATTCAGTTTAGCTCAGTGGAGTTTTTCCTGCTCTGAACTGAAATCTTTTGGCTAAGTGAACGAGCGAGTGAGGGAGGGAGGGAGGGAGGGAGGGAGGGAGGAGTGTGAGTGTAGGTGGAGGCTGGAGGAGGAATTCAACTGAAATTTATTATCCGTAAAAGAATCAAAGTCGATCAATAGCTAGCCTTGGCACACAATGCATCAAACACACGGGCTGTGATATATAATACTCACTTTGCCTCAATCTATAGGACCTGAGGTCGGCTGTTTTTTTGGCTTGTTAAGGATTTTAATTTTTCTAAAAGAGCTCTACTTGGAACCGTTTCTGAAAAGGAAACCCTGTGTTGTAGGGTTGTGCATCAAAACTTCCCTCAAAGGGGCAAACAAAGAACGCATTCGGAGTTACTCTGTTAAAAATAAAGGTACGAGAATCCGTGATGTCACGCAAGAGCCATTTGTTGGTTTCCTTTTTGATAGGTGGATCTTTCTGAATTTTTTTTTTTTTTAATTGAGTGGAACAGTCTTTGTTGTAAAAAAAAATTATTATTCAGTTTATTGTAGCAACAACAACAACAAAAGGGTTCATTTGGGAATAAAAAATGATTCCTCTATGGTATCACTCAAAAAAAACAAAACCTTTTCTGCCACTTTTATTTGTAAGAGTGTAGATTTAACCTCATGCCCGAGGGAGTATATCATCTCAGGAGGGAGTTCTGTACGTCTATAACGCCCACAGGAAAACGCTAGGCCTGAACTTCATTTCATGTATTGACCGGTTTAATAATGCTGGTAGAGATTCTGAAGCTTCCCGCCAGAAAAGTGAACATTATATACGGTACAGAGATGGAGTCTAGACTCTCACAGTACCATGAATCAAACAGCGGACTTCCAGGTTCTACTTACAATTTCCTCGCCCTCAATCGGAAAACAGTTTTTTAAAAAAAAATCTCATTCTTTTATTAAGAGTTCTGTATCTTTATAGGACAAACCATTAAAATGCTTGTTTCTGATTGGCTGACAGGTATGTTAATAAAAAAAATATACGTACACATCGACAATTTTTTAACTGTTGGTAAGTGGCCATCATATCTGCATAATAACGCTCTGCTATCGGAGTCTTGTTCGCATATTGTGACTGTTTTCCGCCTCATCCGTTATTTTTTGGATATCGGCGAGCGTTATTTCTTACTCAGTCACCTGTGGTAGATACTAATATTAGGTGTTTGGCCAGAGGCTTTCCTTTACTCGAGGAACATGAAGGAGGTGATAATTGAGCAGGTTTGTGTGACCTTCGGGACTTCGGAGAAAAGAGCAGCCACAGGACGTGGTCGTTACGGTACCTTTGCCCTGGGCCAGGTTCCTGTTAAAGCCCAGAGGACTGATGTACTCGAACATGAACACGGCCATGGCGGTGACCAGCAGCAGCATGACGAACATCATCACCCACACGGACGCACTGAAGGGCTCTGAGGGAGACGAACAGGAATCATTACAGCATTTATAATCAGCGACTTCCATTTTCCGTCACTCTCTCTAGAGCAATATGTGAGGACAAGCCAGGAAAAAAAAAAAAAAAATTTAAGAATGGACAATGTCTCTAAAATTAATTTCCTGGCTAACACTTAATTAACATCCAACAATAATTCATTTCTTATTCATCAAAAATAAAGCAACATCTATTAAAGAAACTATTTACAATAATTTATGTACAAGCAGAAATTGCTGAATAAAATGTTTTTTTGTTTCTTTTTATTTGGCCTGGTATCGTTTCCGCATTTTCCTCCTCATTAAATATCCCCGGATCCAGGAACATACATAAATATTAAATAAAAATATGCAAAGTGACTATTTAATATTCGCATATTCAAGTCTTGCTTGTATAACAGACATTTAATCAATAATTAAATAATAGTTTATTGTTTCATTTTTATGTCTGTGAAATGATTAAAATGGCTTTATTGTGTCCATTGCCCTTATCAGTACATATGAACATTGAAGAAATGCAAATATGTTAATAATGACGCACTTCTCTTATCCTCGGTCTAGCAAGCTGGCTAGTTAGCTGCTAGTAAACCAGCTAGCATTTGCGATAAGTAAACACACTGAGATTTTTATTATCCTGTGATTTACATCATTTTCTTTATTTCTGCTGTCAAAATATATTCGACGTTACGATGACAACCACAACTTCATGGATTATTTAGCTAGCTAAGTTAGTAAGCTAGCTAGTTAAAAGGTTTTGTGGCTAAACGTTTCCATGTACCATATCGTCATCCACGATGAATTTGCATATATCAGATATAATGTTGTGATGTCACAAGCAGAGCTCACACGTAGCCCCGCCCCTGAATCAGCACTGAGAATGTCTCAGTTAGTTTTATATATATATATATATGTATATGTATGTACAATAAAAGTGGTAAAATTTACAAAAATTAAATATATTTTTTCAAATATATTATGTTCTTTGAAGAAAAATGTGAAGTAAAATTATTTTTACTGTTTCTCATTTAAACTTCTGTTCTATTATAATATACATATATAAATTAATATGTCATGTCAGTAGTCCAAGTCAAGTTATATATCCTGTATATCACTTACTCAGAAATTATAAACATTCATTAGCGGTCCTGAATATATATCATTTCCTTTGAAAGTTGGTCTTTTCAAGTCAATAAAAAAAAAAAAAAAAGTTAAAAAATCAATTGGAACCAAAAAAATGCAAGCGCAAGAGCAAATGCTCCTCAAAACAAACAAACAAACAAACAAACAAACAAACAAACAAACCATCACTGGTTTAAACAAAAATGTATTAAATAAATGTTTTAATTTGACAGGAAAATATAGAATTCAAATTTTTAGGATTAAGATTTATTAATCTTAAAAAATAATAAAATTTTTAGGATAGATAGATAAATAAATAAATAAATAAGTTTAATTTAATTTAATAAAATTTTTAGGATTAAGATAGAATTATTTTTTATATTTTACATTTTAAAATAATTTTTAAATATACGATATGATTCACAATTTTTATATACTAATTCTGATTTATATATATATATATATATATATATATATAAATAAAAGAATATTTTAGAAAAATGGTATGTGTATATGAAGTTGAGGAATAATTTCTGAAGGTGTTAGTGCTGAAAATGACCCAGAAAGGCAGAGGGAGAGACGGTGCCGTTGCTGCGGGACACCATCACGCTAATCCCGGTCTCCACAAAGGGAACGGAGAAATCGATGACCTCCGAGCGCTCCTCATTGATCGTCAGCGAGCCCACGGCCATGACGGCTTTCTTATACACCACCTGCAGTAGAAAACAAAGACGACTGAAGGCCCCAAACTTTACACACAGAGCAACTACACACACACACACACACACACACACACACAGCGCCACTCATATCTCATTTAGCTGCATTTGGCGCCCAGCTGCATTCGGGATCTGATCACTTTGGTCTCCGAATAAAACGCTAAATCACTTCGCTGCTCTCGCGACTGCTCGCTCTCGGACACCGTCTGTCGCTGAATTACTTCCAAGAGGCAGAGATGAACGGTTTCTCATTTCGCAGCTGCTGTCGATTTGCCACTTTTTTTTTATTTATTTTTTTTTTAACACAACTTACTTGATCAGATCTTTACTCTGATGTGTTTTTATATAGCATTTAGCACTAGTACACTTTTAAAATATCTTCTAAAACACGGCAGTGAAGGAAAACTGCTGTGCGCTAGTTAGCGTGCACTCATTAGTGTTATGCTAACTGCCTCCAAATGGCTTTCTGTCATTGCTAGCATGAATAAAATCATTCTTTAGCCTCTAGGCAGGGAGTCAGGCTAAAAAGAGTTTCAGCTAATCATATTAGCATGTATTAATGTTCCTGGTCTCTTAGCAAGTATAAAAATTATGAGAAAAATAGTGTTCATTTTTTAAATGCAGTTATTTAACTGTTTCTGTTTCTTACATTTCTTATAAGACATACTGCCAGATTAGGGGAAGTAAAGGGTTAATTTGACAATTTCATTCATATCTGGCTTATAGTTTTACTTTTTTTTTTTGTCTTATTAATGTAAAATCATCTTAAATTAAACAAAATATTGTTTTAGATAAAGAGAGGCAAAAAAAAAAAGTTCAAATTTTGTCTTTAAATTAAGGTATAAAATCTGTCAACATTTTCTAAAAATATTGTTTTTGATAAACTGAAGTAAAAATATAATTTAATTAATTTGTAAGCATTCGAAATAATATTTAAATATTATTTAAATAAGTAGATATTTTCCTACTTAATTTTAAAGAATTTCATTCTTACTTTTAAGTCAATTTCAGTGTAAATCAGTCAATTTAATAATTTATTAATCAATATATTTATTTATTTGCTTTTATTTATTTATTTATTTATTTATTTATTGGAGCATTCCCTTATTATTATTTTAATGGGGAGCTTGATTAGAAATTATTTTGATTTATTAATAATTATAATTAATTAAATATCAATAAAATAAAAATCAGGAAAGGGGATTATTTCTGATTAAGTGATATGCTTGTGTTGAGTTCGACTTCAATTTTTTTTTAATATTCAATTTTAAAAATAATGAATATGCATGAGGCAGTGAATCATAAATTTTACTTTTTATTTATGTTTATCAAAATATTTTCTCAAAAATGTTCATTTTGCTCTTCAGTGGGCTCCGATTTATACGATGTATAGAATAAAATTAAAACCTATTTTTTTTTCTTTGGAAGTCAATTTGAACTCGAGTTTCAAATTAACTGAAAAAACATAATTAAAATATTTTCACAACACATTTTTGGGTGAAGTCTCCTCACCTCTCCGACCATGCCGTTCCACACGTTGTTGATCTTCTTCCCGTGCTTCCCGTTGGTCACCAGGTAAAGGTCGTAGGTGAACTTGACGTTCCTGGCGATCTTTTTGAGGATGTCGATGCAGAAGCCCTTGCAGCACTTTTTGATGTACGTTCCTCCTCCTTCGGTGGAATTGCTGTTGGAGAGGAGATGAATTAGAGCGATATGTATCCAGAGAGAGCAGAACTTTTCTCTTCTGACTCACGCAGTTTACGAGCCGAACCCTTTCAGACCCTTCGAGTCGTCCAGTTACGAGGTGTGATAATCATTTTCAGCCTTTAACATGCATATAAAGCACTTTCTGTTGCTAATTTAAATCATTCTTCAGATGCAATCGGAGGATTATGACGTGTTGCATGAACACCTCCACATCATTTGTTCGGGGTAATAAAGATTACGGCACACGGAAGCGTGTGAAACGTGAACGACTGAAGGACTGAAATGATTCGGGAAGCCGCCGGGAGCTGGGATTAGCCTACAGGAGGTACGGTGCGTTAAAGCTTGACGAAGAGCTGCTGGCTCTCCAGAAATCTCTTAATTATGATGAACAGAAGTTTCGTTTCCTCTGGAGTGGCTCTCAGGAGGCCATCAGGAGAGTGCCTAGGGGAGACGTTTGGTGTGTTTGAAGATTTCTGGTGCTATTTTTGTATAATAAAAAAAAAAAAAGAAAGAAAAAAGATTACATGTCAGGAGCAATACGTTTCTATTTACAGGCCAATTAGGATTATTATTTAACCCGTTAAGCGACGTTTATCGCTCAGAAATAAGACGTGTGTCATTAGAAAGACTAGAACGTACACTTTCAAATCATCAAGGCTTCATTTTGCGATATAAAGCGTCAGCAAGCAATCCAGGTTGGAATATATATAAATGTGTTCAAAATGTCTGCCTTACACTTGCTATTATCTCTCAGTTTTTATTCATAACACAGCAATTTTTTTTTCTTCAAGTGCCACAGATTCGTCAAAACTTCAGCGTCACATCAGCTTATTATAACTGTCCTTATTGATTTTCTAAAAAAAAAAAAGGTTATTTTGTCAAAAGATCGTGAAGATGCAAATCTGCCATGTTACTCAAAACACAAACAGACATTTAATTTTAAAAAGTTATATGTTGAAATACTTGAATAATGCCACCAACACAGACAAAAAGGGTGATGGTAAAAGATTAGCGTGTGCACCGCTCTGCTGTGCAGCACTGCTTGCACAAACATGATCTGCATGGAAGAGTCATCAGAAGGAAACCTTACCTTCAAAAATGAATGTCTGAAAAACATTTTTTTTTAAAAATCCATCTAGATAACATTTTGAAAACAAGTGACGTGGACTGATGAAGTAAAAATATAACTTCTGTTCGAGATTAGCCTCCGAGCATGGCAATACGTAGTTTATTACCACGCTGCTACGCCTCACTCGCTAGATTTTACATCTGTGGCGTTTACCCTGCTGTTGCCTACTTCCGGAATCTGAATGCGGAATTGTGGAAAGGGACCACCGTCAACGATTCTTACGTCCTGAAGCAAAAAAAAAAAACTCCTCAGGTCCGCTGCCTGGCAATATTATCGATTTCTAAACACTGTTACGGGTCTAGAAACATTTTGAACATTACTCAGTCACTCACTGTCAGTATCCTGGTCGGGGTCATGATGAATCCGGAGCCTATCCTGGGAAAACTGGGTGTGAAGCAGGAATACACCCTGGATGGGATGCAAGTCCATCTCAGGACATCATTCACACACTCATTCACACATAGGGGCAATTTAGATTCATCAATACACCTACTGGGATGTTTCTGGGAGGTGGGAGGAAACTGGAGAACTTGGAGGAAAACCACACAGACGTGTGGAGAACATGAGAAACTCCACAGACAGTGACCCGAGCTCAGGATGGAACCCTGGAGCTTGTGAAGCAGCAGCGCCACACACGCGGCTGCTGTTCATCGTGACAGAGAGAACGAACGCTGAACATCAAGCACGTGAAGCTCTGATGATGAAAGCTGCTCACTCGGCTCACAGAGAACGAGAGGATTATTGTGCTGTGAACATTCAGCCACACGCCTTCATATTGCTCACAACAACCTTCTTTCTGTCTCCACTATGAACCACACACACACACACACACACACACACACACACACACACACTGAAATCCAGTTTAACATCGATCTCTCCCCCGGGCTGCAGGCTATGACGCACACGGCAAATTCCCCCAGCTCTTTTTCCTCCCTCAACTACTTTATTCAATCTCTTTTATGGAAGGTTTCATTATTTTACAAAGAAAAACAAAAAAAGAACCAGAGAGTCAACACTTTCTCCTACAGTGTGTCGTCTCCCTGGTGCCAAACCAATTAAAACTTATGAAAACACACATCACTGGGCAGAGGCACTTCATACCACTGAGTCACAGGTCATTTGTAGGAGTGTGTGAGCTTTCAGCTATAAGAGAGTATGGTGATGAGGAAATCGCGCGAGTATGCTCACACTAAATCTTATCTTACCGCTAAAAGTTCCAAGCTGAGATTTTCTCCTTTCTCACAAAACTGCCAAAAGAAACCTGGTAGTGTTTAATATGTAAGGAATAAAACACCATGTGTCATAGCTGTGGTATCCACTTTATAACAGCACGTCCTGAAGTGTTTTATTCCTCTTATACCACAGCAATGTGCTAACAATCACAATTTTCAATCGACGACTGCAACGTCACTTTTTATCCACTTATATTTACATTTAACATAACAAGTTTTCACTTACGTTACAGCAGCTATAAGCACTTGTTCCTTCACGTCACCTATTTGTTTTTTCTCTCTCAAAGTTAATAAGTCAACAAAAATATTGAAAAAAAAAACGCAGCTTGTCATGTTCCCGAGTGACCTCAGAGCGTCCAGAAGATGCTGGAAAACTTTCAGAGAAGTTATGTCTGACTGTTACAAAGCACCGACACTGGAGACTCCTTCCATGATCGTTAAATAAATAAACATCTCCTTATAGATTAACGTCCTTTCAGATCCGTCTATGTGGCGCGTCCGCTGTCCCAGTCCCTGTGAATGGGCTGTTACTATAGAAACTAATCCAATTCATTGATTAATAAACAAGCTGCACTGCTGTCAGAGCTGCTGTTATAGGAAATGAATCAACACCTCCTGACCAGTCCAGAATTCAGGAGCGCTGTGGTATAAAATGATCTAGAGTGTAATCATGTTCAGCATCCTGGAGCTCATTAAGAGATGATTCATCTTCAGAAGTCTTAGAAATCATCAATATTCACATTTCGACCAGCAGCAGACATATTTGGCTGTAATAATAAAGAATATGACTGTGTGTATATTTCTGATAAAGAATATGACTGTGTGTATGTATGTTTAAATGCCGCCATACGTCATGTTCATACTCATGGACTCTCTGAACCATGCGTCAAAAAAAGATTTAAAAAACAACCATCCTGCACTAGGCTTCGTAAAACGAACGGGAGCAGAAGTTGTCTCAGGTGTCACGTATCTCGCTGGGTTTGTCCTGCAGAACTCGACAGTAAAGTCATTTCTGTGATAAGGCGGCGGGAGAAGAGCTATTAGATAGCGCTGGAGAGCAGATAGAGGAAGAGAGCGAGTTCGTGTGGCAGCATGCATCACTGAGCTCTTCCTCCTCCTTCTTTTCCTCCTCTTCTTCTTCCAGGATGCTCGAGTGCGAATTGTGCCGTAGGAGGAAAGCAATACAGAGTTTACTAGCAGATGTGTGCAACAAGCCAAGAGCTCCTCATGAGCTCGTGTTTTTTCAGCTCGAATCGTGTCAGCGATCCGGCGAGATCACCATAATTAGCAGTGCGCAAAAAAAAAAAAAAAAAAAAATTCCCATCTGATTCCCATCGCCGTTAGCGACCTGAGCCAGAGACACATTATGTGAGATATATACACACATTTACATCACATCATCACAGCTCTGGGTTCTGATTGGTTTACAAAGGGTGGAGTAACTTGCTGTAAAAAAGAGTGCAGGTTTATCATCGTTTCTATAGTAACAGCTTTATGCATAATAATGAACAGATTATTTAAAAAAAAAACATATAATCGTTCTTTAAGGAGAGGCTTAATTAAGATTTAAGGAAGGAGTCTCCAGTCTCAGAGGTACAGTTTCATTTTGCGGGAGAAGGAGCGACTGCTTATAGCTAACTTACAGCTAACTAACTTATTTCACTGACATTAAATATAACTATGAAAAGATCGAAAGTATGGTGTGGCGTTATTTAATGAATAAAAAAATTCAATTGTTGGTGAGAAATCAAATGCTTCGGGTAGGAAAATAATCAACCTCGGGGTGGTAACAGTAACTAATTACTAATTACTAACTAATAATTTATTAAGTGAAAAATATCTTGAATATGAACAAGGTTCTGTCAAATCTGTCAAATCTCTTATGATTCAATGGCAATAAAAAATAAAATAAACGTAACATTATTAAACCTGTTTCTAAAAACCTGAAGCTGTCAAGTTGTTAACATTTTGCTGAAAATATTAAAAGGTTTAAAATACAGAGGGTGGATAAAAATAACGGAAACTAATAACGATATAAACGAAGTATTCGAATATTTCTCATTATGAAATTATGATGCCAGAAAAGGAAAAAAAACGGTGGATCGGATTTCGGAAAAACATATCGGATGTGTCGGATACTGTAACGGATGGTAACGATTGGAAGTGGATTTGAAAAGAAAGTATTCATGGAAAAGAAAATGTTTACATGTTTACACATAAGACTTGACTTGTTTTTCTTAGGATTTTATTCTATTTACACTTTATAGCTTATTATATTGATTATATTTTCAATGCAAGTGATTTTTGTGTGAAAGAGTAAAAAAAGTGTATTTTTTAAAATTTTTTTTAAGAAAACTCTCAGATAGGCCTGGGTATCGGCTGATGCTCAAGGTTTACTCGAGTAGAACAGAAAAAGCGATCTCGAGCCTCTCTAGTTTTCACTTGATTTATTTTTTTTGCGCTGTAAAGCCCATTACATGACGTTTAACAACAATAACAACCAATCTGAAGCTTTCGCATGGCAGAGTGGATGTCAGCTGTCAATAATTACAGTTCCCCAGCAGGCCAGTTAGAACGCTGTGCTTTGATCATCTGACCTGTAATTTTCTCAAAAAGCTGAAGTGCGCTTTCCCGAGCCAGCGAGGAAGTTGCTGAACGCAGCAGTGCTGTAACGGAGAGGCAGCAAAGCCGCCATGACATGCCTATAAACCCTTTTAACAAGACTTCCTGAAGGGATAAAAAAAAAAAAAAAAAAAAACGACCCGGGGCTTTTTGGACCGAGTTTCCGATCGTAAAACAATTTCAAATGTGCATATAGATAAGGCAGACAAAACACTTAGCTAAAAGCCAGAATATAAAAAAATGAGAAATTAAATAAACAAAAGACACGAGACAGATTAGAGATTGGGACGGGACTCACTCTTTGATGTGCTTGCGGCAGGGGACGGAGTTGCGCATGCAGGTTCCTGTCAGGCGTTCCACGTTCTCCACGATGACGAAGGGCTTCTCCTCTAAAGTCACGATGCTCAGGTGATTATCGTCCGTCTCGGTGTCGCCGAACGAGTTGAAGCGCGGCCACACCGGGTACTTCAGCGTCAGACTGCGGTTCTCCCATTTACCCATCTGTAATAAATAAATAAATAAAGAAATAAATAATAACGTTTCCTTGGAAGTCATTTCTCAAAGCAACGTGTGATTGGCCAGAAGGTAGTAATTCATTTTCTCTTAATCACAGGTTTATATTATAACGCGCTCTTTAGCTTTCAAAGTGCGGTCAAATTCTCGATTCTGATTGGTCAGAAGGTGTTGCTCACCTTTATCAATGCGCTCGTTCTAATACGTTATTGTTTCTATAGCAACAGCTCATTCACAGGGGCGTTTATGGAAGGAGTCTCCAGTGTCAGCGCTTTGTAACAGTCCGAACTAACACTGCCGCTTTTCCGACATCTTCCGAAAGACAAGTTTATTCTTTTTTTCGATTTTTCACTAACGAACAACGACAAGCTGCTGTTTTTTTTTATCTTATTAACTTCAGAAGAGAGAGAGAGAGAGAGAGAGAGAGAGAGAGAGAAAGAGGCTGGGGAAGGAAGGGCTGTTTATAGCTGCTATAACATTCCACAACATAAAATGTAACTAGAAATGGATTAAAATCATGAAATGTTCTTTAATGAATTTTAAACAATAATCATCTGTGGCACATTGCGGTAGTGTAAGAGGAATTAAAGCACTTTGGGATGTGTTGTTATAGGAACTTCCGTGTGCTAACAGTAACTCCACTTCACTGTTGATTATTTTCCTATAACAGCATGACACGGAGTGTTTTATTCCACACTTAAGGGTTCACTGGATAATTAAGGGCTCTATTTGAGTCACTCGTATTTAATTAATAACCCTGATTCTGACGTGATGTTACGCCGCATGCAGAACATTCCAGAGTATGTGGAGCACAATGAAGCTGAGCTGAGTGCACAAGCATCAATTCTTAATGTAAAAGGACTCAAAGCGCAGAACCGCGCGCGCCGTCTCTCTCTCCGTTCTGCTTCTCTGTCTTTTTTCCCCCTCTTGTTTTCTTCAAGCTTTTTGATCTGCTCTTGTTCTGTCTTACTCGAGTTTGTTCATGCATTCAAGCTGACTTTACATTTAAAAAGTGTCTCTTTGAGGCTCGGCTGCCCTTGAAAACTTCGTGGATACTGCGTAGAACACGTTCTCACACACACACACACACGCACACACACACTACCTTTAATGTCTTGAGCTATTAAGAGACTGCAAGACCTAACTGGCAGACTGAAAGCCTTTTTATTTTTCAGTTCACGCAGCAGTAACATGAACGTGTTTCGAGGATCAGTGCCGGCGGCTCTCAGTCCTCCTGCTTCCTCCTAAAAGCACATTTCCTCCTGAATTAGCCTTAATTCCAGAGAAGGTTTCGTTTCACATCTATTCCTCCGAGACCCTTTCAGTGTGTTCCAGATCATAAAATACTCTCTCCATATAAAAGGTGAAAAAAAAAAAGGGAGAAAGAAATAAACAAGAGACAACACACACCGAAGTAAGAAATGTCGTGCTGACTTTTATAACCGTGCACGTCAGATAAACACCTACCTCCAAGCTTTTCCATTCAAAAAAACCACAGAGGACTACTACACCAGGAGATAAGCAGCGAAGTGAAAAAGGAAAAGAGGAACAGAGCGATAAAGACAGGAGCCAGTCTTCCAAACGCTGAGTAATGACGGCGCTCGAGCCACTCACAATCACACTAGCTCATTAGGTAAATATAATTAAACAGAGGCTTGGCGACGCAGCCGTGCAGACAATCCGCATTAACGTCCTTAATTTCATCCACGCGCTAATGCCGAGTTTACGGGAAAGGACGCTCACTCCGTATTTTATTTGCTTCACTCGACTGAGCGCGTGGAGAGAAAGAGTTTGAGTTGAAAGTCGTCAAGATCTTCACTTTCTCATAATGGTCGTGTGAGAAGACTGAGAATTATAGTACGCCATGATTACGTTAGATTTTTAGATACATTTTTAATAATACACGTATATCTATGATCATTATGCGCAGAATTTGGCTACATTTGAAGCCTTGCTACGATGGGGTTTTTGTTTAGGTTAATGAACATGAATATATATTAATATAATATACAGCAAGCCAAATATAAAATATACCAAAAGCTGGAGTTACTTCTTTTCTTAATTCAAACAACAAATGCATCGTTCAGTGCGGTCAAATTCTCGAGTCTGGTCGGTCACAAGGTGTTGATCCCCTTTATTCATGCGCTCTTTCTAAGACGTTATTGTTTCCATAGCAACAGCTCGTTCACGGGGACATTTTCTGCAATGAGACGTTTGTTTAACTCGTATGGAAGGAGTCTCCAGTGTCAGCGCTTTGTAACAGTCAGAGGTGAAGCTGTAACGGAGCTTTAAGTTTTCAGAAATCTTCAGGGCAGATGAGTTTATGCTTTCTTTCCGGTTTCTCGTTTTTTTTTGTTGTTTTTTTTGTCTTATTAACTTCAAGAGAGAGAATAAACCGAGGCTGGTGAGGGAACGACTGTTTATAGCTGCTATAACGCAAGTGAGAATGTGTCTCTTGGACGTTCCATAACACTGAATGTAACTATAAATGGATAAAAAGTACTGCATGTTCTTTAATGCATAAAAAATGGAATTGTTGGCAATTGTTGCTGTTGTATAAGAGGAATAAAGCACTATATGGGACTATATGTGGGACTTTAGAGTGGTAACTGTAAATGTACTTCATCACACCACCTCTTCATGGATTATTTTTCTATTACAGCATGACACGGAGTGTTTTATTCCTTTTTATGTTTGACATTAGGCCTGTACAGTATATTGCCAGGCAAACGTTTTTGAAAACATGGAGTTATTTTTATTTGCTTCTGAATAAGAATAAAAATTGAACACGTGCTCCTTGAGGTCCATAATTGAAAAAAAATTAGGCATTTGATATTTTTCTTTTTTTTTTTGCTTGGTGAAGTGACTACTGTAAATTACTGTAAGCCGAGATTTGTCTTATGGTTGATATTAGACAGCGTTAGCGTCTGTAAGACAATCCTCAGCACTGTTTATCAGCTAGCGGGCGACTCTCTGAGTTATTAGCGCATTCACCACTGAGACACAGATTTAGCATTTTAATTGTTAACTCCCGGAGCGTCACAACGATCCCACGCTAATACTAATTTCATGCGCTGATCTCGATCTGGCTCTGTTTCCAGGCGCCGGATGACTCACAGATGAGTGACAGGCACGTGGGTCATTATCGTCAGCACCTTCAGGCCCCGGAGATACCAGGTTTTTATCTTTAGCAGCTCTGTGCCTCTACAGATAAAGAGGAACAGATTAGAAATCGGCGTCTTTGCTCAATAAGAACGCTCGTCCAGGAGGTCTGTTTGCAGATAAGATGAACTGCCCACGTCCAGCTTTGTTCAGGACGGATAATTAATGACTGTGTAAGATGGAGAAGCCCGGGTGTGCTCCGAGCTCGTGGAATGTCGAGTCTGCAGGTTGGAAAGAGTACAGATATACATTCTACAGAAACAGCTGCATTCTCTAGAGGACTGACTCCAGTTAGACGAGGCTAATAGACGTACTGGAGCATTTATCCTTTACAGTGTATAGAGACACGTAATACATTAGTTGACATGAACTAACATAATCTAAGTACAACCCAAATAAGCCAAATAATCAGCACCATCAATGAGTAAAATTAAACAACACCTTAATGAACGTGTTCAGAACCGAGAAGCTGAAATATTCACAGATTTACACTTGGAGACACAAGTTCAGTCCACATTCTGTGCTAATTTGTGCGATTTTGAGTCGTCGATTGAATAAACAATCAATGGAGGTCGATTTCATTAACACTTGATACGTTATTTAAGGAAGTAAAACCACAGCAAAAGTTAAAAAAAAAGTGTAGTCAGTTCACTAATTAATTAAATAAGAGAAGTTAGTTAATGGAACCTTAATGGAAAGTGGTACCATTTATGATGTCACAATATTGTCTTAAAAAAACAAACAAACAAACAAACGTGTCGTAAGACAACTGCACACAAGCTGCGTGATCAAGAAATTGAATTATAAAATAAACATGCGCTACTCTATCCGAAAGCCAATACTGCAGAGAAAAGCTGTATTGAAAATATACTGTATATAGTTTTGGATAAAAAATTTGTTGAGCCAAATTTATTTTCTGCTTTTTTTTTTTGCTAATATTTCTGTTTAAATTAAAGCACTCGCTCTAGTAACTTATCTTTATGTTATACGTTATATTAACAATTTACAGAGCTCTACAGAAAGGTGTGTAATCGTCGATATGGTGAGGTTTTCTTTAAATACATGTAAGATGTAAATTAATTTTTCACATCTCTGGAAGGAGTCTCCAGTGTCAGAGGTGAAGCTGTAACTTCAGGTTTTCTGACATCTTCAGGACAGAGAGAGGGGAAAAAAAGAGATATAGCTGCCATAACGTAAGTGAGAACTTGTTTCATGGACGTTCCACAACATTAAACATAACTATAAACGGATTAAAAAAAAGCATCGTTCTTTAATAAATCCACAATTGTTGCTTAAGAGGAATGAAACACTCGGAGTAACTCCGCTTCATCGCACTGTCCTATCGTTGATCATTTTTCTAGAACAGCATATGTTACTAATCGCATGTATTGCTGCACATTTCAGCATGTGCTCTAGGTTTGATGGTATGTAACAGTCTGTACAACAGGAAATCTTTTTTTTTTTTTTTCCCTTACTCTACACCTACACCTCTGGACAGCATGTGGAGACCGAGCACTCATAAATTCATATGGAGTCCATATCGATCTGTTCCCAGAAGACTGCATCTATTATATGGCTTTTTCCTTATTAAATCGAGAGCCATATTAGTCGATACGGAACCATCTCGCAGTGCACTGTGGGAGAAGCTATTATACTAATATCGACTGGCTCTATTAGTGCTTCTGGACCTGTACTGTGAGTTCTGCATCCTGTGTATGGCACCAGAATTAGTATTCCTTATTGATGTGCTCATGGAATGCCTGGTAAGTAATCGGTATTACCTTCTGTTTCATTTTTGGGGTTTCGATCCAGGGGTCAAGCTTCCAAGCTTCATAAAAATGCTCATTACAATTTACGTCTCTTTAGTATTGCAAAGAATATTTACATTTGAAACCATGTTGACGGTGGCTGTGAATATAGCCAGTCATTTCAGGCTGTAAAACGGGTTACCAATGACATAATTGAGAGAAAGAACGGGGGGAAATAATCTCATCTACATGGCGACGGCTGACACTGTAATGCCTCTTTCATTACTGCCCTGCTCTCAATTTACAGCGACCCTCGCTCTAATTAAACTGAACCTCGCTCCTGCGCAAACATCCATGCAGATAATTGATACCGTTCTGTGGCCTCATTTCATGCCACTGTTCCTGCCATCGAATCGAATCAAATCTCCATCTCAGCCACTTCCTTAATAAGCATAATTGGCCCAAAGAGGAAGAGCCTTCACGTGGATATAAGTGAAAGCTGTATTATCGATGAGGTGCCAAGGAGCAGCTCAAATGATGGCATAAAATTTTAATGAACCCAAACTAAAGTATATAAAGAAAGTAAAGAAAGGAGAGACTTGAATGTGATGCTTCTGTGCTGCTGAGGAAACATGGGAGTGGAAAAATCAAAGCAGCAAAGCACCAGCTTTTTGGGAGAATCAAACAAGATGTCCACTGACACGCGAGCTGTCCTGGAGCAGCCGGAGTGATTCGGGGCTTTTTTGGGGGCGAGGCTTATAATCACAGGTTTGATTTTATTTATTTTTTTTACTCAAAAAGTTCTTCCGAACTGTGGATTGATTACGCAATTCAATATGTCACTTTTGTAAAATGGTAGGCACCAGGTTTTGCACCGATTTTTTGGATGCATGGCATGACATGACATCATTCAAGGAAACCTGCAGACCATGAAGGCTGGCACTAGACGTGAATTTTTCATGATACTCTCAATGCAAGGTAATTAAAGCACAGTCTGTGGAAAAGTCTGGATTAATATATATGTATATATATCGATAAGGTATTCTGTCTTCTCCACTGAACAACAAATAATAACCCTCTCCCCATCATCACAAAACTTGAAACAGGAAGTAACATGATATTACTGAGATAACTTCCACACACAATGCAATCATTTCACACTTCACCAAATGTATCAACGTCTTGAGTACAGGAAAGTGTGAAAATGACTTCCCAACATGAAAGAAACACAGAGAAGCTTGCGTCACTTTGTGGCCAAATTGTCAAGGAATACAAGAGTGAGATATTAAAACATCAAAACAACTGTACAAGCCTTCTACGCGACCAAAGTCATTGACAAGGTGGAGCAGAGCTCTTGAGTGTTGGCATTTTAATGATCATTTTAACGATCCTTTGGGTCATTTTTGTGCCAGAGGAGCAAAATCACTGGATCAGCTGCTGCTGCTGCTTCCTGAAGGAAAATCTAACCAAACAAGACAAGCTTTCTCACCAACCATGCCGTCAACAAGGTGACACGCAGCAGCTCAAACAAGGCCATGAAATTCCAATGATCTCTGACTCTGAGATGTGAAGGAAGCAGAGAAAGAAAGAACCACAGGAGAGCTCAGATTGATTTTTTGAGTTGAGTGGAAAATCAAAGCCTCACTTCTGCTGCTTCCTCAAGTATAATCGGGCCAAACACAGCAAGCCTTCTCTCTGATTTAAACGTCCGCCATGCTGTCGAGAAAGTGCCAAACAGGCGCTCGAGTGGTGGCACAACAATAACTGAACCTTAAAAGAAAACATGTAAAGCGAGTACTGAAAGAAAGAAGTACAGTGTAGATCGGACCATTTTTGGGTTCTGACAAACTGAAGCGGAATGCACCAACAGAAATTCACAGCATCAGTTCTGCTGCTTTCACAAATCTAATCGAGCCAAACAAGACAAGTTTTCTCTCAGGTTTATAACGCCCACCATGCCATCGACAAGGTGTCACCAAGCAGCCGGAGGGATGCCATGAAATTCTAATGATCCCTGACGGAGAGATATGAAGGAAGTGGAGAACTCAGACTGCTTTTCGAGCTGAAGAGTGGAAAATCAAAGCATCAATTCTTCTACTTCCTCAAGTATAATTGGACCAAACACCACAACGCTTATATCAGATTTAAACGCCCACCGTGCCATCTACAAGGTTCTACTGAGCAGCTCAAGCGATTCCACGATATTTTTAATGATCTCTGACTGAGAGATGTGACAGAAGTGGTGAAAGAAATTTCAGTCTGGGCCAAATTGACCAGGAATACAGGAGTGCATAATTAAAGCGACACTTCTACTGCTGCCTGAAGCATAATTGGCCCAATCAAGACAAGCTTTATTTCTGTTTTGAACGCCCACCATGCTATCGACAAGGTGCCATGAAACAGCATGACTGGTGCCAAAGCATCTCGGAAATTGACAATATTAAGGGAGAAGCAAAAGAAAGAAGTGCAGACCAGGAGTAAAAAAAAAAACCAAAGCATCAATTTGACCCAAACAAGACAAGCCGCCTTCTAATGGATTCAAACGCCCACAAGGTGCTACAGTGCAGCTCCAGGGATGCTACAACATTTTAATGAGCTTTGATTGAGAGTTATAAGGCGGTAGGGAAATAACTTTTGGGCCAGGCTAAATTAAAGAGGAATACAGGAGGTTGAAAATCACCGACGGCACTAACTCTTCTACTTCCTGAAGTATAATCGGCCCAAACAAGATGCACTATCTAACTGATATGAATACCCCACTATGCCATAGACAAGGTGCCAGAGAGAAGCGTGAGTGATGCCAGGACATCTTACTGAACCCTGAAAAGCTCAGCAAAATAAAGGAGCTTGAGCTAATTTTGGGCCAGGCCAAATTAGCAGAAAATCAATAATTGGCCCAAACAAGATGAGCCTTCTGATGAATTTAAGCACCAACCATGCCATTGACAGCGGAGTATAATTATCTAAAAAAAAAAAAAGATGCACTCTAACTGATTTGCATACCCACGACATCATTGACAATTTACCACGGAGCATCATTAATGATGCCACGACATCTTAATGAACCCTGACAGAGAGATATGAAGAGCGCAGCAAAATGAGGGAGAGGGGCCAGTTTTGGGCTTGGCTAAATCAGCAGAAAATCAAAGCATGAGGTCCAAACGGTCCAAACAGGACAAGCCTTCTGAATGACTCTAAACACCTGACTGGAATCAGCAAGGTTCTACTGAGCAGCTTGAGAGATTCTCGAACATTTCAATGATCTCTGATTGAGAGACAGGAACAGAGTACTGATATCAATTTCGGGCCAAATTTCAAGCTAAAGTGAAGAGAAATACAGTGGAGTATAATCAGCCCAAACAACATGTACTCACTGATGTAAATATGCATAATGCCACTGACAAGGTGCCACAGAGCAGCTTGAGTGATGCCACGACATCTTAATGAACCTTGACTGAGCAATATGAAGAGCGCAGCAAAATGAAGGAGCTCGGGCCAATTTCAGGCCGAGCCAAATTAAATAGGAACGCAGCAGAAAATCAAAGACACGCCTTCTAAATAAATCTGAATGCCCACCATGGCATGGACAAGGTTTTACCGAGCAGCACGAGTGATGCTATAACAATTTAATGAACCCTGACTGAGAGATATGAAGAGAGCAACAAAAGAAAGAACCTCGGGCCAATTTCGGGCCGGGCCGAATTAAAGAGGAACGAGCCTTCTAAAAGAATTTAGACGCCCACCTTGGCATCGACAAGGTTCTACCGAGCAGCTTGACATTTTAAATGATTACTGAAGGGAGCAGCGAAACAAAGAAGCGCCAGAGAACTCGGGCCGCTTTTGTGCCAGGGCCAAATTGAAGAAGAATACAGGAGTGAAAAATGAGAGCAGTTTTCCAAGGTGACAGCGGTTCACTCTGCCTGCTCTGTTCCTTGCCTGTTGGTAAAAGAGGGAATAATGCAAGTGGCAAAGCAGCTTATTTCCTGCTAGCATAGTCTACGACTTAGCAGTCAGACCAATTCAGGGCAGGTTTCGGCAAGGTCACCGAGATAGAGGGATTAGTTCGAGGGGGCCGACATTCCATTACTGCATCTGACAATTGTATCAAAATCTATGAGCGATACTCAGATTTACGGTGGGATATCAAGTGGCCCCTCGGAGCTGAGGAAAGCTGGACGCCGGTGACCCTGTTTGATGATTCCTGGAGGGGAACTAAACCGCACAACATAAGTGATTTGCCATGCAGCCACGCAGCCATGCAGGGTAGGTCGAGGGAAACACTGTGTAACAGAGGGTAATAGTATTGAACGGGGGAAGACGTGGCCTTGCACAGATTCATGACATGTCAAATCCATCACTTTTCCTTTTCTTAATGGATGCCTCATAGATTGAACACATTTCCTGAAATATGTGTGGATGAATCAACAGGGTATTAATCTGTATATGTAAATTAAGGATCTAGCATTTTAAAAATTTGAAGAAAAAAAATCACATTTATTGCAAGATTGTATTCCCATTCTACTGAAATAAAAAAAAACAACACAAAAACCATCATGAACCAGTTTGATAGCTAGCATACTGATGATAACTGACCTACTAGCATAACTACTAATAAAACAATTACTAATGCGATTACAGAAATTATAAATTCAAATTTATAGTGTTGCTATTTCTGAAAAGCATAAAAAATTGTGCTATTATATAATGTTTAATTTTAATCCAACAATAGGTTTGTTAAACATCTGTCTTGTTAAATTTAATTAATCAAACTTATTTTTTTTAGCCACGGGTACAGCATCTCTCCTCAGATCAAGCCCTAGCTGTACGTTAAACGATGCTAAACATGCCGAGATCCCATCGGAGATATATAATGTATTTTTTTTGGTAATTATTTTGTTTCCCCAACTCATAGAAACGGCTCCGTCAGATGCAGCTGCTTCTCCACACTCCTCCTCGGATGGATATATGTTGTTTTAGTGACTAATCCTCCTATTCGGTGGCTCACCCATGCTGAGCGTTTTTATTTATTTATTTATTTTTTGCGTCACACCTGCAGTAGGCAGTTTAGCCCTTTTCTCGGCTTGTTTGTTGAGGTGGCCGCCTCACGCTGACAACGATAATTATACCACAGGGAACATCACGTCTCGAGCGTCACGTCTTAACCATCCTGAGAGAATCATCTTCACGCAACAGCGGCGTTAAATCAAATAATTCAGTACGCGGTCCGAGATCATCGTCACTCCACCGTGTCTGTTAGAGATACCACATTTTAATGGAATATAGATTTTACATTTTAACACTTAGAAATGTGAGTTTAAAGTGATTAACCGTCTGAATAAATTTGTAAAAAAGTAGCATCGGTAAGGGTGTGTTCAGCATTACGGCTAATATGATCTCAAAAAATGTGTATTTTTGAAAAGGGGTTTTTTATGGAAATGTGGGTGAGAAATTCAGTCTATATGAAACGCTTCAATTTACGAAGAAGAGCACTGAAGAGAATTTGCTAGACTAGCTAACATATGCTAATGTTCAGAATTTCTGACAGAATTTTTATGTCAAAACTCTTTTAAAATAAGCTAACCTGACAGGATTTCAGAGAGAAATTTTAGTCATGGATGAATGTTCATGCTAACACTAACTAGTCTAACATTAACATGAGCTAATCTGACAGAATATCTAAGTTTTTACAGGTGTATTTTTAAATATTTATAATGTTCACTGCAATCGCTTGATACTGCTACCCAGCTAACTACCATGAGCCACACTGACAGTTTTTCTGAAAGAGTTTTTAGTAGAAATTGCTAGCCATCTAACTAAATTTGCTAACCTGACTGTATTTCTGAGAAAAATTTAAAGCTATATTCTTAAATGTTCATAACTGTCAATGCTAATGAAGACCAGCTAGCTAAAATGAGCTAACCTGACAGCATTTCTGAGAAAAATTCAAAGCCATACTTTTAAAAGTTTCCAATCTTTACTGCTAACGCTAACCAGCTAGCTAAAATGAGCTAACCTGACAGGAATTCTGAGAAAAATTTAAAGCCATGTTCTTAAATGTTCATATTCTTTACTGCTAATGCTAGCCAGCTAGCTATCATTAGCTAACTTGACAGGATTTTTTTTTAGACATATTCGCAATCGTTTGCACGCTGCTGCTTATGAAGTGTCATATAAACTGTAATTTTCTACATGCGAGGAAAAATATCTTTGTTTACTGCTAAACAAAAGTTTGAGCAGAAGTTTTACTGGAAACTCACACGACCCGTTAAACTCAGCCAATCCATAACAAACGCGTCCGTTTATTTACATCTCGCTTTTGTGTTCCTGGAGGGTTTTGCACTTCCACAGAGCCTTATATGAAAATAGAACATTTTGTAATAAATACAGTATGATCAGCTCTCTGCCTTTCTTCTCGCCGCCTCCTCCAGTCCTCTGAAACGGGACTTGGCTCCACTGCTGCGTTTAGCTTCGTATGTTATACAGCTGGCCTTTTGCCAAGGTATTTATATTCACATCGCACACAGACGCATGTAGTGATTACTGCTTAGACGCTTCGAATTCTCTGGAACTGATCTCTGTCTTCGTTCATTTTATGGCTTTAGTACAAAAGGAACGAGCAGTAAGTTATTCCAAGGTGAAAGGTTGATTATTTTCCTATAACAGCATGCCACGTGGTGCGTTATTCCTCTTATACTACAGTTTTTATTAATCACACATTTATAGTTACATGTAATGTTGTGGAATGCCCACGAATCAATATAGTTTCTATTGTCACGTTTTTACGTTATAGCAGGTTATAAACGATAGTTTTTCTCTTTCTTGAAGTAAAAACTCGCAGCTTGCCACAGAGCGTAAACTCCTCCATCCTGAAAACTTTTCTGACACTGGAGACTCCTTCCATAAATGTTAGCTTTATGAGAAAACTTCACCATATCAACGATTACACACTTTTTTCAATCCGTTCACGTGAAGCTTCCGCCGTTCAAGTCTTTGTAAATGAGCGATTGCAATAGAAATTATTATTTTTATTTATTTATTATAATTTATAGAAAATTAATCAACACCTTCTGACCAATCAGAATCCAGAATCCAACAGCGCTATGGTTTAAACCTTGTTTTTGAGGTTTGTTTGGAAATGGCATTAGATAAAACTAGGGCAAGTTGTCGAGGGCACTTTAAAAGCATTATTGTCTCTCTCTCTCTCTCTCTCTCTCTTTCTCGCTCTCTCTCTGTCTCTAGCTTTCGCCTGTAGGAAAGCAGTTGGATGTCAGAGATGCAGCACTTGTCCAGGTGGCAGAGACACATGGTTTGTAGCGGCTGCCATCAACTCAGTGTGATGCCAGACCAATCCATTTCACACCGACAACAACTGATTGGCCACTCCAAGCCAGTCCTTGGGGCATTCCACCATCTTTAGTGCAGATTGCCTATGTGTGCATGTGTGTATATGTGTGTGTGTCGATGTTTATATGTGTTGCTGTGAGAAATAACAAGAGAGACAGATGAAAAAAAAAACACGTCTGTGTCTATTTGCTCAGCCGTCACACCTCTCGACTATGGGGCTCCTCGTCATCCTGAGCTGAGCCCTCCATCAGCCTCAGGACGCACAGATAAATATTTATTTCAGCGCCGGAGCCCGCGGGGTCCGGGTCAGCGGGTCTCTGTGCTGCAGTTTTGTCAATAATGAAATTCCAAAAGCAAACTCCATTTTTGATTAAGCCCAGGTTCATGCCAGCGTTCGGAGTCCATGGACTGCAATCATACCTGCCGTCTCGAACGCTGTGATTAACTGCTATTTTCAGATCAGGGGCTCCGGGTGCAGGTTAAAAGAAGCCTTCAAGTGAAGTCAAGAGTGCAATATTGGCTTGCAGAGCGCTTCAAGTCATAATGGATTATATATGACATGCGAGTGACGTGTAATTACGGTGCTGCCAAGCGTGTGATCGTAAATTAATAACACGTGATTGCATGTTTAAGGCATGTATGCGCATCGTGAGTGTTTCAGAGTACGCTGTCAGTCCTGGAAAGTCGTAGGCGTGTAGGGTCGTATCGTGCACATCTGTATTCAAACGCCAGACATAACTAAGCACTTAAGAAGTTATGCAAAGTTACGCAAAGTTACGCTAACACATACACAAAAATCAAATCTGTGAAATCGATTTTCAGGATCTCGGACACTATTCGGCACTTTGAGGTTTCTCAGTAACATGACAAGCTGCGTTTTTTTAAACCACAACATTAAATGGATAAAAAAGTATGACCTGCTCTTTAATGAATCAAAATTGTAATCACTGGCAAATTGCAGAGTCATAAGAGGAATAAAACACTTTGGGATGATCTGCTACAGAAAATAATCAACTTCAGGGTGGTAACAGAAACGCCACTTCACCACACCAGCTTCTCTGTTTAATCTCTTACACCACACACTGCACACTTGCTCCTCCAAAGCCACGTCTGGAAGCAAAAATAAATCAATTAGCCGGCCGCTGTGTTCGCGTGACACGCAGACGTGTATGAAAACGGAGAGCCTGAATCCAGCAGCGGGGCTAAGCTAATCGCTTCTCTTTGTGTGTTCACCATTTGCATCAGATCTACTTCATCGTTTTTAATGAATGTGGCACAACAGATGTTTATGAAATGTGAAGCTCGTGTTCAGCGGGGAACGCGGACGCCCGCTTTCGTAATAATGACTAACATTTACGCAAATGTGCTTTTCAGCAAGCTGTCATTATCTGCACGAAAAAGAGGCTGAGATATTTTTGAAAGACATTGGACTGTTCTGTACATTTTTAGCTTTTATACCGGCAGGAAAACAACAGTTTGAATTCAAATGCTTGTAAACTTTTATGACGTCTAACCACAACTTCTGGCAGAATGATGCTCCTGGGCCATCTCTCCATGGCAACCCATGATGTCATGGTGGGTTTTTATATGTTTAATTGCCAAATTGTGTGTTGTTGTGTGTTGATGTGTGTTGATGTGTGTTGTGTGCTGATGTGTGTTTATGTGTGTTGTTGTGTGTTGTGTGCTGATGTGTGTTGTGTGTTGATGTGTGCTGTGTGTTGATGTGTGCTGATGTGTGTTGATGTGTGCTGATGTGTGTTGGTGTGTTGATGTGTGCTGATGTGTGCTGATGTGTGTTGGTGTGTTGATGTGTGCTGATGTGTGTTGGTGTGTGCTGATGTGTGTTGATGTGTGTTGATGTATGCTGATGTGTGTTGATGTGTGGTGTTGTGTGGTGTTGTGTGTTGATGTGTGTTGATGTGTGTTGTGTGTTGGTGTGTGTTGATGTGTGTTGATGTGTGTTGTTGTGTGTTGATGTGTGTTGGTGTGTGTTGTTGTGTGTTGATGTGTGGTGTTGTGTGTTGATGTGTGCTGATGTGTGTTGATGTGTGTTGTTGTGTGGTGTTGTGTGTTGATGTGTGCTGTGTGTTGATGTGTGTTGGTGTGTGGTGTTGTGTGTTGATATGTGGTGTTGTGTGTTGTGTGTTGATGTGTGTTGGTGTGTGTTGATGTGTGTTATTGTGTGTTGATGTGTGTTGATGTGTGTTGATGTGTGTTATTGTGTGTTGATGTGTGCTGTGTGTTGATGTGTGTTGTGTGGTGTTGTGTGTTGATGTATGTTATTGTGTGTTGATGTGTGTTGATGTATGCAGCATTAACAGAGCAACGTCCTTCATGGAGAACTGAGTGATCTTTTTTCTCCACCCAGAGCTTCAGCACTGATGAATCAGTTTTGTCAGATTAATATAAACACAGCGCAATGCCAAGCGACATCACGCTCCTACTACATTCAGAAAATCTCTGCATCTGTCACAGAGCTGAGGCTCCTCAGGCGCCGTGACTCCTACCACAGTCCGGTTCCACTCTTAGCTCCTGAAAACAAAAAAAGAGCTTCTTTTCTTTTTTTGTTTTTCCGGCATCACAATCAACATCACATTAATGAAAAGTCCAGCAGTGGAGATATTGGTGCAAATAATGAACTCAAAGTCCCAGAATGCAACGAAGCGATATGACGCTCGGCTCGGCTAGTTAGCGATCAGTGAGAGCGCTGGGAGAACCCCAGTGAGAACCACCTGACCCCAGACATCCTCACTATTACTAGTCCAAAGTGGACCAAGCAGATTGTTGACCTGGTCTACATTAAAATGACCACTAAATGTCCAAAACAACAATGTAGTGAACATCTGCTAAAGCAGTTGTGACAAAAAGTCACAACGGAAAATACAGTTCTACGCTAAGATGGGTTTAATGGTGCGTTTCTGGACCAAGGTGAACTGAAGACCGAAACATTTTGAACATCAACTCGACAAAAGGTTTTAAAAAATTACCTCACGCCCAACAAAACTAGAAACATATCAGCTTTCTAATACTACACTTTAATACTACGCTTCCGCCTGCTCAGTGATTCACATAATCAAAACGTGAAACGAAACGGATGCCGGCGTTTAACGTAGTGAACTTGTGAGGGTTAAAGGTCAGCATCCCGCTCCCGTTTCTCCACGCTAGTTATCTGCAGCGGTAACTAACCTCAAATAATCCGGCTAATCGATACCTCCTGAACGCAGCAGCAGTTTCAGAACACAACCTAAGACCTCGCAAACATTACGCCACGCAAAAGTAATGCTTTCATACAAATGAGCCCTAAAGCTCCCGGGTCTAATTTACGCCATTTATGCCGTTATAGAGCAAACGCGATGGCGAGTCATTAGTGTGACCGTGGCGCTTTATAACGATCCAGAAGAGGCGGGGTTCCGCCGACAGTGAAAACAAACGCCACGGTGTGATCCCTCCTGCAGTCGCCGTGATCTCATTGGTCCGTGATGAAGCCGTAGACCTCTCAGATCACGGATATGTGAAATCATGCTCGTCATAAGCGTCCGGGTTTCTCCGTACAGGTCCGATCGTTCCAATTAAACCTCCTACCGGTATTGACGGGACTGCGGCCCGGACAGTGTAAATCAATCGCTGCTATTGTTGCTCCACCTTCCAATTATTCTTTCGAGCTGCGCTTTCTGTAAAGTGCTAAAAATAGGACCGAGAAGAGTGAGGAACAATCACATCGTCCAGACCACACACACACACACACACACACACACGGGTTTGTATCTATGAGAATCGGATGTATTTAGGACTCTTTAGAAGTTCCTCAGTTGCCCTCTAGGGGAATCCTTAAAGCTTCTAGGTGCATTGGATGCTAAGAACCTGTGACTGGATGCTAAAGAACCCTTTTAATAGGAATGTATAAAAAAAAAAAAAGCTGGTGTGTAATACAAATTCCAAATTATTCCTCATTATTTTTTTCTCAATACCTAGAACCTGTCAGGAGTTCAACTTTTAGAAAAACTCGTAGAAAAACTGTGATTAGTTAGTAAAATTAAATAAAATAAAATAAAACCCTACCTTCTCCCATTCGCGATCCTTGTTCAGGACGATAACAACCAGTTTGGGATTCTCCTGATAGCCATCCTCGGTGAAGGACAAATCCCGACCGTCCCACGTCACGTTCATCATGTACCTACCACACACACACACACACACACACACACACACAAACACACACACAGGGTTATGAGGTTAGAGATGTAAAGAAATATCTGTTCTTTCAGTCCTGCTGATATTAATGATGAAAATTATGTATGAAGGTCATTTGCAGCATCGAAAAAAAAAAGGAGGAATTAATGAACCATCGGACACCTAACGACTGACCGAAATCAGATGTCGCATCAAGCAAAGATGAAAAATCTGCCTGGGATATTATTAGCATCACATGATATCTGCATTTGTCACTGACACTCCTTTGCCTTTTCTCCTTCTCTGTGATGGGAATGAGAGAGAGAGAGAGAGAGAGAGAGAGCCAGTGTGATAAAGAGAGAAAGAAGAGATGCTTGAGATGACATGTAAAGGGTTTCGGGAAAGGAGATAAATGAAGGTGTGAGACATTTTAATCACACGTCGCTCACGTCACGTGCTGCCTTCACAAATATTTCAGAATATAAAAAGAAAACAAAATATATAAACACAATAAATCAAATAAAAATAATATTTTAAACACATATTATTGAGCACTGGCTTTGTGAATGAGGGCACAGCGTTATACGGCGTTGGTATTCTGAGAGGCATCTTAATATCCCACAAAATTAAAAGGAAATAATTAGCAAAAGCAAATAAAAATAATATAAATATATTAAACATAAATAATAAATAATATCTAAATAAAATTTAAAATTTAAAATTAAAGTTATATACTCTATTCTTGGCTTTGGTAACCTGTATTGCATCCAAATATTTCACAAAATTAAAAGAAAAAAAAAAATAAAGAAAAAGAATATATAAATAATGTAAATATTATACATTTAAATATAAATGTTGTTGAGCCTTATTTCTGTGAGTCAAGTGCAAAACAACAACAAAAAAAAAACCAAACCAAAAAAAATCCCACAGTGTTTTAGTATAATACATTTATAAATATAAAAAAATATAAATATGCATCTTTTTTAAGCCCTATTTTGTGACCCAAGTGCAAAAAAAGCAAAAATAAAAATAAATAAATAAAACATAGATAAAACCACAGCAGCTTTAACATGGTGAAATTGTAAAAAGGGGCGGAGTTACACTGAATATATAGTCAAGATGCGTATCCAATTACATCATCTCTCGCCAGTGCGTGTCGTAGGTTTAGCGCAGTGACGTTTCTGTAACGCGACGAGGTTTAACGTGAAGATTTCAGCGATTTAACTAACCAGCTGACTGACAGAAAACAAATACATTTACTGCTCTGTTGACTTTTTTTCGAGGGACACGGCGTTTCTGTTCCGAGGAGGCTCTAGGATTTTTGTTCCATGAGGGTACGAATGAAAACGTAATAAATAATAAATAATAAATAATAAATGTTATATGACTCTTGCTTATCAAGTTAAATATCAGAGCAATATCAAGTTAAATAAAGCCAGTAGGCTATAAATAAAAGTGCAACTCAGGAGGTTTCATACTTTCATCATCATCATATTGTCACAAATTCAAAGGCATTCTTTCAAATGCAGTACAACGTTTTGTTGGATGTGTATTAAATGTGCACTGCGTTTTAAACCGGATTTTTCTGGTCTTCATACATCATCAGCAGCGTTTTGAAAGATGATCTCGCGATCTCGCTAATCGCTAGTGCGAGACCCGTCCCGGACAGTACCATTCTTTAAAAAAAATTCACATCGACACGAATGACGCTTTTCCCTCGACTTTATTTCTTCTCTTTAATTATTTTTAACTGGACATTTCATCGATTCTGTTAAATGATCCGTTCTTTGCGTAACCACGTGTCGACTTTCTCATTCTCGTTACAGTCAAGTTGTTTGTTCTGTTGTTCTGCTACAGATAAAATAAATCATTCAGCTGTAATTAGGTAGCTGTAGGTGAATGTTTATATTGATGTGGGGCGACGTTAATTGTGAACATCCGCTAAGTCGAGCTGCAAGAATTGTGACAGGACTCATCACGATGAGCAGCCATGAGCAGATACGCGTGATGTCACTTACGCTCCTGAGAAGGAAATCCGAGTTGAAGAGGCGTTCATCCTAGCTGGAGGTCAGAAATTCCGAGTTACGACCTTTCGCTGAATGCAGCATTACACTGCGGATGAATTTTACACATTCCGCTGGAGCCTGAGTGAATTTTTTCTTCACCTGCTGGTTTTCCAATTGCCTGAGAATGCAGCACAATCAGCACAGCAGTGTCTGTTACAAAAATCTGTCTCTGTAGTATTTACTGATTTCCAGCTCATATTTAGTTTTGCTTTTTGTTTATTGTATTAAGCAATTTCCCCCTGGGATTAATAAAGTTCTCTGAATCTTGAATCTTGAATTATTGAATATTTTTGTTCAACGTTCATTCCTTTATTTTCAGGGTTAAATTGTTCTATTTCAATTTATTATTTTATGCGTGAATTATTTCAAAACACCTCCAGATTCTTTAGGTCAAAATTTCATGCCGTATGATTTCTGACTGTTTTACTAAAGGGTATTACTATATTAAAAACAAATGAATTATAAGTTAAAAGAAAAAGTTAAAAGTAAATGAGTTTTAAAAAAAAAAAAGTCGATGTCCAAAATTATAGAAAATGTCATTTTGGATCAAAATATAGAAATATATAGAAATATATATCAATATTCTTGAAAAATAAAAAGAAATGTGGTTTAGAACTGTTATGATTGAGCTGAATTCAGAGGTAATATATATATATATATATATATATATATATATATATATATATATATATATATATTTATTTATTTATTTATTTATTTTTTTTCAGTGGGGTTCAGTGGGACAATATATTTTATTTAATTCAGGATTTTATGTAGAACATGATTTAGAGTTGATTTACAGTTTATATTTTCCTAAAAACTTTATTTATTAAATTTATTCTCCCTAAGTGTGGACATGGTGGGGGATGGATGGAAACCTCTCTGCACAAAGTGAATTTCTGTAATTATGAGCCTTTTATTTTAACGAATAAAGCCGACAGAGCTGCTCAGTTCCGATGCCACTGCGTTTCTCGCCGATTTACGGCTGCACGTCTCCTGAACCCGTTTCGCCTTGTTGAATTGATTGGAAGCTTGGTACAGGCGAGAGCGCGAGCCTGCCGCGAAGCTCCGATCACGCTGGATATATATCGCTGAATCCAATTACATCAAACCACAGGAGAGGGAGCAAAATCGATAATCGCCGCTCTCTTCCTTTACGGGACGTGTTTCCATTCTCAGTAGGTCTTCCGGTACTCAGTTTAGACCTGCTTTCACACCCGGCTGTGTCTTATTGTGTGCTGTCGCCGGAGCCCTGGATCACTCGCTTCCCGCCAATTACTGCGCCAACGGAAACTTTCCACATGATGTCTTTATTAGAGCTTTAGGACAGCAGCAGGGGCTTCGTGTCCTGCCACCTACAGATGTCTGTACAGACCAAAACAAGAGGGAGAAGAAGAAGCGACCGGTCCTCGTGGTCAGGTTTCCATCCAGGGAAGAGCTGCAGTAACGCCAAACCACTGCACATCCCATCCCAAAAAACAGATTATACCTCAATCTCACTCTTTCTTCAGTGGATGATCTCAGTGTAAGAGCTGCTGTGGTAATCATAAAGACTGTCCTGGGCTCATCCCAGGACTCTTGCGATGCGTTCGGAAGTTTGTCGTTTTCTAGCTACAGAGTGGGAAAATTCACAGACGCCTCCCTGAAAGCGTGTGGTTTGTTAGCAGGAATCTAGCCAGCTAACATCAGTGATCATGCGTTTATGATGTATGTATGGTCAATATGCTACGTTTATGTCTATACTGACGTCTATGTTGTTTCGTGTCTACTGCTATAATCTCATTTAAAGTTGTGAAGTGATATTTGCTGTTGACGGTGTGAGCGGCCATGTTGACATGATGTCATCTGCTGAACTTCCCAACGTTCCGAGCGGGAATCCCAAGTTGAGGGGGTGAGTTGGACTTTCAGAAAATTCCGTGTTACGAGCTTTAATCGAACGCAGTATAATTCACAATGCGCCGTATTTGAGTTATGCGAGCTAAGTGCGGATCTAATACCAAAATCGTGCACAATCGTGAACCCCGTATTACAGCACATCACCATCGCACATCTGACGCTTCTGTAACTTTATAACAGTTAACAAGTTCACTTGGCTGCTAAGAAGATGTCAGTATTACATTAGTAACCAAAAGAATTGACCAAATATTGAAGTTCTGACATTGTTATTGTATAAAAAGTAGGATTTGTACATCCATTTTGAGGCCAATTCTGTCGTAATCTGGCTAGTTCGCTGTCGCTTCTTTCCTCTGTAGCTGGATCTTTGGCGTTCCTCAGGTCATACCTTTGGGTCCCTTGTGATTTAAACCCACCACGTTGTTGATCTCCTGTCTCTACATATTACGCTCTTCAGCAAGAGAACAAATAAATAAGTACATTTCATGAATATGAATCTCACATCACATCACATTTCCGCAGAGATGAAATCAGCGCTTTGGTAAGCGACATCGTCGTCTGCGAGTGAACCGTCGTCACGTTAACCCACCCGCCAGCGCGATGATGAAATCTAATAACATCAGGAAGCCAGATACTGACTCGACAAGCTGACTCAAATTGAAATGTGGGAATAATCCTGTCTTCAGTATATTCATAATATCTTTTATTACTTCTGTCTTCTTCTATCTATCTTTTATCTCCAGAATCCTGAAAGGCAAAAAAAACCTACACACTTCAGTGTTACAGCAAAATAAAATCAGCATCTTTCACCAGTTCCTCGTTACCTCCTGCGACAACACTAACCCCTGAACTCTGTCATTCCGTATTTTCCGAGTCACAGAGCGCTAACGCTGTTCCCAGATCAGCTTTCAGAGCGAGAGAAGTCCGGCAGATGCAATAAGATGCACTTAGAAAAGTATTCACGAGTCACAACCAGACATGACCAGGTTTTGGATTTCAAAGAAGACATCCAGACATCCTTTCAACCTAAAATACGAGAAATTTTTTTTTTTACATTTCAAATTAGCAAACGTACAAACTTAAACGAGGTTAAGACTAAGCACCAGAGACACCACATTGTTAAGACTGTGTTATGTTTTATGTCACATCAGCCGCATGATGCCAAAACATCTGGATGTAAATAACTCCATCCTGGAGTTTAAATAATTTTTTATGACAAGTGGTTACATGAATTTAATTTGTCTACATGCAGCTGAATATTTTTAGTAACATTTATTCATTATATTTTAGGTATATAATCAAGTAATTCCAACTATATATGTTTCAAATTTGAAGTCAATTTACATTTGCTTTTTTACTTGTAATTTTAATTAAAATCTACTTGATTTAAATGTTTAGACATTGCACAAATAAAACAAGTAAATTAAACTTTTGGTCATTTCTTTTAAGGAAATTTTTTAATTATAGTATTTCATGTAAAAAGTAAATTAATAAAGAAATAAAAATAAATAAGGTTTCTTGTTCCCGACTGAAAAAGCCTGATTTTGCAAATCATATATCATTATTACCGCTAATAAAGGGCTAATAACATCTTAATCCACTCAAACAAGGAATAAAACACAGGTTGAAGTACTGAAGAAAACTTTACCGAAATGCTTGATATCGCAAGACATTTCATGAAACATTAGTTCTAGGCCTTAAAACTAACATAAAACAAGAAACACTGAGAACAGCCCTTCCATAAGGCTCAAAACTAAATCAGTTAAAAGTTCCTCAGACCCTTATGCAAATTGAGTAAATAAGCCACGCCTCCACCGCAGGAGAAAATGGCCGCGTTCATCCAGGGAGAAAAGGAACGACGTTGATCATGCGCACGCGCAGTCGGGACCTCAAGCGACGCAGGCGGAATTATTTACAACTAGCTTTAATTCACTGAAATGCAGTTATTTTTCGTTTCGTTGAAACAAAAACATACTTAAACTGAATAGACAAGCGAAATGTACCAAATGTCAAATAATTTTTTTCTCTCTTTTTGTTCATGAATTCTGCTACATACCAGGATATTTCAGACCAGATCTTGGTTGCCTCTGCCATGAGGTTATGACTTGACCTTAGATGGAGCTTTCCAGAAGATCGTCAGCGCAAACGTGCATCCAAATGGTTCCAAGACACAAAGTCAGTCCCAAAATCTGTCCCTTGGGCTCCTTTTGAACCCTGCTGAAAATGTGCGGTGTGATTTAAAAAGGACGTCACAAGAGCTTTGGTGATGTTTTTCAGTCCTGGGGCTTTAAGTTGTGGCAACATCCTCCATATGTTTAAGCTGAAAACACTGCCGCGATTCCTTTTAGTGCCGATACTTCTGGAGTCGACTGTGTGTATTCGGTATGTAACAAAATATTGTTTGATATTATTGAGAACATTTGAGCAGAAGGGCACATCTTTATTTGCGCTGCGTCTTTGCGGGTGTTGGCTGAGTCAATGAGGCGCGTTTGCTCGTTCATTAAGTTTATTCCTGGTTCAGTATTTTCTGCCTTTGACCTTTTTCTCTGCCTGCGTGTGGATTATGGTTATGGATTTGCCTGCTATAACTGCGTTTGCTCATGAGCTTGCTAGGCTTACCTGTTCCCTTGTGCTATATAGTGCAGTGTGTGTGTGTGTGTGTGTGTGTGTGTGTGTGTGTTTCATCTAAGTGCACCTGATCTACACTGGGCCAGAACGAGCTACACTCATACTCCTGGACAGGCAATATGCATGAAAGCGTGTGTGTGTGTGTGTGTGTGTGTGTGTGTGTGTGTGTGTGTGTGTGTGTGTCAGTGAGGGCTGTTAGCTGTGTTCTCTTCTCCCTGGAGGAAGGATCCAGGTCATTAAAAGGTCTCCAAGTTGTATGCAATTCTGCATGAGTGTCTCTTACATGATGCACTACAGTATCTTTTTAATTTCATTTAATCATTTTAAAGAATTAAATACAATTTTGTATTAGTGTTTATCCTGATCCCCACGTAGGAATACATAACATAAAAATATATTTTAAATATTATACAATAAACCATGTACTACTTGCTTATTAATGGTTTATTAGCTAAGCTTAAATGAATGTCTTACCAAAACCTGGAATAATCACACCATTAAAAATAAACTCTGATTAGTAGATTTGCCATGTTTTTTTTTTTTCCAACCCGTAAATCTGCTCCACCCCTAATCGAAACTGTTCTTCTAAGCTCCACCCCTTTTTCCTCATGAATCATATATATATACAGTTTGAAAACAGGGATGTAGTTGTTGATGTTTACACTTTAACTGCATTTTATTTCACAGGCAGCAGAGTGGAAAATCACACACTGCCCCTTTAATTTTCAGGTTTTAATATTTTACTGTAGAGTTGTAAGGATTTCACAGATACCGAGGTGTGTAGCCGTGTGTCCACCACTGCAGGGTCAAGCTGAGCTCCAGGTCACGCCTATCGTCCATGATGATGTCATTCCTGACCTACGCATAATGAAATCACCTGGTGTGTAAAGTTCAGTCAGCGTGACAGTGATCGCTCGAGCGATCTCCACTGCTTTTCTGAGAAAAGGTCACCGAAATGGACGCAGATGCCGGAGACTCCCGAGTGACACCGGCGCATTTTAGATACGGAGCCGCTCCGCTCAGATCTCCTGTTTATAACGCTGACCCGTATAAAGGAAATCTATGAGTCCGGAAAACAGGAACGACAGCCGTTCCACGGGAGCCAAGGCCGAGCGCAAGGGGACCTCCGGCCTCCAAACCGTTAACAGGTCATTCCAGTGCTGAGATATAAAGACTGAATTTTCTGCTTTCCACACCAAGTCGAGATGAAAGCCATAAATCTGTCATAAAGGAAAACTCAGCCGAGGGAGCGTGTATTTCACCTCGACTTCTCACGTCACCACTTTAACAGGAAGATGAAGTGCAGCCTGCGACTTCATCGTTCTCTTTTTCCGCCTTGTCCTTGTTGTTTTTATTTACCGTGCCGTGCTTCTGTTTCCACAAAAAAAAAAAAAAAAATTAAGACGTTAAGACATCTCTGAAGGCAAACATCTGCACTGTTTCTCAGTGAATCTGCATTACTGTCATCCAGAGTGGGAAAACAGCGCAGGATGTACCATCCATAAAACCAAAACAATCGCTCCTTAATGCAATTCCCTCGTTTCTGTGGATGCTCTCAGGGGCGTTCTGCCCATTCTAACTGAGAGGGCAATCTTTTTTTTTTTTTTTTTTTTTTTTAGCTCTGTGATAGCAATTTGTTTGAAATCAATTTGTATCTGACAAGTTGCAATAGCACAATAGACAGGCCATTTATTTTCTCTACAAACGCAACAGGAGCAATGCGGAACTCTGTGAACTCATTCTTTATACTGGGTCTTGTGTCATTATCTGCTTTTCTTCAGTTTGCTAGTAACGCTAGCAAACCTTAGACTCGTATCATAGTGAGTAAACCGAACACGATACACATCTAGCTTTTAAAATGTTGTTGTGGGTGAAATGACAGAAGATGACATGAGCAGCTAACTCAGTGTCTGTGCCCTGATGTTACCAGTTATGAGTTAGCAAAATAGTTAGCTTGCTAAGTAGCAAGCACAATAACAAGCATTCCTGTAAGCGAGAACGCTGTCGTTAGTTAGAGAAAATTGTGTTTAAAATCGTGACAAAAATATGACCCGAAACTTAGCTCTTATTGTCATCATGTTAGCGTGTAGACAAAAATAACTTGCCTTTACCAGAGTTGAGAGTTGTGTTAGGTCACAAGGCATGACATCACCATGGACTAAGGGGCGTGGCTTGTGCATCTAGCACAAAAACACACTCATCTATCCAAAACAAACACGCTTGTCTTCTCGTACACGTTCTGTTTAAAGGTGCAGGGTGGCTTACTGGAATAAACAAAAAAAATTGTTCACTAGAAGCGATTTTCACATCCTGTTTCTACTGCAGTAGAGAAAATCTACAAAAGCAACTGGATGACCCGCTCGTGACCAGCGACACCAAAGGAGACTGATGAGAAATGGAGAGACTAAGGACAGAAACAGACGTCTACAGTTGGCCTACATGTTAAATTCTGCCATACTGAGACATTACAGCTGCTGGTACTGGACAGCAAAACAGAAAAAATGATGATAAATCCACCAGCAGGAATGACAGAGGAATTACAGTAACAGAGCAAATTGCAATATTCCAACACAACAGCTGGCATTTCAATTCATTCATCTTCAGGAACTAGAACATTCCCATCCCTGGGACAGTCATGTTTTTGAGCTCAAGTGGCGAACATCTAAAACTGCAGACATGTTCAGAGGACCCCGGAGCTGCGAGGCGGCGATGCTACTCGCTGTACCGCCATGTCCCTGCGGTTTCATTAGCTTTAAAATATCTAGAAATATCGCACATAGCACACACAAAGTGTATAAGCCTAAAGACTACCTGAGAGATACATTTTCTTTCAAAACTTTGGCATTAAAAAAAACACCCCTGGATGATTTGATACCATAAGAGAAGGCATTTTCGCTGTCCATGCATGATCAGCTGCCTTCCAAAACATGAATCCCTCGTCAGCTTTGGCTCGGCTCGAACCTTTCTCCAGCCATCTGTGCCAATCTCGTCTGGATCAGTGTGAGATCGAGCACCTGCGCTAGTGGGCACCTCGCGCAGCTTCGCTCCACTGTAAATGGGGCATTTCGCTACATTTCGCCCCCCTCTTCTCTCGTTTACTATGGCCGTCCTGGCACCCATAGCGGACAGGACATATGGACCGAAGGCTGACATGGCGTGGTCAAAACAGTTCCACCTGAGAGCAGAAACGAGCAGAGGGATGAGCAGAACATCACAGCGGGGCTCTTCAAGAGCTCTTTACAATTGGAGAGCGCTTTAACGTATTAGCCAAGACTCCCTGCTGCTCATTCATACTCCGTCCCGCTCTCGGCTGCAAATGTGTGTCACGTTACACACTGCGAAGAGATTAATTTCCTATTCTTGAAGTCTTACATGCTTCATACGCATCCATTCATCTATTCATTCTCCTGAAAGGCCTTTATCACATTCGATGCTGTAATCAAATATGGCCGTCTGTTTACCGTTTACCGTGTTTATGAGAATTTTAATACGAATGAAATGCGTGTCTCGTATGCATTTCGGATCAACAATTCCTGACAGCACTGAGCGAGTACCTGAAGTTTCGCAGTAAGACGAGAATCATTTGATAAGCAGTTGATGCTTAGTATAATTACAGGGCAAGTACATTTAAAAGAAATCATACAAGCCAGTGCTTACAAAAAGGTACGCACACAGGTTAAGGTTAGCGTGAGGTCAGCAGACATATCTTCTTTTAGCCTTTCTTTTCACATGAAATATCTCTTACTTGGTACAGTTCCAACAATTTTAGTGTAAGGCCCTCTCTCTCTCTCGGCCTGTCCATCTTCTCTTTTCCCTATCTCTTGGGTGGCTTTTTTAATCTCGACTCTTTCCCCCTTCACAGCCTCAGTATCACATTTCCACTCAAACGCCTCTCACACTTTGTGTTACTCATCATGTCCAGTGGCAAATATACCGGATACGAGACAGTCAGGAGCCTCAAACGCACACACATTCACACTCACACACACTGAGGTGTTAATGTTGCTGGAAGGGACCGAGTAACACTGCCTTTGAGCCATTGCAGCTCATTTACACCATTAACATGTCACGAGTGTCTGGATATCGATACCTGGATAACTAACGATCCGAGCTGGTCGTTAAGTTCACACCTGGTACTGATGTGCAGTTGTGTTGTCTGTATAAGGAAATATAAAACAGCTGGACATGGTGAAAGAGAATTCAATATACATTTATGACCTAGACTGCTGATATCCCCATTATCTGAATGCCAATACACGTTCATAGAGAATTCAAGGTTGCATCCCAAACCTCATAAGACACACTAAGTACTACGTACGCCAAGATAGCAATCACAAACTATTTAGTAGAGCAATTTGGGATGCGACCCAATTATCGGTAGCTCTGTGGATATAATGACCTGCTTATGTTTCTTCAATATTTAGTGCAGAGGCTTTTAGAGAAGTAACAACTATTCAGGACTGTCATAGTTACTGAGTACCAGGTGAAAGAGCAAAAAAAAAAGTCTACTGGTAATGGACATAGCGCCACACGTTTCTGACATCTATAGATGTTGAACCCACTAGTTCTAGATAATTATCTAAAATACAACACAGAGAACAAAACTATAAAACTCATCTCTGGTCGCTTATGATGTGTGTATTTTTATCCATGTATTTCATTATCAAATCTGTTCAAATCAAATTTTGTTTAAAAAAACGCAACATGCAAGCCAGATAGTGTTAGCACGCTAGCTGAAACGCAGAGCAATAAATATACACATTGAGTAAGTATACACAAACTTGCTCAGAGAAATGCACAAACACCTCTTATTAGGAACTAACCAAGTTCTCTATTTCAGCGTCTTCGCAACTGGGTAACGATACAAATTCCGCAATGAGGATAAATCTGCTAGCTTCCCAAAATCAATTCTAAATCCATTTTCCTCATCCCTCCTGATTGGCTGCAAGCTCCTGTCTGTCACCATGTAGTCAGACTTCTTTCGTGCCTAAAGCTGGAGTGGGATGATGTTTAACACACTTCGTGTTATGAAACATTTTTGTGCCCTGACTCAATAATAATGTTTTGGGTTTTTCTCCTGTTTGTTTCATTTTTAACAAAAATAAATCGTACAGAATGTAGCTTAAAACAAGAAAAGCAAAAGCAAAGAAAAGGGTAACTTTTAATGAGTATATATATATATGGAATTGCCAGAGTATTTTACTGTATAATCTATAACTATAAGCTACTTAATTTAATGTATGAATTAACACAGTTAATCACAGTTTTAGCCAAGGCTAATGAACTTTAGCACAGTTTTGGTTCCTTACTAATTGCCTGATTTAATGACATGAATGAGAGAAAAACAAAATCAATCTAAGCACCAAAACCGGCTCACTTACTTGTGAAGTGCACTTGGCGGCAGCTTGGCCTTCTCCATCTGCCCATAGCAGCTGGTCTTGGCTTCAGGAATGTCACCAAACTCCTTCAACATGGCCGCCGCAGCTGTAGTGATGATCCCAAGCCCATCTCGAACCCGTGCTTCCAGAGGATAGTCCCAGTCGTCGTAGGAGACGGAGATCATGCCTGACGGGAACTCGTCGGGCGTTATGTCCGGGTTGCCCGTGGTCAAACTGGGTACGATCCAGATGTATCCGAAACCAGTGAGCCCGAGCGAGCGCGCCTCCTCCAGGATGTACGCGGCTTCGTCTTTGGAGCAGTAGAGCAGGATGACGGGCGACTGCACCTTCTTGAGCTGAAGCTGAGCCCGTGCTCCGTCCACGCCGTCCACCGCATCCAGCGTGATGGTGTGCTGCAGGTCCCATCCAACGAAGCTGTTGTCCACCGTGGTCTTAAGGATGGCGATGAAGTCCTGGTATCCTGGAAACTTGCTCGTCACAATGGAGAACACGTGCCAGTCGTATTCCTCCATGATGTTCAACATCAGCAGCGCCTCCTGCTGGATGGATGCTCCAAACTGGAAGAACGTCGACTTCACGTCCTGTGGTTTGGAGAGAAAAAAGACCAGAGACCTTACTATGATAAATGAAACGTTATGCTGATGGATATAATGTCATTGATCATGAATGTCAGGAAGAATAAAACACCCATGAATATAAACGCTCTCAAATCCTGAGAACGTCCCAGAATAGACTTGATGTCACAGAGATATTTGATCAAAGTTAATGACATTCTTAATTAAAGTTCACGGAACAAAAATGGAAAGTGGCTCTGCATGGAAAGCTTCCTTTTGTCTAATTCTGTCACTCATCTGAGATTTGTCAAATCTCCAGAGCCCCAAGGTTGATGGGTTCGCGGTCTAATAATAATCCCGTCTGGATGAGGATTGTCAAAACGTCTAAACTCTTTGAACTTCAATCCTGCTGAAGCTTTAAAAGGTTTTTTACGAGCCACAATGGAGAGATTGTCTTTAAGATTTGGTTAATGAGTGGTAAGAAGCCATGAGAAGATTGCGGACATGGAGGAAAAAGGGGAAATTAGGGTGTTATTCAAAGACTTTATTTTTAAAGTCATGTTCGCATTAAAATACATAACCTTGTTTATAATCTAATCGCCACCTTGCTAGCCAGGTTTTAAGTCACAGATTTTTAGTTTACAGATTCACAGCTAGCTAGAAAACATGCTAACTTGAGAAGATTTCTGAGAGGAACATTAATTCTCATAATACTCACAAATATTCATCTTTTATTTATTATCTAACGCTAACTAGCAAGCTGGCATGAGCTAACCTGACAGGATTTCTGAGAGGATTTGAAAGTTTATAAAAATTTAAAAACTTTATTGATAATGCTAGTCAGTTAGCTGATGTGAATTAACATGACAGGATTTTAAAGAAGATTCTGTGTTTATGATCTTTTACTAACGTTAATGCTAACGCTATCTAGTTAGCTATCATGATAGCCTGGAGCTAACCTGACAGTCTTTCTGAAAGGATTAACTTGTATTCATAAATATCATAAGCTTGTGCTAACCTGACAGGATTTCTGAGAGGAACGTTAAAATGTATTCATAAATGTTCATAATCTTAACATCAAATGCTAACTAGCTAGCTGACATGAGCTAACCTGACAGGATTTCTGAGAGGATTTTTAAACGTCTATGAATTTTTGAAAAAAAAACATTATTGCTAATGCTAGCCAGTTATCTAACGCGAAGTAACTTGACAGGAAGTTAGCCAAATTTACAAGCTTTCTGAAAGAATTTTTAAATGTATAGATTTATAAATGTCGGTCATCTTTACAGCGATGCTAACTAGCGTTCTAATATAAGATTAAAGGGCCAGAAACTGTCATGTCCTCTCACAGCATGAGAGTAGAAACAGTACGGCAAACGCAAACACACACACACACACACACACACACACACACATAATCATCTATGACGAGAACCCGGTCCACTCACGTATGTTTAACGTCACCGGAATAACTGAGGGGTTTGTGTGATTGTTTAATTTCAGACAGCCGTGCTGCAGCGCGGTCATTACCAGAATAAAAAGCTGCCTCCGTCATCCTCGGGCATTTCATCTCCTGTTTCGGAGTGGGACGTTTAATAAAATATAGAGACACTGATTGAGTGTTCCCCAGCAGAGATATTGATTAGCCAGCTAGTGATTTGGCAATGAGAGCGCAGTGTGTATTTTAAATTGTTTTCTCTTCATCCGTGTAGAAACGAGTGATGCATCTCACTGGAAGGATTTATCCAAACATGCTAATGTTACTCAAAATGAAATAATGTTCCTCAACTCATGACCATCAGACATCATTTATTAGGAAATTTTGAAAACTATTCAATTAAAGGGATCATACAATCTATAAAATGTCCTCCTGTCAGTCCGCTAGCTAAGAGCTAATAAACTAGCTCGCGTTTGTCACAAGTCAAGCCGAACGGGATTTCAGGGATTTCGTTATTTTTCTCAAAAATTTGGTTAACAGCAGCTGAACTTGTTGAAATGTAATGTTACCATGGCAACTACAAATTTGTTCATCAGTAATAATAATAATAATCTTCTTTCGGCTGCTCCCGTTAGGGGTCGCCACAGCGGATCATTGGTCCGCATATTTGAT
>CM074986.1:22106850-22109350 GCA_037576825.1 Pangasius krempfi
GTCTGATCATTTCAGATTAGCGTCTGATCATTTCACTTTAGCGTCTGATCATTTCACTTTAGCGTCTGATCATTTCAGATTAGGATCCGATCATTTCAGATTAGGATCCGATCATTTTGATTTAGGATCCAATCATTTTAGTTTAGTAGCTGATTAGTTAAGTTTAGCGTCCGATCATTTCAGTTTATCATTCAGTTTTTCAATTCATTTTGTTCATTTCAGTTATCCCTTTCTCTCTCTCATCCCTGGTTTATCATCTCATCACTTCTTCTCCCTTTCATTATCCATCCCTCCTTCTGTCACCATCCCTTCTTATTTCTATCTGTCCATCTCACACATTCCTCCCTTCCTCACTCTCCATCTTTCCCTCTCTCACACTCTATTGTTCTATCTTTTATTTTATCCTTTCATTCCACTTCTTGTTTATCTCTCTCTCAGCATCCCTTCTTCTTTCCATCCCTTCTTTTCCAACCAGCTTGAGCTTCTTTCTCTCTCTCTCATCCTTTTGTTCTTTTTTCATCTTATCACTTCTTTATCTATCTCATCCTCTCTCTCTGATTCCTCCTTCTTTCACCATCCCTTGTTCTGTGTCTCTCCCTCTCTCACATTCCTCCCTTTCTCACTCCCTGTCTTTTCCCTTTCTCATCCTTTGTTCTCTTTCTCTCTGTTCCTTACTCCTATTGTTTATCTCTTTCTATATATATGACTTCCTCTTTCCATCTTTGTTTTTCACCCTCCATTATTCTATCTTTTATGTTATCTTTTCTTCTCCATCCCTTTCTGTCTCACCATTCAACTTCCATTCCTCCCTCTCTCTCTCCCTCAGCATCCCTTCTTCTTTCCATCCCTCCCTCTCTGCAAACATCCCCACTCTCTACATCCTTTCCTCTCTGTCATCCCTTTATTCTTTTGTCTTCTCTATCACTTCTTCTCTGTAACCACCCATTTCTTTATTTATCCTTCCCTCTCTCTTATTCCTCCACTTACCATCCCACATTTTCTCTTTCTCCCTCTCTAATATCTCTCCTCTCTAGCCGTTTCTCTTTCTCTCCATCCTTTCCTGTCACCCCATTCCATTTTCTGTTCTCTCTCTCTCTCAGCATCCCTAACTGTTTCTGTCTTCTCTGTCTATCCATTCCTTTCTCAGCATCAGTTGTTCCCTCTATCCCTTCTATCCCTATCCCTCTATCCATTCTCTTCCTCCCTCCCTCCCTCCCTCCTTCCTTCCCTCAACAACCTCTTTCTCTTTCTCTTTCTCTCCATCCATTGCTTTCTCACCTTCTCTGTTACTTTTTGTCCTCTCATCACTTCTTCTCTTTAAATATCCCATTCTTTACCTATCCCTCCCTCTCTCTTATCCTTCTACTTAACATCACTTATTCTCTCCATCCCTCCATCCCTCAATGTCTCTTGCTCTCTATATCTCCTTCTTTCATATTCTTCCTGCTCTCTCCATCACTTTCTTTCTCACCGTCTCTGGTCCTTCGTCACTTCTTCTCTGTAATGATCCCTTTCTTTATCTATCCATCATGCTCTTACCATTCCTTGTTCTCTGTCTCTCCTTACCACCTTACTACCTCTCTCTCCATCCCCATCTTTCTCTCTTTCACTCTCCACCTTTTCTTCTCTCCCCATCACTTCTTCGCACTCTCTTCCCCTCAATCTTTTTTCCCTTTCCCCTTCTCTCTCTGACCTTTCTATCAAACCCAACTTCACTCTCTCCATCCCTTTCTCTTTCATTTCTTCCTCCAGCCTCTTCCTGTCTTGCCCTCCTTACCCCCTCGCCATCTGTTGTTGTTCTCTCTCTCTCTCTCTCTTTATCCTTTCATCTCCTATGCACGCATGTTCTTTAAAGTTGCAGCTCTGCCTGAGGATGCTCCTAACCTCCACTCCTTTGTGTTTACATCATCAGATTGCTAATCTCATTAGCGCTGCTGTCATTCCACAGTGAACTCTACGGTCACGCCCTGTTAGTGCTGTCCGCTTGGTCTTCAGCCGCCATCGCTGAAAAGACGAGTGCACATGAAAACAAACAAACAAACAAACAAACAAACAAAAACCCACAAGCAATTTATTTTTCGTGTTGCGTTTAACTGCAGTCCAGGTAGAAAAGAAGACGAGACGACGTGTGTGTGTGTGTGTGTGTATGTGTGTGTGTGTGTGTGTGTGTGTGTGTGTTCCCCTTCAGCTCCACACCATGAAATTTAATCAAATCACTTCCACTTCTCCGAGAAACCACATAATTAATACTGCAACAGCTGCAGGATGAAGAATCAATGCGTCACACATCATTTATGCTTTATTACTATTTTTCCACACACACACACACACACACACACACACACACAAAAGAAAAAGCCTGACATGAAGAGCGCCCCCACACCTTAGCGGAGCTTTAATGGAGAAGAAACCGAGCCGTAGTGGTTAAATGAGTTACGATCTCGGCGCCTGACCTCTCCCTCATCAGCTCTCCTATTTAAATTTGATTGGCTGCCAGCAG
>CM074986.1:22114350-22119350 GCA_037576825.1 Pangasius krempfi
CTGTTTACTTTTAAGCGTGGATCAGAGTGACCAATCAGAGGTCTGCACTGTTTCTAGCTCCACCCACTTGTCACTGTTTAGTGCAGCAGTTTGTAAATGAAAGTAATGAAGCAGAGCGTCTGTTCCCACCCTGAAGTTTTCCTCATTATATTATGTGTGTTTTATTCCTCTTACACCACAGCAATTTTCCAACAATTACTATTTTTTATTAATTACCGAACATCGTGCTTTTTATCCATTTACAGTTACGTTTAATGTTGTTCGACATCCAAGTTAGATCCTATTCTCTCTCTCCTGACGTTAGTAAGACAAATAAAACACAGCTTGTCACGCAACCGAGAAAACACAAAGCGTGTGAACTCTTCCTTCTTAAAGATACAAAGCGCTGACACTGGAGACTCCTTCCATAAATGTTAAATAAACATCTCTTTACGTCAAACAAACGTCGCACAAGTCCCTGTGAATGAGCTGTTACTATAGAAACGATAATGTATTAATATCGAATGAGCACATTAACATAAAGCTGTGATTTGCAGCTGAACTACTGAGCTGCTGAGCTGCTGTTATGGAAAATTAATCAACACCTTCTGACCAATCCGAGTCCAGAATCCTCACTGCCGTGACTCTTTGCTGTGTTTTAGAGCCAGATTTCTACACCTCCAAATATTCATACATTTCCCCCATAATCATATCAGCAATAAATGAATTTGTGTTTACAAATTTAAGTCCAATGTGTAACTTTATCTTCATCCAATTTTCTGCTATGATTCCGTCTTCAAGCTTTGTGTGAATTAGTGGGAAATTTTACGACTTCAGAACGGTTCTGTTTCAGGCTCCGTACTGTTTTCTCTTTACATCCAGCGCCTTTCACGTGCAGTTCACAAACACTTCACCGCTACGCTACTTATACGCAATTATATACATCATTTTATTATCTAGCTGTTTATGGAAAATGTGTAACTTCACTCCAAAGCTGGTCAGGAGCACACATCTTTTAACAAAACGTAATGAAAGTTAAACGAAACTTGCTCTGTTTTCGTATATTTTTATATTTAATTTTATATACAGTTATTTTTATTTCATTATTATAAAATTCTTCAAACATTTGTTGTACTTATTTTAAAAATTTTTGCTTACTTTATTTCATTTTATTCAATATTTGTATACCTTTTGCATCCTTATGCTTATTTTGTACTTGTATTTTCTTTTTTAAATCTTTTATTTTATCCTGTGACCTCCATTAGACTACGTTTTTATCACTTAATTCATGCATTATTATTATTATTATTATTATTAAGCAACTACTTAAGAGGCAACATTAGCTAAGCTAACTACTCACCTACTGTGGCTATTATTGCTTAGCTATTGTTATGGTTTTTTTTTGTCCGTTTATAGGTGTCCTGTGCAGCTAAATGTATTGTTATCTTCTTCAGCGTTCTAATCAACACTGCTTTGGAAAAAATGAGGTTAAAACCCAGACAAACAGACACCAAATAACACAATTCTGTGAACGGAAGCCGTTCTTGCTGAGTTCTAGCATTTTTATAAGCGTGAGATTTGCTCTTGTCAGATTCTCATTAGCGAGAACGATGCTCCTGCCACGCTGCCGTCTCAGACAGCTGTGTATACACTGTGTTGTGGGGCTTCAGCACTTCTTCTCCCTGGTTGGATCAGATGACTTCTTTTTTTCCCCCAGCTCCCCTTTTTCTCCCCGTCTGCCTGCGCACATCTGTCCCGTGACATGGCTCATTCATCTTCGCTCGCCTCCCTCTGAATATTGCATCACTGATTTGGGGGAGGGTGAACCCTCGTGAGAGGGCGAGCTTCTAAAAACAGCTCTTCCTCCGTCTCACTGGAGTACAGTAACAGAGCGGGAATCAAACGTGCTGTCGGTTTTCCGACAGATTCACCTCGTATCAGCGTTTTTTTTTTTGCATTTGTTCTCTTTTTCTCTTCTCTCTTACCTGCCGTGGTGCCCGTGAGTGAGTCCGTAGAGTCAATTGTTTGAAGTTAAAAGTCATTTTACGCTTCCTTGTGACTTCGGAATTCGCCGTACCCTTTCCAGTACACAACAACGTTTTCATATCGTCTGTCGTGTGGATTCGTGATCAGATCGACTCTACTGGCCGGAGATGAGCAGCGTCTCGTATCTCTTTCAGCCAAAAAAACGGCCTCTTTATCAGTGCTTTCCAGTGGCGTCTTTAATAAATACCGTTAACTGATGTTAGCTATATGTTTATTTAATGTTAGCTAAGTCGAACGCAAACACTGATGGATTTTATTATTTCACCTTAAAGAACTCAAATCATTCAAAACATTCGTTATTTACCGTGACAGAAAGCGAGGATGCAATAAGCCACGTCAGTGCAGGAAATTCGAAACGAGGGATTAGTAATGCGAAATGAAGGAAGGGGGCGGGGCTTACAGGGAGTCAGTTAGTATTCCTACGCAAAAATCCTACACAACTGTCAATCATTCTACATGTCAATTGGCTCGTCTGCTGAAAATTATTTTGGTAGGTTTCAGAGATAACTCATACTCATAGTGACGTGAAACTACGAAGTTCCTACGCAAAATGCACAAAGATTGAGGAGCTAAATCCTTTTCATCTTCCCTGTGACTTGAACATGTTTTCATATCATCTGTCCTCTGGATTTTAATGCTTGGTGGTTTTGGTGAAACTGCTGTTTCGCTAAAATACTCATGAGCACAATTCTGCACACACAAAAAAAAAAAAAAAAAGACCCTGACCAGAAATTGAGCAGATGGACGAAATTCAGATGATGATGAACAGCATGGTCACGGAGATGTGAGCAGCAAGAATAGTTCAATTCCATTAACTAGCAGATTTGACTGAAATCTGGTAATAAGTGAGATGAATTCCCCGAGACGGAATAAGACAGAAACGTTGAGAGACTCGAAAGCAATAATGGGTTCGGTCGTTATATTAGACGTGAGGGATAAAGTCTAAAATCTATCCCTAGCTGGACAATGAAACCATTAGCATTAAGCGTTAAGGTCTCATCAGTGGAATAATAAGAATGATGTGGAGCAAAAACTATTACACGCTTAAAGACAAACACACAAGCTGCTGCATTTGCGATTTCTGGCTCGACTGGCCTTCGAACGCAAAACGGGATCGTTGCAAACTGTTACAAATCTATAAGCATGAAACTTTGTTTGTTTTTTTGTTACTAAGAAGAAGGAAACAAAACTGTTAAAACGTGAAGCTAGAAAGTAATTAGCCTTCGTGGGTTCATTCTGCGTGTCAACAGGAAGAAGACCGTTTTGGCCTTAGTATTACCAAATGACCGTTTCAACATGACGTCACTACATAATATGACAATAAAAACAGAAAGCAGCACGAGGCTAATTTAGCCAAAAGGTTTAGGAAATGTTTAGGACAAATGGGACTAAAAGTAGAACGTATGTTTTCAAATATTAATTATTTTCCCCCATAAATATTCTAAAAATCTTTACAGGTTGTTCTAGCAGCTCTCATGCGGCAGGTACATGATCTTCCCTGGCAGATGACAGACTGACACTCTGAAATTCAAGTGATAAAGTGTGCAAGTTTCGGGAAATTGTGTCCTCTAAAGGAGAGAACTGACAACGAGAGAGATCTCCTTGAGAGCTCCCCGTGGACCGACAGGCTGAGAGTATTTTGGGAAGTTTTTTCGCTATCAGACTGCTGAGGCTTCAAGGACAAGAACTCGTGCTAAGTTAGATATTTTTATTCTAACTATGACACAGGTACGCTTCTCTCTCCGCATGTCCAGTTGGTCTTGGAAGTCCAATGGGTTTTGTCCTGTTCATGTGGATGTGTGCGTGAAAAAAAGCATAGCATTTTCTAGATACGAATCCATCCAAACTTGTAAACATCCTTGTCCTCCATCAGGCCCTTGGGGTCCTTCTCTTCCATGCCACTGCATTGCTGTGTAAGGCTGATTGACCCGACCGTCGTATCTGTTTATTTTTACTTTCTTCTGCTAATGAGATGTGTCTCCATTTTTCTTATTCATTTCCAGATGTATTTTGAAGCTCTGTGAGAAGGAAAGTCAGTCTCTTTTTTTACTGACATTACTGAACCCTGGTGGGTTCTCCACCTCGATGAGGTTCTTTAGGCAGGTTGAGAACACAGCAATCACACTCTGGTCCGAGAACGTCTGAGCGAGGTGGTCTCGATCCGAGCTATTTTCTGCCCAAGTCATGTGGTTTTTTAAAAAGCAGGACAAGGACAGGGAGGATGTTAGCATCTCACAGAGCGCAGGATCACTACAACCTCTCAGGAACCGGTCCGCACGTGTCCGTGGCGAATTTAAACCCAAATTTTCACGTTAATCCATTTGAAAATGTGTGTAACAAAGCAAACTTCTCTGGTCAACAATCTATCCATTCCTAATCTGTGGAAACAGGCCTCAAGGTCTTGAAAAGGTTCCTGAAAAGGTCTGTGCACCAGAAACAGGCATCACATTCCTGAAAAAGTTCTTAAGTTTCTGAAAAAGTGCCCTTGCAAAGGTTCCTGTGGTTGAAAGATGCCTAATGTTCCTTAATAACTGTAAAAAATTCTTTTAAAAAAATGTTTGTGCCACAGGAACAGGCCATAAGATTGTTTCCTAAAAAGATGTGTGCCATGGAAACATGCCTCATGTTCCTGAAAAGGTTCTTGAGCACCTACAAGGTTCCTGTGGTTGAAACATGCCTAATGTACTATATTATTAGCCAAAAATTTCCTGAAGCGCTTGTGTTTGTGCTCTGGAAACACTTCACGTTCCTGAAAATGATCTTCAGTTCCAGAAAAAGTGTCCGAGACCCTGCAAAGGTTCCTGTGGTTGAAACATGCCTAAGGTTCTCCAAGTAACTGAAAAAAGTTCCCCGAGAAAGTTTGTGCTGTGGGAACAGGCCAGACGTTCTAGAAAAATTCCTGGGTCTGAGAAAAGTTCCTGGAAAAGATTCTTGCAGTGGAAATGTGTCTGAAGTGATCTGAAAAAAATTCCTGA
>CM074986.1:22124350-22130300 GCA_037576825.1 Pangasius krempfi
CACTGTGATTAGACAAGCGTCAAGGCTGTCAGTGTTGGACTGCTGCTGATGTTTTACTGCCATTTTGGTTTCTGCCTGAAGATTTGTGCTCGCACTTGAACCCGAGCGTCTCGACTTGCTCAGATATCAGCTCATGGACTGAAACTGTTGCAGATGGGCTCTGATTGGTCAGAAGGTGGTGATTAATTCTCTATAACAGCAGCTCTGGCAGTAGTGCAGCTGCACATCACAGCTTTATATTAATGCGCTCCTTCTACTTATAATACTTTATTGTTTCTATAGCAACAGCTCGTTCACAGGGACTCGTACGACAGACGCTCCACATAAACGGATTAAAAAAAATACCTGTTTACCTCTAAGGAGGTGTTTATTTAACATTTATGGAAGGAGTCTCCAGTATCAGTGCTTTGAAACAGTCAGAGGTAAAGCTGTAACTTCTTCAGGACAGAGAATTTTACCTTTTTTTGTGGTTTCTTGGTAACATGACAAGCTGCATCTTTATTTTTTTTATGTCTTATTAACTCCAAGAGAAATAAAAAAGCGAGGTGAGGGAACGACTGTTTATAGCTGCTATAACATAAGTGAGACCTTTCCACAACATTAAGTGTAACTACAAAACGGATAAAACGCCTTTCATTAATAAATAACATCACTGGCAATTTGCTGTGGTATAAGAGGAGTAAAACACTCCATTTCAGTGTGGGAATGATGACTCTGCTTCACTACGCTTTCCCTCTGTTGATTATTTTCCTGTAACACCACAACACCGAGTGTTTTATTCTTTACATCGTGCGACAGGATCCACACAGATACGACGTTCATGCACACGTCTCTGAGACACATCTACGTGAAAGGCATGTTGGGGTCATTTGGGTGGCTTCTGCATGTTTCAGCTCTTGAGTAATGAAGCTTGAACGCTAAATTTAGAACAAAGGAGAAGGAGGAGGAAAGAAAAACCCTGGCAGACTGGGCGTCCTTGCTAAAGAAGCAATACAGTCGAGAAAAAAAATGAAACAAGTTTAAAAATTGTTTGGGCTTTTGTTTCAGGGGTTAATCGGGGTGCCAAAACTTTTGCGTGCTACCATAATCCAGATAGATGTTAGGACACAGTCTGAACCTGACAACCATTTTTGGTAAACGAGAACACATCCCAAATGGGAAATCGATACCTTTGTAGCTAGGGGTCGTGATAGATGTCTGGTGCCGTTTCTGCAATTTTCATTTGGAACGAGTTCAAGATTCAGAATTGGTTAAAAGGATGGAAAAAAAAAACAAACGAACTGAGAGAGACATCAAAGCCTACAGAGTCCGCCAGGCTGAAGAGACGAGACGAGACGAGACGATACAAGACAAAAAAAAACAACACAATGCAACACAACACCAGAGTGCCTTCCGGAAAATTTATTTGATCGTCATATCTGACAACATCAAATAACGCCAAAAAGTAAAAGAGGCTCTTTAGCTTCCTGAGGTATCAAAGAATTTCCCAGCTTGTTTACAGAGATGTAATGAGATTTGTGGATTAGTGAGTACAGGTGAGGAGGCGGAGTCAGAGGTGGAGGCGGAGGCGGAGCTCTGAATGCCAGCACAGTGGTGTGTGAGGTAAATAATAGGTATCGCTAGAGTCAGCAAAAGGAATTTTCAGTGGTAATCAGAGCGACAGGGAGCACGAGGAGAGAGGAAAAGAAGATGGAGGAGGAGGAGGAGAGAAGAAGAAGATGATGGAGGAGGAGGAGGGGTTCTGATCCAGCTGTGATGATAATGGCTGAAGAAAGCAACAGCTGGAGGCCGTTTCATTTTGGAAGATCATCAGTCACTCGCACGTGCATCAACCCCCGACAAACAGATCATCGAGGTTACGATCGCACATTAGCGAGCGGCTCGACCGACCGCGAACCTCGAGGCATGACGGAGTGAGGAGGCGCAGGGACGACGCAACGAGAAAACATCCAGACGCACACGTGCAAGACAACGGAACGGAAAAAACATTAAATAAACAAATCCTCCAACAGAAACAGTGTCCATTTTAGTATCCCAGTGGATTTATATCACATCCCAGTGGCTTTAAATCACATCCCAGTGGATTTAAATCACATCCCAGTGGCTTTAAATCACATCCCAGTGGATTTAGATCACATCCCAGTGGATTTAGATCATATCCCAGTGGATTTAGATCATATCACAGCGGATTTAGATCATATCACAGCGGATTTAGATCATATCACAGCGATTTAAATCACATCCCAGTGGATTTAGATCATATCCCAGTGGATTTAGATCATATCACAGCAGATTTAGATCATATCACAGCAGATTTAGATCATATCACAGCGGATTTAGATCATATCACAGCGGATTTAGATCATATCACAGCAGATTTAGATCATATCACAGCAGATTTAGATCATATCACAGTGGATTTAGATCATATCACAGCGGATTTAAATCACATCCCAGTGGATTTAAATCACATCCCAGTGGATTTAGATCATATCACAGCGGATTTAGATCATATCACAGCAGATTTAGATCATATCACAGCGGATTTAGATCATATCACAGTGGATTTAGATCATATCCCAGTGGATTTAGATCACATCACAGTGGATTTAGATCATATCACAGTGGATTATATCATATCACAGTGGATTTAAATCACATCCCACTGGATTTAGATCATATCACAGCGGATTTAGATCATATCACAGCGGATTTAGATCATATCGCAGTGGATTTAGATCATATCACAGTGGATTTAGATCACATCACAGTGGATTTAGATCACATCCCAGTGGATTTTGTGATGATGATGATGAGTTTGAGTCGTATTTTAGTCATTTGCTTATTGCTATAACTATTGCTTATAAATAACAATAACGTAAACATTTTGGCAAGATGTTGTGTAGATTATAAAAAAATTGCAACAACAAAAAAAGGAAATGTAAAAACATTTCAACATTAATTACAGCAGTGGTATATGTCCATCAAAACAGCTACAAAAGCAAAAAAAACCCAAAAAAAACGTGGTAAAGCAGGGGCGCCAGATCCATGATAAGTAAAAAACCCAGAGCCCAAGAGTGATAGACGCTATATGCTACTTTTCATCCATTGGCTAAATGAAAAGAGAAAAAGAACGCAGTGAGGCTAAATAAATCGATGAGCGATTATCGCGTACGCGTGTAGTGACACGAGCATCGATCTTAGCAAGTGCAAATATCTTGACTATAGTCAAATTTAGCTAGTATTTCCTTTTGTAAGATTACAGTAAACCAAATATAAGATTATTAAACCGACTTCTAGTCATTTATACTCATTTCACGCTTTTATTTTATTATCCGCCAACAGAACGAGTGTCCGTGTTGAAAAACCCCGTCTCTGACGCTTCTCTGAATAGTGCATCTAGAAAATCAACTTGAGCAGCCGCGTAACCCGACTCTGAATACAAGGAACTTTCCTCATGTAAATATCAACATAACTTTTAGCACTCTCTGAATTTAATTGTCATTTATTTCTAATATTTAAACTCTAGGTATCTAGTGTTATTAGCGATTAAGATGTAAACAAGCTAGGTATCTAGCTAGGTAAAATAACCGGATATGATTTTATAAATAATAATCCTTTTAAAAGATGTTCTGGTGTACCAAGAACATGTACAAAACTGATCACTGTGTGCAACGTCACCCTCAAATCAACCAATTTTTCAAGAAATTATATCGAGATGTTGTTGCTAACGGCACCTGCGTTAATCTCTTTACCTCAGCTAATCGTCGTAGCAGAAGGAAACTAGCAACACTGCAGCACAAACTCTCCCTCCGTCTATCTGATCTCACGTCACTGCAGGCGCCCGAGTCGAGGCCGCAGGGTTCTAGAGCGGCTCTAATCCCTGCACACACACACACACACACACACACACACACACACACACACTCTAATGGGATTCTGAACGTCGCTTGTCTCCTGAAAGTGCTGACTCCCTAATGATGCAGAGTCGCTCGGCAAACTCCAATCTTCTCCCCATCACGCTTGCTGTCATGGCCGCAGCAGAGGACTGCTCATCACACCCACCTCTAAACACGCACACACACACACACACACACACACACACACACACACACACACACAGTTAGCCAACCGTATAGAAACTCGCTCCACCATTTCCCTCCACTCCTGCTGCATCGCTAATTTACCTCCACCATTTCTCATCATTAGCATTAGCATAAAGCTAAAGCAGCACAAAGCTATCGATCGCTGTGTAGGAACCTATTGGCCTGCAGTCCACTTCCCCAGACTGATGTGTCACATGACCATGACCTTTGACCTCACTCGTAGTTTCAGTGGGAGGTTAATGATGGACTGCTCAGGTGTGTTTGCTGTAAATCACGCTTAAGAAATTCACACACAGCTGAAAGCTTCAATAGGCGGCCACTAAACACCTCATCTGTTCATCTGTCGCTAGTCACACCGTAAAGCCCCCAAACACACACACACATGCACACACACACACGTGCACGCACACACGCGCTCATGCGCACACACGCGCTCATGCGCACACACACAAACACTCACACGCGCACATATACACACGCACGCACGCACAAAAGCGTACACACATACTTTTTAAACAATGCTCAGAGTATAAACAAAGTGAAGAAAGAAAGAAAGAAAGAAACAAAGAAAGAAACAAAGAAAGAGTGGGAAACACAAGAAGGCAGAAAACGGAGTAATAAAAAAAGGCAAAAAGAAAGAACAGAAAAAAGAGGGAAGAAAGAAAAAATAAAGCAAATTTGAAAGAAATGTGAGAAAAACACTCTCTCTCTCTCTCTCTATCAGCGTTTCTATCTCACCGTCACTCACACCCCTGCTGTCAGCACACTGTGAAGTGTCTGCTCTTTAACAGCTCTCCCACTAGACTTCACACACACACACACACACACACACACACACACACACACACACACACACACAAAACGGCATGCATGCATTCAGACCCATATGTATACCAACATGGATCCAAACACACACACACACACACACACACACACACGCACACACTCTCTCTCTTTCATAAAGCAGTCACTGGCCCCTGAGTGAGTGATTATGGCACTAGTGATGTAAGTAAGTAAGTAAGTAAGAAAGAAAGAAAGAAAGAAAGAAAGGATGCCACCCCTGAATGAGTGATTACAGGATTGTTGATGTAATGTTATCCACAGCTCACTCCTCTGATTGCTGACTGAGGCTGGATTTAAATCCCGAAGCTGCTGATGGAGGATTTGTTGCTGATGAATAAATTAGCTCCTGATCTCACATTGATCTTCTGTAAAATGACAAATCGGCCGCTGACGTCCCCTCTGGCCTCCTCTGAGCTCCGTACTTAGAAGATCTTGAAGGGATTTGATTTTACTGTAATTGATCTGTAGCTCAGAGACAGTGTGTGTGTGTGTGTGTGTGTGTGTGTGTGTGTGTGTGTGTGTGTGAACATGATGCTGTGTTCACAGTCAGGTCGAATTACAGGACATGGATGGAACGTTACAGATGGAATGTAGGCCACTGCATAACTTCCTGTTCGTTCTCCTTCTCGAGGAAATTTGGAGTCAGGTCAGTAACTCCTAAGGGGTTTGTAGCTCAGATAACCCAGGCATCCAGGAACAACAAACACCACTGAAACAGGCTTATACAACACCACAAAATGTCTCTAAATGTTTAGTCTCTAAACACTGTCCTCTAAACAACACACTCTAAACCCTATCCTCTAATCCTCACTCTATAAACACTATCCTCTAAACACTATCCTCTAATCCTCACTCTCTAAACACTATCCTCTAAACCTCACTCTCTAAACACTATCCTCTAAACACTATCCTCTAATCCTCACTCTCTAAACACTATCCTCTAATCCTCACTCTCTAAACACTATCCTCTAAACACTATCCTCTAATCCTCACTCTCTAAA
>CM074986.1:22142964-22158787 GCA_037576825.1 Pangasius krempfi
CGCTTCATCGTAAACGTCAGCTTCAGCTGCTCTCTCGGTGGAATCAGTTCTCTTACAGAGAAAAGTCACGTGTGAATAATCACGTGACTCACGTGTTAAACGTACACATGTAGTGGATTTTCACGTGTGGAGTTTTTATTTTCATTAACAGTGTTCATGTTTCAAGTTCTTTTCCCTGATTCATTTATTTCTGTAGAACAAGCAACACAAGGTGAGAACGAAAAGAACGAAGAAAAATACGAAAATAAGAAGTTGAGAGAAAGAAAGAAAGAAAGACAGAAACTAACAAAGAACAATATGAAAAAATATGAAGAAAGAAAGAAAAAGGGAAAGAAAGAAAGAAACAAAGAACAAAACGAAAGAAAGAAAGAGAAAGAAAGAAAGAAAGAAATTAAAAAACAATAAAGAAAAGAAAACAAACAAAGAACAAAATGAAAAAAACAATGGAAAAGAAAGAAAGAAAGAAAGAGTGAAATCTGAAATAAAATGTGATTTTCGAAGGAAAAAACAGGAAGATCAATCAGGGAAAGAGAGAAGGAAGAAAGTTTCCGTGCCACCGTCTTATTTCAGTGTCAGTATTTTTCTTTAGAAAAGTCACGTGACTCTCCCGTACCGTACACTCGGCCTTCACGTGCAGTTTTTTTTTTTTTTTTCAGTTGGAACTTGTGATCTTTTTTACGTTTTTTTTCCAAAATAGCCTCGTGCCTGGAGCGTAAACTAGTTTTTGTTCTACTTCTTCCCGTCTTCCTTCTCTTTCTCATGGCTGCGACTTTAAAAATAGGCGCTCCAGCTAACAGCGAAGACGGATGACAAAAAAAAGCGGCGTAGCGTTTTCAGGGTCGGCTTTGACAAACGAGGCAGCGGAGTTTGGAGGCGCTGGGGAGAGCTGTGCAGTCAGGTCAGCCGTCTCGGGGGTTCGATCCCGACGCATCATTGCTACAGAGGTGACGGTAATGGCCTTAAAACAGCTCCATTACAGAACCATACGGAGCGGAATCGGGAAGGAGACCCGGAATCAGACTGAACTGAGGGAAAGAAAGTCAGGAACTTGCAGATGAATGTGTTTGAATGTGTTTGCGTGTGTGTGTGTGGCAGGAGTCGTGACAGCTCTCTCTCTCTCTCTCTGTCTCTCTGTCTCTCTCTCTCTCTCTCTCTCTCTCTCTCTCTGTCTCTCTCTCTGTCTCTCTGTTTAAAAGGAGACGTCGGGGGCGGACGAGTCGCTGAAGTAGCCTTGAAAGCGAACACGACGCTGAGCAGAGCATCACGATGCTGAAATGATTTCCCTCATTGAGCTTTTCTCTGATAAATATTTCCCTTTCAACATCGTGCTATTCAGCAAAGGACGAGCAGAATAACCTGCTCCTGCTCCTGATCCTCCATCTCCATCTCCTCCTAAATCTCCTCCTGATCCTCCTCCTGCTCCATCTCCTCCTGATCCTCCTCCTCCTAAATCTCCTCCTGATCCTCCTCCTGCTCCATCTCCTCCTCCTCCTGATCCTCCATCTCCTCCTCCTCCTAAATCTCCTCCTGATCCTCCTCCTGCTCCATCTCCTCCTGATCCTCCTCCTGCTCCATCTCCTCCTCCTCCTAAATCTCCTCCTGATCCTCCTCCTGCTCCATCTCCTCCTGATCCTCCTCCTAAATCTCCTCCTGATCCTCCTCCTGCTCCATCTCCTCCTGATCCTCCTCCATCTCCTCCTGATCCTCCTCCTCCTCCTAAATCTCCTCTTGATCCTCCTCCTGCTCCTGCTCCTCCTCCATCTCCTCCTGATCCTCCTCCTCCTCCTAAATCTCCTCCTGATCCTCCTCCTCCTAAATCTCCTCCTGATCCTCCTCCTCCTAAATCTCCTCCTCCTTTGCATCTCCTCCTGATCCTCCTCCTGCATCTCCTGATCTTCCCTGATCCTCCTCCTGCATCTCCTGATCCTCCTCCTCCATCTCCTGCTCCTGATCCTTCTCCTTCTCCTGCTCCTCATCCTCCTGCATCTCCTCCTCCTCCTAAATCATGTCATTCCTTCCACAGAGTAAAACACTTCATGTCGTACTGCTACAGTAAAATAATCAACAATTATTAATGATTATTTTCTTATAACAGCACGTCCTGAAGTGTTTTATTCCTCTTCTACCACAGCAAATTGCCAACAATTCCAATTCCAATTGGTTGTACTTTTTTTTGTCCGTTTAGAGTTACATTTAACATTGTTGAACGCCCGCAAAACAAGTTCCTGTTATTACTTTAACAGCTATATACAGTCGCTCCTTCATCCGCCTCTTTTCTTTCTCTCTTTTGACCATAAGACAAAAAAGAAAGAAAGAAAGAAAGAAGGAAGGAAGGAATGAAACGAAAGAAAGAAAAAAGAAAGAAAGAAAAAGAAAAGAAGAACCAAAAGGTTAAGAAAGAAAGAAAGAAAAAAGAAAGAAAAAAAGAAAGGCAGGTAACAACAGTAGGAAAGAAGAATCAAAAAGTTAAGAAAGAAAGAAAGAAAGAAAGAAAGAAAGAAAGAAAGAAAGAAAGCGCTGCGCAGAGCAAACGGAGGACACCATACATTCCTTAATGATGACTTTTCCTGCGAAATGTGACGAGTGACCTTGAAATGTGTTCCATGTGCATTATTCAGTGCTGAACACACACACACACATGCGCACACACGTGTACAAACACACACACACACGTGCGCACACACATGTACAAACACACGCACACACACACACACAAACACACACACACACACAGGTGAAACCGCAGTGAGGTATTGATTTCTGAAATGAATGAAGATGCTGTACTTACTGAGCTTACTCTTCTTTATCTGCTCTGACATCATCAACACAGCAACGTGCTGCGTAAACACTTACGAATAAAAAAGGCAGCTGACCCCGGACTAGCCCCGCCCCCTGACAAGCCCCGCCCCCCATACAAGCCCCGCCCCTGACGCTCACCTTTTTATTCAGAACACTCTACACACGTTAGCATGTGCTTACGTTACGATCAGCGGTGATCAGTGTGTGATTTTGTGATGACGCCATTTTGTTCCCTTCCTGTCTTTCCTTTTCTCTCTTTCTCTTCTTCCTTCCTTCCTGCCTGCCTTTCTTTCTTTTCCTCCATTGTCTTCCTTCATCCCTTTCTTGATTTTTCCTTCTTTCTAAAATCACTTTTTGTTTCAGATCAGTCATTTAAAAAAAGATATTACAGTGTTTTCTTACCTTCTTTCAGTTGATCTTACCTTCCTATCGCTCTTCTTTCGGTTCACCCGTTTTTTCATTTGTCTGTTCTCTCCTTGCTTTTTCTTTCTTTCTTAGTTTCCCTGTTATTCTTTTGGTTCAATCTATTTCCTTTCTTAATTTCCCGTTTGTTTGATCTTTTCTTTCTTTCCTTCTTTCTTTGTTGCTTTCCTCTCGTTCCTATACGTCTACATTTCTTTCTTTCTTTCATCTTACTTTCCTATTTATTTATTTATTTAAAATATTTTTTTATTTTAATCTTTCTTTAATCCCTCCATCATCTTATCTTTTTTTAAGCGCTGTATTACCTTCGTGTTTTCGTCTTACTAGGTCGAATTAGTTTTTAAAAATAATTTGCGTATTTGAGAATGAAAGAATGAAAGGTGAATGTGGGGAAAAGAAACATGGCCGTGTGTGAGTGTTACAGTCGAGCGTTTCAGCACTGCGCTAAACGAGATCTTGTCGACTCGGAGCTTCTTGTCACAATGCACAGTGCTCATTTAGATTCGTTACTGTTAACGTTAGCGGTGTGTGTGCCGTTGATGCGGTGCGGAACCTGACACCTGGAACTAGAAGCTGGTGGTGTGTGTGTGTGTGTGTGTGTGTGTGTGTGTGTGTGTGGCGCTCTGAAGAACATCTCCGCTGCGGGTAACAGAGGGAGCCGGCGTTCCCCCGCTGACCGGCTGCAGTAAAACACACCGCTGCTGATTTACAGCCGGATCCGTGCGCTACTCTGGGTACTTAAATAACAATGGAGTCCACGCTGAAGCACACTGACTGACACGGAGCTTCCATCAGCAGCGTCGTTTAGTGAACAGCGCTGCGTTTCTTCCAGCTAATTTAGAGCCGTTAGCAGAAATCACTGCAGTAGACTAGCAATCGAATCCAAACATCATCCATTTAAACACACGCTAGCGTTCGGTCTCTGTGGCAGGACTTCAAAGGGAGCGCGTCACTTCATCCGTTCTCATGCACAAATCCTACGGTGAGCTCGGAGCTTAGCAAAGGTCGACTTTTCTTTATTACTTGTTTCACGCAAGTGTAAATTTAGCATACGCGGGTCATGCTAGCTGAGAATGCGCACAGTGACTTTTCACTCGGATCTGCTTAATTAAAGACATCGAGGCGTATCAGTGAAATACAGGGAGCAGGTGGAGTGTTTTAATATATTCAGTCAGGTAGTCATTCATTCATTCATTCATTCATTCATTTATTCAATCAGTCAGTTCATCAGTCAGTCAATTATTTAGTCAGAGTCATCTGATTTGTCATTCATTCAGGCAGTTATATATTCAGTCAGGTAGTCATTCATTCATTCATTCATTCATTCATTCAGTCACTCAGTCAGTCAGTCAATTACACTATCAGGTAGTTAATCGGTCATTCATTCATTCATTCATTCAGATATTCAGGCATTCGATCAGTCATTCAGTTAATCAGCGAATCAGCCAGTTCATCATTCATTCATTCATTCATTCATTCATTCAGTCACTCAGTCAATCAATTACACTATCAGATAGTTAATCAGTCATTCATTCATTCATTCATTCAGATATTCAGGCTTTCGATCAGTCATTCAGTTAATCAGCGAATCAGCCAGTTCATCATTCATTCGTTCATTCATTCATTCATTCCATCAGTCAGCTAGTCATTCATTCATTCATTCATTCCATCAGTCAGCTAGTCATTCATTCATTCATTCAGCTATTCAGGCATTCAGTCAGTCAGTTTACTTAGCCTGTCAGTTATTTAGTCATTCGGCCATTCATTAATTCATTCACTCATTAATTAATTCATTCATTCATTCAGTCAGTCAGTCAGTCAGTTAATCAGTCAGTTACACATTCATTCATTCATTCATTCATTTGTTCAGATATTCAGGCATGCAGTCAGTTAATGAATCAGTTCATTACTCAGTTTGTCACGTATTTAGTCAATCAGTTAGTCATTCAGCCATTCATTCATTCAGTCAGTCACTCAGTCTGTCATTCATTTATTCAGTCATTCTGTTAATCAGTCGGTTTGTCATTCAGTCAGTTAATCAGTCATTGAGTGACGACGCCTCTACAAGTCCTGATTGGTTCTTTACTACTAGCGATGAAGCTCAGGCTCACTTGAACCCTGTCACTGAAGAAGTGGTTCAGCAGAACTGTATCTGTCAGTGACACGCGTCATCGCGCCTCTCAGTAACATCCCAGTGTGCAACAAAACGTTCCTCAATCAGACAGATCAGCTTGCACCCAAACACGGAGGCTTTGTTTTTTTAATGGTTATTTTTAGCCTCGGGGTCTATAACTGACTCTGCCAGGAGCAATTAAAGAGAAAGACTGATATCACAGATCTCTGAGGAGCGACTGAGAGGCAGCAGCTGACAAACAACACTGTCTTATCTCTGCTTTCTGAGCTGGAGAGTGTTATTACCTGAGAAATAGACTCGCAATGAGGTGATTAAAAACTCTCACTTTACAGCGGAGAGAGAGACGCTCAGGAGGAGACGGCCTTATTGTCGTGCAGCGGATGACGAAACACACCGATCAGTTCCACCTGCAGCTTTTATTCTCTCGGACCAAGAGATACTGCTTTTTACACAATCATATATGAAGAAAAACAAGCTTCGAGATCTAGGACATGTATACAAGTCTTTACTTTTACTTTACTTTTCTTTCTTACGAGAAAAAGAAACCAGGGTTCAGACCCCATCTGTTACATCCACCAGCCTTCCAGAGGAAACATCTGCTCTTCTGGTGCTGATCAAGTCCGAAATAATACCCATTGCAGCATTTATCTTCACAAAAGAGCTGTTCGGCACAACAAATGAGAGCTGATGGAGATCATTTCCACACACGTTTACAGCTGCTTGATGCTAACTGGCCCCGATTAGCTCACATTCACCATTAGCGACCTCAGCGTTTTAAAGTTTTGCCGCTTTAAAGTGCCAACGAAATCAAACCTGGTGTTCTGTACGAGTCTCACGGTGTCGTGGACACAACTGTGCTAGCATGTACATATATATATTTAAAAAATAAATCTAGCCACTTCGCTAAGCCACTGCTGAGTTTGTTTAGATTCATATTCCTCACATGGGTTTTCATACCACCGCTACGCAGACGACACTCAACTCAGCGTCTCTTTTCCTCGCGCAGACGTCTGGTAGACGTCTCGTCATGGATGGCAGCTCATCCATGTACTCATCATAGTACTTTATACTGAAACAGGAACTGCATTATAGTGCAACAGGAACTACTTTATAGTGCAACAGGAACTACATTATACTGAAACAGGAACTGCATTATAGTGCAACAGGAACTACTTTATACCGCAACAGGAACTACATTATACTGAAACAGGAACTACTTTATAGTGCAACAGGAACTACATTATACTGAAACAGGAACTGCATTATAGTGCAACAGGAACTACTTTATAGTGCAACAGGAACTACATTATACTGAAACAGGAACTGCTTTATAGTGCAACAGGAACTATTTTGGACTGCAACAGGAACTACTTTATAGTGCAACAGGAACTACTTCAGACTGCGACAGGAACTACATTATACTTTTATACAGCGACAGGAACTACTTTATACTGCGACAGGAACTACTTTATACTGCGACAGGAACTACTTTAGACTGCAACAGGAACTACTTTATACTGCGACAGGAACTACTTTAGACTGCAACAGGAACTACTTTATACTGCGACAGAAACTACTTTATACTGTGACAGGAACTACTTTATAGTGCAACAGGAACTACTTTAGACTGCAACAGGAACTACATTATACTGAAGCAGGAACTACTTTATACCACGACAGCACATTTGCTTCTAATAGCAGCTTCTCTTTATTGTCATGAAGTGCTTCTAGCTTTCAGTCTCTTATAAGATTCAGATTCATTTCATTGTAGTGTTTCGCTGACGCACAATAAAACAAGCCGCCACAAATAAAACCGTTCTTACACACAACGGCTCCTCCGAGATCTCACATTTTACACTGTATTACTGCTCTGCACAATAAAACTCCGAGTTAAGATCACCAAGAGGTGCGAGAGAATAAAGAAATAAACACACACACACACACACACACACACACACACACACACACACACACACACACACACACAGTTGAGACCGGGTCAGCTGTAATTATAACAGTGTTGTCATTTACACTCGTATGAAAGTCACCAAGCTGTCAGTTACTGTATTGATAAATCCGCTGATCCAGTGTCGTTCGACCGTTTCCCTGACGCACTGTTTCCCAAACGGAACATTAGGAAATTACAATCGATTCCGAGCGACTGGTTTGCGGTGCCGAGCCTCAGAGCCCCGGCTTCCTGGGCAGCAGTTAGAGAAAAGGCTTACAGTGTAAACGTGTCTCTGATATACATGTAAACTGTGTAACATGCATTTAAGTCGCTCTCTAACTTTTATTATTTACTTTACACTTTACGCTGCTGATCACTTTTTATTTTAATTATCGTTATATTTATTTAAATTTTCTGCTTTTACGCACGCTGTAATTAAATATTTTCACCTAACAGTCTGTTTTACTCATCTTATACCAGGAAAGAAAGAAAGGAAGGAAGGAAGAAAGAAAGAAAGAAAGAAAGAAAGAATGGAAGGAAGGAAGAAAGAAAGAAAGAAAAGAAGGAAGGAAGGAAGGAAGAGTAAAGAAAGAAAGAATGGAAGGAAGAAAGAAAGAAAGAAAGAAAGAATGGAAGGAAGGAAGAAAGAAAAAAGAAAGAAAGAAAGAAAAGAAGGAAGGAAGGAAGAGTAAAGAAAGAAAGAATGGAAGGAAGGAAGAAAGGAAGGAAGGAAGGAAGAGTAAAGAAAGAAAGAATGGAATGAATGAAGGAAGGAAGAGTAAAGAAAGAAAGAATGGAAGGAAGAAAGGAAAGAAAGAAAAAAAGAAAGAAAGAAAGAAAAGAAGGAAGGAAGGAAGGAAGGAAGAGTAAAGAAAGAATGGAAGGAAGAAAGGAAGGAAGGAAGGAAAGAAAGAAAGAAAGAATGGAAGAAAGGAAGGAAGGGTAAAGAAAGAAAGAAAGAAAAGAAGGAAGGAAGGAAGAGTAAAGAAAGAAAGAATGGAAGAAAGGAAGAAAGGAAGGAAGGAAGGAAGAGTAAAGAAAGAAAGAATGGAATGAATGAAGGAAGGAAGAGTAAAGAAAGAAAGAAAGAAAGAAAGAAGAATGGAAGGAAGGAAGTAAGGAAGAAAGAAAGAAAGAAAGAAAGAAAGAAAGAAAGAAAGAAAGAAAGAAAGAAAGGTGGTGTGAAGATTTAAAGCAGTAGTAAAATGAAAATTCTTTCATGCAAGAAAGAAAGAAAGGAAAAAGATACAGAGGAAGGAAGAAAATAGATTAAAGAAAGAAAGAAAGAAAGAAAGAAAGAAAGAAGAGAGAGATGATGTCTGATAAGTTAAAGTTTTACCTCTGACTGTTACAAAGCCCTGAAACTGGAGACTCCTTCCATAAATGTCGCATAAACGTCTCCTTACACGTGTTTATTAATCAGTTATCAGTGGAGCGTGTGCTGTGAACGAGCTGTTGCTATAGAAACCGAGGCTTTAATATAAAGCTGTGATGTGCAGCTGCACTGCTGTCAGAGCCGCTGTTATAGAAAACTAATCAACACCTTCTGACCAATCAGAGCCCAGAATTCAACAGCGGTTAAAAAAAACAACATTTAGCACGTGTCGAGTCTTTGGGGGAAAATACGATAAAAGAAAAGCATCAAAACACACCAAAAAAAAAGCCTGAAAGTTTTCGCTTCAGCAGTTTTTCTTCGTTTCTCCGATAAAAACCCAGATGAAGAGATGAAACGGATGGATAATGCAGCGTGTGATGATGACTCCAATCGTCGTTATGTTTCCACGGTAACATCACCTGACCGTAATGTCTTCTAAATTTATTACCTTAACACGTGAGATTTATGTCTGTAACTCGGGGAGCTGAACCTGCCTGCGCACCCACCTTTTTATGTACGAGGCTATAAAACGTATGACACGATGACACGCGTGTCTGAGCACTGACGTGTGATGATCAGCGAATTAATCGGCGCTGCCGCGTTGTTCTCGTCCACGCCGAGTCCCACTCACACACAGAAAGCCGCAGGAAGACAAAACCCTCAGAAATAAAAGTGCTCTTAAAGTCCCAACGCTCCGGAGTCGATCCGCCAGAGGAACCTAATAAACCGCCATTAAAGTCAATCCAATATACAGTTCTGTATTTCACAGCAGCACGAGGTGTGAACGTTTAAAAAAAAGAGACGCAGTGGGATGGAGAGTGCTGGCAGAAATTCACTACACACTAGAAAGGATGGAAGGAAGGAATGAAGGAAGAGAGAGGAAAGGAGAAAGGAAGAAAGAAAGGAAAGGAGAAAGGAAGAAAGAGAGGAAAGGAGAAAGGAAGAAAGAGAGGAAAGGAGAAAGGAAGAAAGAGTGAGGAAGGAAGGAAGGAAGAGAGAGGAAAGGAGAAAGGAAGGAAGACAGAGGAAGGAAGGAAGGAAGGAAGGAAGGATGGATGGAAGAGAGAGTAAGGAAGGAAAGAAGGAAGAGAGAGGAAAGGAGAAAGGAAGAAAGAGAGAGGAAGGAAGGAAGGAAGGAAGGAAGAGAGAATAAGGAAGGAAAGAGGGAAGAGAGAGGAAAGGAGAAAGGAAGAAAGAGAGGAAAGGAGAAAGGAAGAAAGAGAGGAAAGGAGAAAGGAAGAAAGAGATAGGAAGGAAGGAAGGAAGGAAGGAAGGAAGGAAAGAGGGAAGAGAGAGGAAAGGAGAAAGAAAGAAAGAAAGGAAGAAAGAAAGAAAGAGAGGAAAGGAGAAAGGAAGAAAGAGAGAGGAAGGAAGGAAGGAACGAAGAGAGAGTAAGGAAGGAAAGAAGGAAGAGAGAGGAAAGGAGAAAGGAAGAAAGAAAGGAAAGGAGAAGAGAATCAAGTAAGGAAGGAAGAATGAGATGAAAGGAGAGAGAGGAAGGAAGGAAGACTGAGAAGAAGGAATGAGGGAAGGAAGGAAAGAAAGAATTGAGAGGGAGAGATGACAGGAAAGAAAGAGACAGAGGAAGGAAGGAAGGAAGGAAGGAAGAGAGAATAAGGAAGGAAAGAGGGAAGAGAGAGGAAAGGAGAAAGGAAGAAAGAAAGAAAGAAAGAAAGAAAGAAAGAAAGAAAGAAAGAAAGAAAGAAAGAAAGGAAGAAAGAGAGGAAAGGAGAAAGGAAGAAAGAGAGAGGAAGGAAGGAAGGAAGAGAGAGTAAGGAAGGAAAGAAGGAAGAGAGAGGAAAGGAGAAAGGAAGAAAGAAAGGAAAGGAGAAAGGAAGAAAGAGAGAGGAAAGGAGAAGAGAATCAAGGAAGGAAGGAAGAATGAGATGAAAGGAGAGAGAGGAAGGAAGACTGAGAAGAAGGAATGAGGGAAGGAAGGAAAGAAAGAATTAAGAGGGAGAGATGACAGGAAAGAAAGAGACAGAGGAAGGAAGGAAGGGAGGGAGGGAGGGAGATGGAGGGAGAGAGAGGAAGGAAGACAGAGAGGAAAGCGGATTAATGGATAAAGAAACACAGTTAACTGATACTTAAGTGAAAGTTTGGGGGGAAAAAAGGACATTTTAAAATCAACAGCACAGCAGCCGATGACGTAATGATGAAATGATTGTTTTTATTTAATGGAAATGTAATTCAGTAAAAGTGCAACATTAATTTGAATTATAATCAGGTAGAAGTTAACTGCACTAAAATGATGCTGAAGTGTAGTAATGAAACTCACTTATCCAAGTTCTTTCCATCTGTAAGTACAGTGTAATGCCACGGAACATACTTTAGGCTTTGTTTTGGATCAGAGAGATGAAAATCTGAAACCCGAGAAAAGTCTTCAGGTTGCACGTGTGCCTATTTTTACTAGCGGAACATTTAAAGTAGTTAATAATGTATAATGTGTAACTTAAGTAGAGAAATGCCTCACTCTGGATCGGAACGACCATGAAGCTAAAGCGCACAGCTTTAAAAATTATTGTACATTTACTTCCTTTTAAGGCCTGATTCACTAAAATGCAAACTTTATAGCAAAAATAACGGTCAAGCTCATTAACTCTGAAAGACTCCACGGAGGATGTGCGCTATTTTACATGACCAAAATAATAAACAAAATCATTTTTATGTGTTTGCGTTCATTTGAAAAGGAGTTCTACTTAAAAGTCTAGAAACAGTGGGCGGAGTCAATGCAAATAGATGAATTTACCACCTACAGTGTGATTTGCAGGAGCCTGGAAGTTACTGCAAAGATTTGTGTGTAAAAGAATACGACTGAAGGGCAGGTATTAAATTAGCGGAAGTCCGATTTCTCTATTTAAAAACACACCTTATTAACAGACACGCACATTATAGTATGGACTAGCTAGCTAATCAACAAATCCGACACGCTAGCAACACTTACACGTCATCTGATAAGCACATTTTCTATGCTGCTATGAGGAAAATGAAAATTGTTGCCAGTGGAACAAGATTTAGGATTTAGGTCAAATATGTCGAGGAAGCAAATGTTGGGAAAATATTCCACAAATTCTTAACAATGAGCCACGCAATAACGAATGCACGCTTACCTTATCCGCCATGATCATGGACGAGCCGCCGTGAATCCCCAGGATGGGTATCAACGTCTGCGAGGAAATAAAATCCAAAATCTGGGCGATGGCTTCCTGGTCGGTGCCGTCGCCGAACACCACGCCGTGGATCTTAGTCCCGGACATGAGGTCGCACACATGGGTGATGATGCTCTTCGGATCCGTTTCGTTGACCAGCAGCGTGACCACGTTGACGTCGATCGGGTCGTCCTTGCTCCACAGGGCTCGGATGTCCCGGTCCGAGATGTAGCGCGTTCGGCCCAGGATCACGGCAATGTTCAGAATGGGAACCTTCTCGGCGGCGTGCACCACGCCCACCAGGGTGAGGAGAGCCGGGAGCATCAGGAGTGCCAAGCCGGAAAACCCCATAGTGCTCAACTTCATTCCCTGTTGTCACGAGAGAAAAACATTGTTTTTATTTATTTTAAAAAGATCTAAAGCAGCCAGATTGCTAATATACATCCTCTATTTATTTACAGAATTTTGATATGAAGGTTAGCAAAGAAATCATTCGTTTCTACAGAACGATGAGAAATGTTCTGCAGTGTTCTGATCTACATCTCCAGTTTTCACACTTGACCAGTTCTGTGAAGATTTGAACATCTACAGCATTATATATAGGACATTAATCAGTGATGGAAAGGTAGGATGTGGGCCATTGATTATTTTCCTATAACAAGTGTTTTGTTGTCATTATTATTATTATTATTATTATTATTATTCCACAGCAACTTTTCCAAGCATTACACATTTTTAAAGAATGACACATCATACTTTCATCCATTAAGACAACTGACTTACTTTATAATTTATAACCCAGATTGGGTTTTCGGTTGTCCCTGGGGAAACCCTCAAAGGTTCTATATAGACCTCAAGAACAGAGTGTTTCCCTGGTAAAAAGAGTTCCAGGAAAAAAAAACCCTAAACCAGCTTTGAAGATTGTTTTTTTCTGCATGTTCGATTACTTCATATTATATTTTCTTCCTAATACCTTGAACCTGTCAGTAGTTTAACATTTAGCTCTTGGTACTTGGTACACTCTTAGAAAAAGGGATCTTCAAGGGTTCCTTAGGCATCCATTGGATAATTAAGAGACTGTAGCTTGCGAAAAGGTCAAATAACCATTAAGAACCATTACGTGTCCCTTTGATAAAAGCTTTAAAGGTTCTAGATAGAATCCAACAACAGAGATTTTCTCTATCAGAAACGTTTCCAAATGAATGATTTTTTTTAGAAGCTATGAACCTTTAAATATCCAAAGTACCCTTAAAGAACTCTTGAAGAACCTTCTCGGCTGGAACATAAGCTCCTTCAACAAGTGTGTGTTCAGATGAGTTAATTAACGTGGCGATTCATTATTAATGCGTCCTTCGAGGGACGGCTCTTACTAACTGGGTTCTGCTTAGAACCTTCTCTCAAAGAGAAACACTCCTGTTGTACGGTTCTGCATAGAAACTTTGAGGTCCCCTCGAGGGTCAACCTGAAAAACTCTTACCATGCGATTTTTCACTCAAATTGCTCTACACTTGTCACATGTGGGCGTGTCCTAATCTTAGCCTACTGGTGGTTGCCATGGTTTCACTGGTAGCGCTGGGTTTGTGTGATAAGCTAAGCTATCACACAACACAAGCTAGCTACCGAACGTAAATAAAACCATCTATCTGATCACAAATCAGATGTCTGCCCTCAAAAACAAATCTTTCAGGGAAACGCTTGTGTCTAATTTGTGTTCGTGCCTAAAACACAGCTTTTTCACAGAATTTAAGAAGATTGAAAACATCAGTGCTGTTCGTTTTTTGGGTAAATCAAACCCTTTTTTGGCTGTAAGTAGGAGGTTTGGGGGTTATATCGCATTAATGACATTTATTTATTAAAGCATGCGCTAGTTCTAGCATGATCATATTATAAATGCATCACTTTCTGTCAATTAATAACGCAAGACCATTTCAGCACTGTTTAAGAAAACAGCATGTTGTCCATCAGACTGGCGTTATTGATGATTGGGGTGATTTTTTCACGCAGACCTGGCAACCCTGAGATTAAAATTATATGAGTATAGATTGATTTGCTTTAATGCAGCATCCAAATATTTAAAATAAACCTGTAGGGGTGGGTTCAAGTTCAAGCTAACGTTAGAGCGTCGAACACAACACACTGTGTAAAAACCTGAAGCAGGAAGAAAATGAGCAGTGAAACATTTCTATGTTCCGAGAGTCTCGTTTTGGAAAGCAGGCGAACGAAGAGCTGGCGATGAGCGAGTGATGAAGATGCCGTCTGACACCGAGGCTGAGCAGCAAGCAGAGCAGAAGAGCGGAGTGCTGACATCATCACACCACAAGCGTACTGAGGGAACGGAGCCTCCTGAGCAACCGACGTGGCCTACATGTGTAAGCGAGGTGAAGAGATGATCACCGCCGATCATAAGGTTCAGGGAGAGGTGAAGCTGCAGCGTCTGATCTGATGAAACCTAATGTGGCGTTTTAGGAAGCCATGTTGATGACATCACAGATTTTACCTAGGGCTCGATTTTTTGGATGTGTGTATGTGTGTGTGGGGGGGGTGTCCTCTTTTTATCTCCCATCCTCCTTTTCCATCGCATCACTTTTGGATTAACCGGTCTCTTCTTAATATTTAAATCCACTATTCATTAAATCCAATTGCCCTATCGTCTGGAGATTGCAAGTTCGAATCCCAATGATGAAACAGCGCTCCATAATCAGGAGTACTAGAGAGCAAAAATTAGCCAAGGGTGGGAGGGGCATCTTCTGTCTCCCATGTCAATCACCATGACACTAGCCAATCAGGGGCATCTGTGAGCTCATGTATGTGGAAGAGGGCAAACAGCACTTTCCTCCAGGTGTGTTACGCCGCTCTGTGATGCAGTATTTCAGAAAGTGCGGTCGGCTGGTGTCACGTGTCTTGGAGGAAGCACGTATTAGCTTTCACCCTCGCCGATTGTTCGCTGTCATATGATAGGGGAAAGCCAGGGGGTTGGTGGATGACCAAATTGAAGAGAAAACGTGGGGAAAATAGAACAATATGACACACTTTTTAGCCATTTATAGTTCCATGTAATGTTACGGAACGTCCACGAACCCAGTTCTGTCACTTTTCTCTCCCTCAAAGTAAAAAACGCAGCTTGTTATGTTACTGAGAAACCACAGAGTGTAAACTCCTCCTGAAGATTGTTGGAAAAGTTAACCTCCAACTGTTACAAAGTGCTGACACTGGATACTCCTTCCATAAATGTTAAATAAACATCATAAACATTTTATTCCTTACTTAGTGGGGAATGGTTAGAGAGTAAGTTCTTAAGTTCGTAGATGGAATTGTACTGTATTTGCTGGAACTTTTTATGTTGACTATATATACAGTAATCAGACAGAGCAACAGCTAGAGAGATGGAGCTCAAACCGTGGAATTAGAAAATTATGTAGATGTCTATAGACATGTATAGCTGTTTATAAATGTGTATAGGAGTCTTTAGATGTGTATGGATGTCTTTAGGTGTGTATAGAAGTCTATAGTTGCCATTAGATGTCTTTAAATGTGTATAGAAGTCGATAGTTGTCTTTAGATGTGTAGAGATGTGATTAAATGTCTGTAGATGTGTATATGTGTGTTTAGGTGTGTATAGAAGTCTATAGTTGTCTGTAGGTGTGTATAGATGTGTTTATATATGTATAGAAGTCTATAGTTGCCATTAGATGTCTTTAGATGTTTATAAATGTGTATAGATGTATATAGAAATCTATAGATGTGTTTACATGTGTATCGAAGTCTATAGTTGTCTTTAGCTATGTACAGATATGTATAGAAGTCTATAGTTGCCATTAGATGTCTATAGATGTTTTTAGAAGTGTATAGATGTATACAGAAGTCTATAGATGTCTTTCAATGTGTATAGATGTGTATAGATGTCTTTAGTTGTGTTTAGATGTGTATAGATGTGTATAGATGTCTTTAGTTGTGTTTAGATGTGTATAGATGTGTTTAAACGTCTTTCGATGTGT
>CM074986.1:22192371-22205678 GCA_037576825.1 Pangasius krempfi
ACGAACTGGTAGCTGAACTGGTAGCTACAAGCTTCCAGTACTTGTTATCTACATTAGCTAGAGTGCAATATAGCAGTCATTTTATGATCTACAGAATTAGTGTAGAAATATGATTTTTTTTTCTGTGCTACTGCTTTTAAGAGTGTGATAGTTGTATTTTCCAGATAATGCTTTGAATATTTAAAAAGCATTTTATTCTTTAAAAAAAAAAAAAAAAAAAAAGCAGCCACAGCACAATCTCAAACTGCAACTTTGTTCTGTCTTTCTCTTCTTTATGACCTTCCTGAGATTGTAGAGGAACAGCACTGTCTCTCATTTGAGCATTAAGTGTTTGCACAAAGTTGCAAGTAGCCAAGGTAACGGTCAGGACAGGCTCAACAGTCGTAACTGTGTTCATGTGAAATCCAACAAGATTAGTCGTGTTTTTTTATTTTATTTTTTTTTAGAATTCCTATAAATTTAGCTCGAGCCTGGATTGGGAAAGTTGCGTAAAAACCTCAGCACTCGCTGTACGTGAGAAAGGATGAACCAAAAATATGTATCTGACTCTGAGAAAATAAAAATAGTGCAGATTAGACCTCCACCCAGCAGGAGCTCGAGCTCACAGAACAGATTCCTTTCTCTTCCTCTACAAGGATGCCGGATGAATGGTGCCAGTGGAGCTGAGGCAGACTGTTACAGTATTTATATTTAGCATTCAAGACTGCCTTAATAGTAGAAATTCCTCAGTCAAAACCACTTTCATAATTAAAACCTCAAGCTAGGGTTTCTCAGATTTCTCTTCTAAGATATTCATGATGTCTCTAAAAGTCATAAACCTTAGGAGAGTCTCTAAAGAAGGCCCTTTGTGAACTTCCCTTTAACTGACTATTCTTCAGAATTTATACCGCAGTGTTGCTGAATCCTCGAATCAGATGGTGTGGATTAATTTATTATTATTTTATCATTTTATATATATATATATTTTTTTTTTTTATAACGGCATGGCTCTGAAAGTAGCTCCAGATATAAGGATTATCTTAATGACCTTGTTTGTATGAGTTTGTTGTTTTTAGAAAAGCTATTTCCCAGAGAAAAACGTATATAATCATTGATAAGGTGAACTTTTCTGTAAGGAGATTTATTTCACGTTTATGGAAGGAGTCTCCAGTGTCAGTGCTTTGCAACAGTCACAGGTAAAGCTGTAAGATTAAGTTTTCTGGCATCTTCAGGACAGAGGAGTTTACGCTTTGCAGTTTGACGGTAACACGACAAGCTGCGTTTTTGGAGACTTAATGACTGTTTATCGCTGCTACAATGCAACAGGAACAGGAACCATCTCCTTTATTAATAGATAAAAATGTTAATCGTTGACAAATTCCTGCGATAGAAGCGCGATAACACACTTCAGGCCATGCCGCTATATGGAAATGATCAACTTCAGGGTGGTAAAAGCCCTCCGCTGTGTGTCGCGCCATATCACACCACCCCGGCGTGGATTATTTTCATATAACAGCTGGCCAGAAGTGTGTTATTCCTTACATAAAACACTTAAACTCTTAAAGTGAGAAATTTACAATACATGGCTCAGCAGAATACACAAATACAGAAAATCCGCAACCAGGTCATTCTCAAGCGATTCACACATAGACTCTGCTTCTTCTGCTGCCTTTTAAGAGTAATTTAATTCCCCACAAGAACATTTTTATAGCATGGCAGCAGCTGCGGCACTCGTCTTTTACGTCCAGTTGTCAGTTTACAGGAATCCAGAAACTTTTTTGTGGCCTAAAAGTAGTTAAGTCGGACAACCAGACGGCCACAGAAGTGTGTGCACATCTTGGAAATACATTCTGGTTTCACTTTAGAAAATGACAGAAGTTCCTGCAGACACAATGGGATTTGTGAATTTTAGGTCTGAATTTCAAGCGTGAACCAGGAACTACTGAATCCTAATTTCTTTTACGAGTAGAAAGACGTGTGAAATCCCAAATCAGGCAAAGATTCGGGATCAGTGAGCTGTTGGTATAACGGTCACCAGCGTTTTATTTTTCTCTCAACTCTTCTAACCACCAGAGAACGAAAAACTTCCTGTTGACCTTCGCAAAAGAAAACTTTTTGATTTGACGTATTTGTTTAAAAGTAACACGTTCCAATTGGTTCATAGATTTCTCGAGAGCACAAAGGACCACAAAGGACCACAAAGCTGTGGTGCTTTTCCGGTATCCAGCCACCTGCTGCACTACATACACGGACCGAGGACGCAGTCTGGCTGTTGCTAGAAACTTTTTTACATAATATTTTTAGGATAAAGAATTCAAACGGATGTAGAAATTGTGCCAAAACGTTGAAAAAGTGCAGTGCAGTCCTGTTTTTCTAACTTTATTGCCAAAAAAACACGCAATTAAACACTCCGTCACGCCAAAATAAAGATGTTAGCCTGACTCAAATAACGAGAGAATCCCATAGCTCATAGCTGAAATGAAACATGCTGCATCCTCACCAGAGATGTTATGAGGAGAAGATAAAGACTGCAGCTACATAAAGTCGACTCTCTCGCAGATTCAAGTAATCGTTTATTTATCATGGTCTATAATAATGCACATACGTTTGACCTAAATCACTTTAGTGGCTGCTTTTTAGCTTAGTTATTTCCACGTCCGGTCCTAAGACAGGACTGAGAGAGTACATTGGAGCATTCATAGCTGATTCATTTCCGATTTGTCCACTGGAGCTGAGCGATATGATCGTATGATATCAGTATCGTGATAAATTATGTCATGATACACTTTTCTGAGATATAATTACTAACTAAATGAAACTGAATGGCAGTTTAAAGTCTCATGGTTGTTTAGTTTTTAACTTTCTCTTTAAAATTTTACCTTTTCAGTGTTACATTTTTAGCTTTTTTTTAGCCGTTAAATAAAAAACAAGTCATCATCAACCTCTGTTTAACAGTTCTTCAGTCTGTACAACTTTAATGCTGGCAGTTTCTTAGATAGATGATATATCATGATATACATCACGTATCATACACACGTCTTCATGTCTTCGTCGTGATATGATGTTATAGTCATATCGCCCAGGACAGGAAGTTGGATTCTCTGGATTCTCTCTGAGTCTGGATGCTAATTATGGAGCAACGGATTACCACAGGGATTAAAACACGGTACTTCCTGTACAATCCTGGAGTGTAAGTCACAGATTATCCACCGTAACACCAAATTCTGATGAAGGAACTGAAGAACCTGGTGACTTTTAATTGAGTGGATGATGGGAATGATCTGCAGTTTGAGGTGTTCTTTAAATCTGAGCCTTATTCTTCAGCATTGAGAACGCCATTAGCTACGAGCCTTGACAAACGTGCACCAGGAGAGTGTGACTCTACACTGAACACCTCCTCCCCCGAGCTGGACTGTTTTTTAGCCGTCTACATTTTTGGGGAAGAACATACAGTGGGAGGTTGGGTACAGACTTGTTCTGCACATGGTCTAAATTTACGCAGCTGCCGCCTTCTGGGGATTTGCTCACGAGACACAGGAGGGCTTGAGGGGAGGAGCTGGGGAAAATGGAGGGAAAGAAATGCAAACAAAGGGGTGGGAAAAAAAACACGCCAACCAAAATGCAAACATATCATTGTGTTGGCTCAGAGCTGCGACGCATGTCGGCTCAAAGAACCCAGAAGTTTTATGTTTTCAACTTGTTCCAAAATGTCCAAACAACTACATGACAAGAGACACAGAAAGGGCGTTTAGAGCTGAGTGCAAAAGTTTGCATACACCTTTGCATGCACAGAATGAATTTTCCCTCATATCTACTCTTCTGTCTTGGAACACTCTGTCAGTGTTTACCCAATTTTTCGATATTTCAAGGCTCACGGCAAATCTAAAAAATAAATATTTTTTATTTTCTTGTAATTTTATTGTAGAGAAATTGTAAAGTCTATTTTGTTTTTTTCCACCATGGGTAGTTGCAAATTTTTCCAATCATCCATACCTCAAGTTTTGTTGGGAATTAATTTTAATGAATCTTTTCAAAAATAAATGTTATTAGTGACCTGAATTACACATTAGGGCCGCACCAGCTGATATTGGCCTGAAGCTGAATAATTTCTCCATCTTAAGCTCATCATTGGTAGGAATAAAATGAGAAAATGGTGTGACCTTACAGCAACACCTTACTTATTAATTATTAAAGTGAAAAATATTTAGTAGGAGATCAGATCCTCAAAACTTTGATATTAGAATTGTACTGGAGATGGTAACCGCTTTTCTGATCTTTTCACTGTGCTATGCGATATGTAAAACTAAGCCAGGAGCACTCGGTGAGATCCTAACGACGGCTCGGACTGGCCATTAGCTGAAATAACAATGTAAAATGGCTCGGATTGTGATAATTGACATTTGGACAACACCCTGCAGAGGTAAAACAAACGAACCAGTGTTGGTTTCTTGCTTACGTTGCCAAATTCTCCACAGGTGGCAATGAGATCAACTTTCAGAAGGAAATTCCTAATATTAAAACTCACAGAGAAGTAAAACAGCATCTCAAGCTTTCACATAGGACCCAAAAATAATAATAGCGTAGCGATGGACAATCATCTAGCAAAGGCAATTCAGAAACAAGAGCGCTATTGTGGAGCTTCAAAGAGCATAAAGAGTCTATAATGTTGTGGTGCTCAGCGTTTAAGGTTCTGTTCTAGTCATGAGAAGGTCATGAGGTCGAAGCTCCAAGACAGCTGTTGAGAACCTTAACTCTAATTTACTCGCCTTTTAGGCTCACATTGAACTCAGGTTCATAAGGAAGTAAGGAATGAAAGAAAATGAAATATGCAAAAAAAAAAAAAAAAGAACCAAAGGAAAGGAATGAGAACAGGAACTGACTTGATTAAATGAAGAAAGGGGAACATTAAGTTTAAAATAAAGAAAGTAGATGGCGAAGAAGTAGAGGAAAATAATACAAGAACAACAAAAAGAAGGACTGAAAGAGTGACAGAGAGAAAAGAGAATAAAAAAGCTGAAGGGGGGAAAAGTGAGGAAGTTTAAATGCAGTCTGTATGTAAACCGGTTTGGGCTGAATTCATTTTTTGAAAAAGGAGGAGAAGAAGAAGACGAAAAACGCTGTTTATCTTGGAAGAATTCCCGGGATTAGTCTGCAGCTTTTCGGATTTACGGAATCTGAAGTCCCGTCTTTCTACAAAACAAAACATGTAAATACGCTGGAGACGAATCCAGCCGCTAATCTGCCCCAGTCTTTCCCCTCGTCCTGCTCAGTGGAAAACGCTGACTCGGCTTTTGAGCGTTTCATCTAGTTTTTTTTTTTTTTTTTTTAATAAAACAAAAGCCACAGAAGTCTGCATCGTGCTTCCAGGTTGGCCGATGCAGTCATGGAAGAAATGTCGGAGATCCCTGTGTGGCTCAGCTTCTTGAAGACGTTTAAGATGTTCTGTGGTATTAAGGGAAATAATTATGAAATGAATAACTGTTAAATATGATAGAATATACATGGGAAAGTGATCATCTCAGATCATCTAATGGTGTTGAGCGTTGGTTAAGTTAGGAATAAACCACTGTGTGTCATTCTCTTATAGGAAAATCATCAGTGACCGGTGGTGTGATGAAGTGGAGTTAATGTTACCACAGTGAAGTTTGAAGTGTTTTATTCCTCTTATTCCACAGGAATTTGCTAAAGATTACAATTTTTTCCCCAAAAGTACGACATGTATGGTTTTTTTGTCCATTTTTAGGTACACTTAATGTCCGTGAAACAGGTTAGCTCCTGTTCTCATTTACGTTATAGCAGCTATAAACAGTCATTCCCTCACCAGCCTCTATCTTCTTTTTTAAATAAAACAAAATATGCAGCTTGTCATATAAACTCTCTCTGTCCTGAAGATGTTGGAAAACTTAAAGTTACAGCTTTACCGCTGACTGCTCCAAAGCACTGACTCTGGAGACTCCTTCTCTAGCGGGGCACTTGAGAGCTCTACATCACTGAGCAAGGGCGATAGATTAAGCCAAATCCTGGTGGATTCTGAATCTGGGGTTTGTCTGAAAGTTCGATGCTTGATAGCGAGACATCTCAAAAAGTCGTGTGAAGGACCACATGACCTTTTTAGGACAGGAGCTCAAATAACCCAGATGTGTTGAAGTGAAAAAAAGCAAAAAGGAAAAAGAGTTTCCCTACTGAGGGAATCCGTGCAATAAATGTTTTAGCGCTTAGCTCTACAGCAGCTGCGGTCTTGATGTTCAGCTCTTAGGTATTCGGCGTCAGCGGGTTTATGTCACCGCAGTTTCCAACTCAAAGCTCAAGGAAGGAAGGAAAAACATGAGACGCAAGTTGTTTCGTGAGCTGCAATGGATGAAGGTGCGAAGTTCTTCTCCAGGAAACGGAGAAAGGAGTAGAAACGAGAAGCTCGTTTTTGCAGCACAGAAACCTTGCAGGAAGAGAAAGCAACGCCGGGAGGACTGACGGAATAAAGATCAAAGCATAATTTATTCAAAGTCGTAAATTAAAGTCTGGCTTTAATAAATCTAAAGATGTCAACACACACGTTTCCTTTTCATTTCCCTTACTTATGAAGGCATGTGCCATTCCTTGTTCAACTGTATGGCAGCAGTTCAAATTACTGTTGTTGAAAAGCAGGACTTTCTGGAATCTTCTGTGCTCCAGCATATTCGCCACTGCCTGTAATCATGGTCTTACCTTCCCTGGGGCTAAAGAAACTCAACTTTGGAGGACAATTACCTTCCCCAATTACCTTTCTGTTTACCAAACTGAAGTCTGTCCCAGAGCACAGTTCAGAACAAAGCGCCTTTTCACAGGCCCTGAGCGACGCCTGCAGACGTTTATAAGCCTCACTTTTTATGGCTCAAATCCTTGACCACTGTTGATTAACGAATCTGTAAAAGCAGAGACTCTGCCTCTGACCTCTTTAACTGTCTCTTCCTCGTTGTTCCTTGGGGTGTCATATTGTATGCAGCAATCAGACCTATTTCTGGAGAAAACACAAAAGCCAGAGTTGGCAGGCGGCCAGAGTTGAGGCTTTAATGCACAGAGACAAAGCGAGTTCTGCTTCGGGGACTGTAACCTCGTCGTAACCTCAACCCCACCCACTGGAGACCTGGAACTAATGCGGAATTAACACAAAGGAGAAATCTTCTTGAGAAACACGAGAAGAAACAATGACTGCGGTCAGAATAACAGTGTAAAGTTTTTTAAGATGTTCTGTCACTCAGGACCCTCTTATTTCACTGTCCAAACAACATGAGGCTATCATGGGAAGGTTAAGTTGCTGTTAACCCTTAACGGCAAGGCCCTTAACCCTCACCTGATCAGCTCTACCCCTGGATTACATTCTGCTGTAGTTGGAAGTCGATGGTTGGCACTATGGCTTGAATGTCATAAGACTTGTTAGATATGTAACAGCACTGCCACATGTTGAGAAAAAAAATGGTTTCCATGACGTTTTATCAACTATTCCAATAAATTTAATGTCCAGCCAGCTATCGTCTGGTCCCAAAGATGAACAACGGAGTCTATCAGTGTTAGAGAAGTGCCAGTGGTACGTACAATACTCTCAAAAAGGTGCACTACAATGCAATTTACTGTGATATCAGGATCATATAGATGGATTGTCCGCGGAGTCCTGGTTTTCCCACCAAATTGGGATAGTTCAGGAATTGGCCAAGGACGAACAATGAGGTGGTTCAAAAATCGGGTAAGTTGGAAAATCTAGGTTGTTGGATAAATTGGCTATTTGAAAAAAATTACACTAGTTTGAAACTTGGTCTGGTTGGAAAATGTAGGTTGTTGGAAAAATTGGTAAATTGGACTGTTTTAATAATTAGGCTAGTTAGAAACTTGGATAATTGGGTCAGTATGAAATTGGACCTGTTGGAAAACTGGACTAGTGCAAAAGTTGGAGTTGAATTATAAGTCGTGATGTGAGTTTTGGGCGGCTTTTGGGAAAACATGTTCAGTTTGGGCCTTTAATAACTGATAAAAGCTGCTGAGCTGATAAAAGAAGGCTTGATTTTAATTCGTTGATTTATTTGTTTGTGAAACATGCAGCGTCCTTTTTTCAAACACGTGCCATCGTACACTTCATATTTTGTTCAAGTTTCAGCTTCCTCTGGAATTGTTTTAAGATTTTGGACCTGGTGGCCCTGACTAGCTCGGCGTAATTATAAGCTGTTTCAGATAAAACCTCATTTCTGCCAAATGAATAAATCTGAAGCGTTATGATTTGTGTCGTTGTCTTTCAGCCCTGTGCCTCCACTACAGAGTTAAAAGTGAGGATTTGGGCTCTGGACACATTTTTTCCGTTTCATTTTGCACAATATCCGCTTTGAGCCTTTTCGTGCAGCATTCCAGACTCGGACAGCCCGCGGGAGCGAGGAACTTTGATTCACACGCTTTTTGGATCCTTTCCAGAAACTTTGATCTTCAGATGGAGAGAGAGAGAGAGAGAGAGATAGACAGAAGCCTCCTGTGGAGCCTCCTGCTACTTCACATAGACTTCACTGTGGGATTCCAGTCGGCTTTTCCATCTGCGGCGTATTACGCTAACGTGCGAAGAAACGGGGGCGTTTCAAATTTGAGAGTTTCGCCTCTAACGCGTGGGTTGAGAGGGAAGAAACAGCCTGAGATCTCTGAGCTGAGCGCCGTCTCCCTGTGCCACTTGTTTGTTTAGTCTCTTCATTCAAATAACAGATTGTGACTCGGCGTGCCAAGAGCTCATGTTTAAAACGCCACTTATTTCTGTCACTTGAGTGCAAATATAATACTCTGAGTATGTCGAGTCCCCTCGTTTATAAACAAAACTGCTCCAACATGCCAGGCGCATCTAATTTTCCATGTGTGTGTGTGTGTGTGAATGCAAATCCCTCAATCCTGCTTAAGTGGACGTCTGTTTTTACGTCTGGTAGGCCCCCACCCTCTCGAGGGACGTTTCCGTTCCTTCCCTCTCGTGTGTCTTAGCCAGGAACAGGGAACATCATTGTAGCCAGAACCTTCAGGAATTTTACCTCTGGTCCATTTTTTTTTTTTTTTTTTTTTTTTTTTTTGTAATTCATGACATATGATACCACACCCAAGCAATTTGTTGTCACTCTCTGAAAGCAGACGCCACACCCAAGACCAAAAAGTGTTAACAGATGAAAATATTTTCATATTGAAAACCAGTTTGGCGAGCCTTCTCAATTCGGAAAAGCTTTCCCAGACACAGGGAAAAAAATGACGTCCTGCCCTCGATTCATAATTTGTTTTTCCTTTTTATCAGAGAAAGAATGTGACAGAAGTAGACCGGATCATCGCCCTCATTTTTTCCACCGTGCGCTTCCTTTTTCCCCCGGCGCTGCGACACTAATGACACATTCTGCAACTGTGACGGTCACTTTGCAATGCAAATGCTTCCGCAGATCCGAGCGGGAGACTGATGGGTCATCACATTGCCGTCTCTCTGAAGCGAAATTCGTTGACATGGAATTCAAAGGGCTGCAGAAAAAAAGTGCATTTTCAGCGAGTCCCTCTTCCGGCATGACCGAGTCCCCGGAACGCCAGAACGCTTAGGCCTGATCTTCTCTAAAACCAACCACATTAGAGCTCCAGCTCCAGCCAAAAGCACGCTCTGATTCCCTGAGAAGATCTCCTCGAGGAAAAATATAAACGAAAAACTTGCTAAAGTGGAGAAACAATGTTCATGAAGTAATTCCGAATTCACGTCTTGCTAATGTTCGTTGTTTTATCAGCTACGAGATGCTGAGAATCAGGATTAACCAATCAGGATCAAGAATCTTACTCCTCCATGAATAATTCAACACATTATGGATTCTTCAGTTGTCCACGTGTAGAACCCAACAGCAGAGTGTTTCCCTTCCAGAAAGTTTTCCACATAGAACCTTTTTAGGATGCCGAGAACCCTTAATTATCCAATGAACCCATAAAGAACCTTACAGGAACCCTTTTGACAGGTTCTAGGTATTGGCAAGAAAATAATGAGCAGTAATTTGCAGTTTATACCACACACTTACCCAGTTAATACACACGCCGTTAGAAAAAAAGGGTTCTCCGAGGGTTCTTTAAGGGTCTGTTGGATAGTTAAGGGTTCTAAGCTTCCAGAACAACTGAAGAACACTGAATGGTCAAACTATTTGTGCACCTTAATTTGCAAGAATGATTCAACTTCCTTATGTTTGTTTGTTTGTTTGTTTGTTTGTTTTATTCATTTTAACGTTGTTGTTTTTGCAATCGTTTTCAACTGTACAATGTCTTTTCCAGAAGCTTAAAAAATAATTATTTCAGAGCTATAAAATATGTAAATATGTATTGTAACATTATATCAATATTATGCTAATATAATGAAATGTATTCATCGATATGTATTTTTATTGTTTTCATTATAACACTGTAATGATTCATATATAATGAATCAATAATAACATTAAATTGTAATAAATGATTACAAGAATCGATTATTTATGACATAAGTATTATGTTATAAATCATATTAATAACATTATTATTATTATTATTATGTAAATGTGTTGAAAGAGCTCACATCTGATTGGTTGTGAGAGACTTCTTGGCATCCAATCAGTGGACTTTCATGATTATTTATCAAAGTCACTCAGTCACGTGGTGGTCATTACTGCGGACGCCTGGTCTGAATGGGTTAAGTACACTACAGTAACCATGGCAACATGTTTATCATGTCCAAAAAGCCCTACAACGTGCACACGTCTAAAATGTCAGTGTGGAACAGATCTGCTTCGAACAATGCAGAAAGATCCAGGCAGAGTTACATCAGGAAGTTGTTCTGGCCGCGTTCCATACGAGAGATGGGCTGGGCTTAAAAACAAGAAAGAAAAATAAATAAATAATCAGCCATTGAGTTGAACTTGAACTTGAGCTTGAGCACCATTCTGTGTAGGAAGTGTTTTTGTTTTTTTTTCTCCTCTCTGTGTTATTACTCTCCAGAGATTAGCTGCTGTGAGCTCTGGTGTGTGAACGCTGCGGACACACAGACACCCTGCATACACACTATGAACCATCTCAGCTCAGTCTGCGAGCGTCTGCACTCGTCTGAAGTTCCTTTCCCCCCCCCGAGCAGCCTGGGTGGGATCATGGCGCCCAGATCGTAGTGGCGCGGCTCGTTGTGTTTGTGTTGCAGTCCGGAAATCCAACCAACCCCCAACTACACACAGGCTGTGGACTCAGGAAAACACACACACGCTCTCGCCATCCTCCCCCCCCCCAGAAAAAATAAACGCCCCGACACATACCACTATGGAATGTGCTAAAGGGTCTGAAGGCTCACACACCCAATTACACACACACACACACACACACACACACATACACACACGCTGACAGGGGTGGGTTTGTGAGATCTGATACCTGATATGCAAAATTTCTTACATGCAAATCCACGGGACAGAGATAACCACCTGTCTTACTGCACCTTTGTTCAAAAAGCAACTTGTGCAGGACAAAAACTAAACGCTTCTTTTTAAAACATCCTTTTATAAGTCAAAAACAACTTTTACTTTTTTTTTAATCTAAGACATGGATATGGATGGACACGCAATCCATTTCACAGAAACGTCCACCTTAGTGCACTTTTCTTTATAAAGCAACTTGTGCAGGATAAAAACTAAATGCTTTAAAGATGTTTTGTTTTATCTAAGACATGGATGTGGATGCAATTTAGGGACCATTAAAAAAAAATAATTAATAAAAAAAAACCTCAGTGCATTTCACAGAAACATCTGCCCTAAACAACCTGCACGTTTCTTTTTAAAAAGTTGAAAGCAACTTGTTCAGGACAAAAACTAAACTGCACGTTTGTTTAGTTGTTTTTTTTAACTACTGCTGCAACTTTTTATAAGTGTTTTTTTCCATCCATCTTAGTGCAGCTTTGTTTAAAAAGCAACTTGTACAGGACAAAAAACAAATCTGTACAATTTAGGGACCAAATAGCTTTAAAAAAAAAACAAAAAACATTATTATTATTATTATTATTATTATTATTATTATTATTATTATTATTACTGTTATAAAGCAGCGCTGCTGTCACCAGGGGGCGACATTTTACATGTTGGACAGTTTGTATGTTCACATTTTGAATGTAAACTTCTGTCCAACTTTTTCACTTTATAGCCTGTTTATAATTTTTAAATCAGTCATTCGCTCGTTTTTTCCACATAGCTGTTAATAATTACTTCTAAAAATTCAGAATTCGCAATTTACTCAAACTATATTGAAGGAATGTCTGAATATTTTGTGGTTTAAATGAAACACGAACTCGTGCATGGAGCAGAATTAACACCTTGTTAATTAGCGAGATCTCATTTGCATAATTGATTCATTAGCATAACAAGCTTTCTTCAGAAGCGCGCGCGGTGAACAACGCCCCTTTCTAGACTCGTCTCAGGAGTGAGTTTGGCTAAAATGCACAACACACAACCGACACACACACACACACACACTAGCGGAAAATGTCCTTGTGTTTTTTGTTGTTTTTTTTGTTTGTTTGTTTTTTGTTTTTGTTTGTTTGCTTGTTTGCGTAAAACGCAACCACGCGTTATAAACTGTATAAACAGGCGCGCGCACACTCATTAAATTCCACTTACCGGAGTAGAAAAGTCCCAAACGAGAAAGAAGAAGGCGTCCGAGAGACTTCAGGGTTCAACACCAAAAGTTTAAGAAGGAAAAAAAAAAGCGAAAAGAAAAAAAAAACCGTGACGGCGCGCGCTGCAGGTCGGCTGTAGTAGTGAACCGCGGGGCGTGAAAAGCGCGCGCTCCTCCTCTCCAAAAAAATAAAGGATCACACACACAGGGTGGAGCTGCAATAGAATTGCGCAGGGGAGGAGTAGAGAGAGAGAGAGAGGGAGAGGGAGATGTAGAGAGTACAGAGAGAGAGAAACAGTACAGAGAGAGAGTACAGAGAGGAAGAGAGTACAGAGAGAGGAAGAGAGTACAGAGAGAGAGAGTACAGAGAGGAAGAGAGTACAGAGAGAGAGAGAGAGGAAGAGAGTACAGAGAGAGAGAGTACAGAGAGGAAGAGAGTACAGAGAGAGAGAGAGGAAGAGAGTACAGAGAGAGAGAGGAAGAGAGTACAGAGAGGAAGAGAGTACAGAGAGAGAGAGTACAGAGAAAGAGAGTACAGAGAGAGAGAGAGGAAGAGAGTACAGAGAGAGAGAGGAAGAGAGTACAGAGAGGAAGAGAGTACAGAGAGAGAGAGTACAGAGAAAGAGAGTACAGAGAGAGAGAGAGGAAGAGAGTACAGAGAGAGAGAGGAAGAGAGTACAGAGAGGAAGAGAGTACAG
>CM074986.1:22205778-22216896 GCA_037576825.1 Pangasius krempfi
TATTTGCTTTGGCAACAATGTGATTCATAACATTCATGCCAATAAAGCACTGATGAACTGAACTGAACTGAACTGAGTACAGAGAGAGAAAGAGAGAGAGTACAGAGAGAGAGTACAGAGAAAGAGAGAGAGTACAGAGAGAGAGAGAGAAAGAGAGAGTACAGAGAGAAAGAGAGAGTAGAGAGAGAGAGAATACAGAAAGAGAAAGAGAGAGAGTACAGAGAGAGAGAGAATACAGAGAGAGAGAGTACAGAGAGTGAAAGAGAGAGAGTACAGAGAAAAAGAGTACAGAGAGAAAGAGAGAGTACAGAGAGAGAAAGAGAGAGAGTACAGAGAGAGAGTACAGAGAGAAAGAGAGAGAAAGAGAGAGAGAAAGAGAGAGAGAGAAAGAGAGAGAGAGTACAGAGAGAGAGCAGGAGGTGCTGAATCTGAGCTGTGGACTCATCATGTGGATCAATAATAATATTAATAATATTAATAATAATAATAATAATAATAATAATAATAATAATAATAATAAGGAATTGTAATGCAGCTTTACAAAGAATAAAAAGACAGTGAAATACAGCGGAAAGGACTGAATTGATTTCTGTGGCCTCGAGCGACGCTCTCGCAGGAACAGCAGTGATTTATTATTTTTTAGCACGCAGCAGTGGCGGAGCTCACGGTCCACTGCTATCACTGCTAACCTTTACAGTATATTTATACATATACTACCACTCAAAAGTAATGACCCCCTCACTTTCATTAGATGTATTTAACTCAGTATATATAACTCAGTATATATATAACTCAGTTGTAACTGAAGTTAAATTAATTTCTACCTCAAAAAGTAATTTTTATGATGTCATTTTGTGGGATATGATATCAAGACATTATTTTAATTAAATATAGCCTGTAAACTTGTACAAAGCCTTCTTATTAAAAGCAAAAAACAAAACAAAAAAAGAGACGCCATTCATTCTTCAGTTCTCTCGGGTGTTTCTGTGTGCCGGGGTGTTTGTGTTTTTCCGCGCTGAAGGAGTACGGATGAAGAAGGGTAAGGCCTTTTCCTGTTTCTGACTGGAACGACAGGAAGCCCGGGCCAGTAGATTTACTCACTTACTCACTGAGGAAATTGTTGAAAAGCCACAGCTGTGTTCCAAAACTCTCCGCTCTGCTGCCCACAGTTCATCTCGCGAGAAGGTTCCCGTGTGGAGAACCCGTAAACACGTCTCGCCGTCACGTGTACGTGGATGCCGTGTGACTTTATTGCAGTACAAAGTGTGTGTAATGTGGATATAATGTCCGCAGTCAGTGAGAGATAATCAACTTTCATCCTGTATTCACAGGTTTTTGGCTCTCTCTGAGTTTCCTGAGGGACAGACAGACAGAGAGAGAGAGAGAGAGAGAGAGAGAGAGAGACAGAGAGAGAGACAGAGAGAGAGAGAGAGAGAGAGAGAGAGAGAGGGTGGTTTCCAGAACAGTGTGAGTTCTCCAACTTTCTCTCTAATGAGCCTGAAAAACCATCTATAAACGTCAGCACAAGTCTAAAATTTCCACATTTTAAAACCTTAAAAACAGGCAGAGCTCCTGCTTCCTTCAGTATAGAGTAACCGAGGCCACGCCCTTAACTTGGAATGAGAAGCACAGAGGCCACGCCTCCTTTAATGCTATGACAGAGGCACAGAGGCCACGCCTCCTTTAATGCTATGACAGAGGCCACGCCTCCTTTAATGCTATGACGAAGCACAGAGGCCACGCCTCCTTTAATGCTATGACAGAAGCACAGAGGCCACGCCTCTACAATTTGACTGATAATCACAGAGGCCACGCCTCCTTTAATGCTATGACAGAAGCACAGAGGCCACGCCTCCTTTAATGCTATGACAGAGGCACAGAGGCCACGCCTCCTTTAATGCTATGACAGAGGCACAGAGGCCACGCCTCCTTTAATGCTATGACAGAAGCACAGAGGCCACGCCTCCTTTAATGCTATGACAGAAGCACAGAGGCCACGCCTCCTTTAATGCTATGACAGAAGCACAGAGGCCACGCCTCTACATTTTGACTGATAATCACAGAGGCCACGCCTAGTTACTGCAACTGAAGCAAAGAGGCCACGCCTCATCTTTATTGTTTTATATATACTACCACTCAAAAGTTCTGACACCCTCACTTTCATTAGATGTATATATAACTCAGTTGTAACTGAAGTTAAATTAATTTCTGCATCAAAAAGTAATTTTTATGATGTCATTTTGTGGGATACAATATCAAGACTTTATTTTAATTAAATATAGCCTGTAAGTTTGTACAAAGCTTTCTTTGTACAACTGAAGCAAAGAGGCCACACCCTCTTTACTGCTACTGAAGCAAAGAGGCCACGCCCCTTCACGGCTACTGAAGCACAGAGGCCACGCCTCCTTTACTGCTACTGACACAGAAAGGCCACGCCTCCTTTACTGCTACTGATGCACAGAGGCCACGCCTCCTTTACTGCTACTGATGCACAGAGGCCACGCCTTCTTTACTGCTACTGACACAGAAAGGCCAAACCTCCACATTTATACTGAGAGTCACAGAGGCTACTCTCTTAACTTGGACTGAGAAGCACAGAGGCATTGAACTATAATTGAACTGTAGTTAATGATATATATATATATATTTTAAATCTAATTAAGTGACAGATGTTTAACATCACAAAGAAAATTACATTTAAACCCATGTTTATATAGAATTTAATATAAGGCTGTAACTTTGCCTCAGTTGGCCTTAATCTGCACTCAGACAGTAGGAAATGACACGCATAGTTTTATTTCCCGACACGATGGTTTCAGCTCTGAGCACATTTTTGTGTAATGCAAAGCAAAACACGAATCTGTGACTCACCTCATCTTAAACCATTCAGCATGAGAAGCAAAGTCCTGCGGAGCAGAATAAAAAAACATTATTCCACAGAGCTGTTGAGTTGTGGATTCTGATTGGTCAGAAGGTGTTGATTCATTTTCTAGAACAGCAGCTCTGACAGTAGTGGAGCTGCACATCACACACGTATGCTCCTAACTCCCAGTGTTTAATCCTTGAAGAACAGTTTTCACTGGAAGCTAAGAACCCTTAATTATACAATGAACCCTTAAAGAGCTCTTTTTTTCTTAACGTGTACACTCTTATCATCAGTCTGATAATCAGAGCCCTCGTGGGTCTTCGGTTGTCCTGTGGTTCTGTGTAGAACTGCAACAAATTCGTCGTTATGGTGTCCATCTTCTGGGAACTCATAAATGTTCTGTGTAAAACCCCGACAACACAGTGTTTTCCTATCAGAAACGGTTCCAAAGAAAACCTTTGGAAGCTAAGAACCATTCATTATCCAATGAGTCCTTAAAGAACCACTGGAAAAATTAGAAGCCCTACCTGCTCTTTGGTTCTCCCTTTGGAGGAGCTATTTAGGGTTCTATGTAGAACACTACAACACAGTGTTTTCAAGTTGGAAACTAAGAACCCTTGTTTATGCAATGAACCCTTAAAGAACCCTGGAAGAACCCTTTTTTTTCTAAGAATGTATGTATTATCTGGGTAAGATTGCGGTACAAATTCCAAGCTCATTATTTTCTTCTTAACACCTAGAACCTGTCAGAATCATTAACTTTATTTATTTCCTGGTAATTGGTACACTCGTAATGAATGGGTTCCTCAAGGGTTCTAAGCCTCCCAGAAGGGTGTTACTTGGAGATCTTTCAAATATAGAAACACTCTGTTGTAGGGTTCTACACAGAATGTTAAAAGGTTCCCCCAGAGAGACAACTGAAGGACTCTCATGTGTCCAAAATTGTCGGTAATGTTTCCTTATCGGACAGTTATGGGTTTTTAGGTTCCTAAATGAGGTCTACTTTCTCTTCTTAGAGAAACGCTCTGTTGTAGGGTTCTACAGACATTTAAATAAAGGTGTTCTAAGAGGAAAAATTTATTCTTTATGGTTCTTCAAGGGTTCATTGCATAAACAAGTGTTCTTAGAGTTCTTATGGAAAACGTAAGCAGATATGCTGAAAGGAAAAGGGAGCAGGAAGTTATTTCTGCCAAAGAATAAGAAAAATAATGTGACTCTGGTGGATCTTTATTTAAATGGACATCAGGCCACCAGATTATCTTTCTCTTGAGAGTATAAATAGTGCTCTCAGAGGTCAAAGGTTACGAGACTGCACCAGGTGGCAGGTTATAGCAGGGGCACATTAACCCTAAAGGTCAGATGAGGGTCAAACTTTACAGAGTGTGAACGTTTTCAATTATACATCAGTGTTAAACTGTCAGAGACAAGGATCTCCAGCTGAGACGGTGACACACAAAGTTCAGGAAGTTCTGCCCACTAACAAACAGCGGTTTGATGACGTCATCAGTGTGAGTCATGCAGTCATACAACAAGAAACTAAAACACAGTGCACTGTGTGGCAGCTCCTTGTTTCTCCTGTTAAAGTGAACGTAACCTGGTTTCTTCATTTCACACATAAACTCCGAGACTCAGACATAATAAAAATCCACTCAGGTGAAAATGGCTTACTGGCTGATTCAGCTAGCTCATTTCCATGCAGAATCGAAGAGTTTATTCCATTCAAATGTTGAATCATTATTGACTATTAGTTTATTAACTATACTGGAATGCTATAAAAACAACAGGAAGGATTTAAAACATATTCACTTTGCAGGATTGTGAAAATCAGCGGCACAAGAGGAATCGTAGCTATAACACGCAGCGGAAAATAAACTCAACGACACAAATGATCGAGGAGCATCAGGAGGGGGCGGAGTCAGCATTCTGAGTTTATACTGAGCTCCTAGTGATGAGGAAAAGCAAACAACACGGGGTTTGATTCAAGTTCTTTGCGATGTTTCTCTTTTCTTCCATGCAGAACAACATCTCTTTGTTTTCCAGAGAAGTTTTCCATAGAATTTGCATTTCAGTTTTGTGCTTTTTGTTTAAAGTCACCTGATGGTACGCTGCCGGTGGTGTTGGGGGGGTGTTGCGTTAAGGCGTGCCTCGGCTCTTCGCTCCTCGGCTCTTCGCTCCTCTTACAGTAATGTAGTCTCCTTAATGTAAAGTCATGAAGTCATGATGTAGCACAAAGTTATACACAGGAGCCAAAAAATGAAAGAAAATGTGTCACAAAACTGGACGACGCGCCAATCATCAGTTTTTTCTCGTTACATCTTCACTAGCAAGCCAGTTGGCTCTTTTTATCAAAAGGGTGGAGCTTGTATAATACCGACGCCATGTTGGGTATTTTAGCTGACACATTTATATTTCAACCTGTGACCTGTCACTACTTCATACTCTCTGGAGTTGAGGAAAAAAATGGGAAAAAAATGAAAAGATGAAAGTACAGAATGCCATTTTTTTCTTTCAGATATTCAAATACACAAAGAAACTGAAACAAAATGAAATGTGATCAAGTCTTTGCACCGCATGACGCCAAAGTAAGGCGTCATGTCCACACCATATGCGCTATTTTAATATACAGTAGAGTCTAAAGTTCATTTTGCAGTGGGGAAGTAAATAAATATAGAGACATGGTGAAGCAGTAATTAAGGCCTTTGTTTATCATGAAGATAGCCAATAAAACTGCAGGAGCTCCATTCTACTGTGAAATTGTGTCGGCGACTAACACATACTGTGCTTAATGTACGATAAACAATTTGTTTAAACATCTTTCTTGTCTCTTGTAGTTTCAAAGAGAGAAATCACAGAGCCGAGAGTGAAAATAAACAAATGAAAAGTGCAGGATGCTGTACAAAGTCCACTCGTGTTCGTATCCTGCTGTTTTAACACCCGCCGAGCTCCACCTTTTAAACCAACAGCAGACTAGCGAGCTGATGGGGTTATTCTGCAATCATGCAGAACCCCACGCCGTGCTGTGAAACCACCACAGAAAGCCTAACTGCCATCTAAATCTATACGCTATTGTCCATTTAGAGTTACGTTTGATGCTGAGGAACGTTTGTGAAACAACAGAAAAAAAAATACAGCTTGCCATGTTACCGAGAACCCACAAAGTATAAACTCCTCTGTCCTGAAGATGTTGGACAGCTTAAAGTTACAGCTTTACCTCTGACTGTTACAAAGCACTGACACTGGAGACTCCTTCCAGACATGTTATAGAAACTTACAACCTCCTTACAGATGTGAAACGTCAACATATTAACGATTACGCACGTCTATTAATACTAATTGTTTATTATTAGTGCGGCGTTTGTAGTACGAGTCCCTGTGAATGAGCTGTTACCATAGAAACAATTACAATAAGAGCATTAATATTGTCAGTTATAGAAAATTAATCAACACCTTCCGACCAATCAGAAAAGCTTTATTTCATTAATTATCAAAAACAAATCTATTTTTGCCTGGATGTGTCACTTTTGCTGCTCTGCAGTCTTTGCTTCTTTTTCTGTGTGTCATTGCTGTGTGTGTGTGTGTGTGTGTGTGTGTGTGTGTGTGTGTGTGTGTGTGTGTGTGTTTATACAGCTGCAGTCTTGCCTTCGAGAGCCGCCAGTCCAAAGTGGCCGTGCTCTGTGCTGTCACTGTCACTGACTGATAGCCACACCATCACACCCAGTGTGTCCTGTCCTAACGCCACACTCCGCCGTCGTATCGACAGGAAGTGCATGTGTGGCTGCCTTCCTGTTTCTGGACTGACATTTATCCCAGTCAGAATGTACCAAAAATAACAAGCCCACTTCCTTTCCCTCCAAGTATTCTGAGTAAAACTGCATTCCTGGATGCTTCTGTGAATGGTGGTCAAAATATAGCATGCAGCATGAGCAGTTTGGCCAGCACTGAGTGATGAAACGTGCGAGACCTCAGCCAGCCGAGGGACGTGTGGGTTACACGAGGACAGAGACACACCTATTTCATCATATCCATGTGGTGAGAGGAGAGGAATTGAAAGGATAACAAAAATAAATCCTGGTATGGGTAGAAGAAATGAAGAACAGAATGAGTTTCACTTTACTAATGCAGTATTATTATTTGTCCTCAAAGAACATAATATAATTCTCTATGAATAGAACTGGCAACTGGATGGATGGATGGATGGATGGATGGAGGTCTTTGGTAGCTAGATGGATGGATGGATCCCCCAGACAGACAAGCTGTATAAGCCTTTAGGGTTCTATATTAAAGAGTGTACCAAACCACAAGGAATTGGCAACTGGATGAATGGATGGATGGATGGATGGATGGTTGGATGGATGAAATGATGTATTGGTTAAGTGGGTGGATAGATGAATGGAGCTTGTAAAAGGTTGAATCAATGGAGGGATGAATGGAACTGATAAATGTATGAATTGGAACAGAAAGTCAGAGGATGGATGGATGGATGGATGGATGGATGGAGAAAGGAAGGGAGAGGAGGATGGATGGAAGGATGTATTTGGTAACTAAATGGATGGAACTGGCAAGAGCACGAACGGATGGATGGAACTGGTGACTAAGTGGATGGATGGAGCAAAGGAGGTATTTGGCAACAAGATGGATGGATGGAGGGATGGATAGATGGATGGGCCTATCAATGTATTTGATAAGTAGATAAATGGATGGAAAAGGCAAGATGATAAATAGATGAAAGAATAGATGGATAAATAGATGGATGGATGGATGGATGGATGGATGGATGGATGAATAAATAGATGGATAGATAGAAGTGGAACTAGAAACTTTCCGACCTACCCTCAGAGCGTTGCTGGTTTGGTGTTTGACTGAGTCATTAAATTAGTCATGTTCTCTGACTCATAGAGCGTTTAATTGAGAACCCAGAGCGAGGAACCCCACCCATATTCCATGTGTCATTGTGTACAGTTCAGTCGCACTGTTTTGTGGCCTGGAGGGAAAAACCACACTCGGGGGGGCGGGGCCTCGGAAAAACGAAAGAGTGAATGTCACCTTGAAAGACGTGTGGGTAGTATCCAGTGGAAATGAAGTTGATTGGAACCTTCTTGGATGACACAGCAGTAATGAGTGCTGGGGTCTCCGGAAACCTGAACACACTGAAATGCAACGCCTGGGGTGTTCTGTTCTTCAGCGCTGTTTCACACACTTCATAAAGAAACAGAAAAAAGGTCTTTGCGCTAATCTGCAGGCTAGAACGCTACCGATGACGCCAAACGTATAAGATACAAGATTAAACAATTCATCATCTGATGAAGTGAAGATTCAGAGTGTATCTCAAACACTACTTTTACAAAAAATGTATCAGAAAATAAACCTAAAAGAACATTATACGTCAGAAGTGTGCGCTCTTGTGGTCTACTTAGTAGCTGTCTAATATGCAAATTACTAGGGATGCTAAACAAAAGTCGTAAAAATGGAGCTAAGGTTATACTTTATTTAATAATGCTTAATTTTTTTGCTCATATAAACACCTGAGTGTTGTTCCTCATGGAAAACAACAACCATCAGGATGGCTTCGGATTCTGTGCCCTGAAACGTTCGGCTGATGTTCTAGTAACAACGTTAGCTGAACGTTTGGGACAGCATGGCGTTGGTCTTTTCCACTGAATTGAATATTATCAGGTTTTGTTGTTTTGGCTAACCCATCCAACGTCATTAACGTGACCAGAACCGAATCATCTCATTGTTTCCGAAGTGCTTTTTACGACAGCACGGTTCACATCTGGAGCAGATCACGTTCATATCCATCTGTTTACTCAATAGTGCAGAATTTGAGTAAGTCAGGAAAGTCCCTTGCTTTTTTCCCCGAATTTGACATTTCTGTCCTTTAGCGTGTCAGGATTTGTGAAATTGTATGTGAATGGTAAAAAACATGCTGTTTAAAGGTACAGTTAGAGATTCAGTGCTCCTTATGAGTTCCTGCCGAAGCCACGCCCACAAAAAGTCTAGACCAAGGGTAGAACATCTGAACATCTGTTTAGCAGCAGAAAGCTGCAATATATACATATATATATATTTGCATTTCTGGTTACGGTAAAAATCAACATATGAATTGTTATTTCACGTCTATGCAAATGACGCTGAAGCAACCCACCCACATGATTGGCTGTTAGTAGATTCCTCTCAGCCAATCATACTCTCAGTGTCAATTTTCTACTTTGGTTTATCTCTACATTTGTTTTTTCAGTTTATCTTAATATATATTACAATATTATCCTTCACTGCTGTTGAGTCCAGATTCTGAAAGACACGTCGTACTTTTTAGCTATTTATAGTTACATTTAAAGTAGTTCCTGTTCTCACAGTCGTTCCTTCAACAGCCTCTCCTTTTTCTCTCTCTTGAATTTAATATGAAAAAAAAAAAACAAAGCTTTGCAATGCAAACGTTTTTTAATCAGTTTGTGCGGAGCGTCTGCCGTACACTTCCCTGTGATGAGCTGTTACTATAGAAACGATAACGATCATTCAGCAGTGAGCTAGAGCAGGACGTTCTCCTCCCAGCATGATGAGACCACCGTCTCCTCCTGTTCTCTCTCTAAATCTCAAATTATGTTTGCATGTACATGAGATGCTCGTTGTTTTTATCTCAGCGGCGAGTCAGCGCAGCTCAGATTAATAAACCAATATTAGCCATTATAGCCATTAGCATAATTGACTTCAAACGACTACTGTGAAAATGAGGATGTTAGCATGCTAATCTACAACACGCTAACACACTGGCACGCTATGAATTTTAATTCACCTCACACACTCGGTTCCTCGCCTCACACATTCGGTTCCTCGCCTCACACATTCGGTTCATCACTTCACACACTCAGTTCCTCACCTCACACACTTGTTATCTCACCTCACACACTCATTTCATCAGCTCACACACCCAGTTCCTCACCTCACACACTTGTTTCCTCACCTCACACACACAGTTCTTCACCTCACACACTTGTTATCTCACCTCACACACTCATTTCATCACCTCACACACTTGTTTCCTCACCTCACACACCCAGTTCTTCACCTCACACGCTCATTTCATCACCTCACGCTCGGTTCCTCACCTCACACACTCATTTGTAACATATTCCTAAATAATAAACAGATTTGCGTAATATTTTATACACTATTTTGACTGATGATGCAATAAAACCAGACTTCTGTTGTGCTGAGTCAGACCAAAACCAGAAGTTACACGGACCTATTTAAGGTGGATTCTTTTTTTCGCCCCCAAAAAACTACAATCCCAGAGGAGCATCAGCATTTTTGTGGTACGTTCTGTTTATGTGCGTTTTAAAAACATAACAATGGGAGCGAATGGGAAAGTTTGCGAGTGTGTAAACAAAACAAGATCCTCTGTGGCAGGACAGTTGATACTGAATTTTAATTACACACAGAGCATTCCATTCTCTCACTGCTTTACATTCATGTGTGTCCCGTCCAATCCGCTTTCATTCTCACGGGCACGTAGCCCCGCCCCCTCCAAACCCCCATAATACATCTGTTCTCCATTATACATACCTCCTCTGTGATTTCTGCGGCCGCACAATAGCCGTAAAATGCAAACACACACTCCCTTCACTTGGTACACCAAAGGAAACACAACCGCCCACCCACCCACCCACACACACACACACACACACACACACACACACACACACTGCTCCTGTTCTCCGTGGTGGGCGGTTAAACCAGGGCAGGGCCTATCGTCAAACCAAAAATGGGTTAAGTTCACAACCTGGTCACATTTATCTCTCACCCTCAGCTATTTAAGGTAACACTGATACCTAGATGGTGTGTGTGTGTGTGTGTGTGTGTGTGTGTGTGTTTGCTCTGCTTTCTCCTCTCTATCATGTGAAAAAAAGTTTTATTTACATTATGGGTGTGACGGTATTTAATATGATGATGTTAAATGCCATTTTACACCACAGTGCTGTTGAGTTCTGGATTGTGATTGGTCAGAAGGATGTTGATTAATTTTCTATAACAGCAGCTCTGACCGTTGTATATCCGTTCTAATAGGTCACACTCGGTTCCTGACCTCACACACTCGGTTCCTCAGCTCACACACTCGGTTCCTCAGCTCACACACTCATTTCCTCAGCTCACACACTCAGATCCTCACCTCACACACTCACACACTCGGTTCCTCAGCTCACACACTCATTTCCTCAGCTCACACACTCAGATCCTCACCTCACACACTCACA
>CM074986.1:22216996-22227842 GCA_037576825.1 Pangasius krempfi
ACACTCGGTTCCTCAGCTCACACACTCATTTCCTCAGCTCACACACTCAGATCCTCACCTCACACACTCATTTCCTCACCTCACACACTCGGTTCCTCACCTCACACACTCGGTTCCTCAGCTCACACACTCAGATCCTCAGCTCACACACTCAGATCCTCACCTCACACACTCATTTCCTCACCACACACACTCGGTTCCTGACCTCACACACTCGGTTCCTCAGCTCACACACTCATTTCCTCAGCTCACACACTCAGATCCTCACCTCACACACTCATTTCCTCGCCTCACACACTCGGTTCCTCAGCACACACACTCATTTCCTCAGCTCACAAACTCAGGTCCTCACCTCACACACACGGTTCCTCACCTCACACACTCATTTCCTCACCTCACACACTCGGTTCCTCACCTCACACACTCATTTCCTCACCTCACACATTCGGTTCCTCACCTCACACACTCAGGTCCTCACCTCACACACTCGGTTCCTCACCTCACACACTCGGTTCCTTCGACACACATTATTGTTTCTATGGTAACAGCTCATTCATAGGGAGTTACATAGCAGATGCTACACATAAATGGATTAAAAGTCGTGGTTAACTGTTGATATGATGAAGTTTTCTGTAAGGAGATGTTTATTTAACACTTATGGAAGGAGTATAGTGTAACAGTCAGAGGAAAAGCTATAACTTTAAGTTTTCTGACATCTTCAGGACGGAGGAGTTCGCGCTTCTTTGCGGTTTCTCGATAACAAACAACGACAAGCTGCATTTTTTCATTAACCTGAAGAGAGAGAATAAAGAGCGGCTGGTGAGGGAAGGACTGTTTATAGCTGCTATAACGTAAGTGAGAACAGGAACTATCTCGTTTCACTGATGGTACTTTATTCCTGCTTTTTATTTAGTACCGGAAGGGTGTGAGATCAAATCCCAGGACTGACAGAAAGCCAATTTAGTGTCTTCTGAGATATTGTGAGATATTAATGTAAATAGTTTGGGATCAAATGTATTAAATAAAATGAATCCTGCGAACTAAAATAAATAACTGAATGACTCTGCAGTGAAGCTGTGACTCCTGTGTCGCCCCCTGCAGGACAGAAACACACACCGTCTCTGCTCAAAGCATGTTTTAATTACTGTACATCTGTGAATCCATTTTAAAGCTAAAGGTTAAATACCAAAATATTTTTTCTTGATTAATGCTCATACCTGTCATGCAAAAATCCACAGTAAAGTCCAGCTGCTCCAGCTGTCCGTCATCAATGAGGCGACTTTCTGACCTCCTGCACTTACCTGAGGGAGGCAGAAACCAGCCTGTGATTTATCTCAGCCGCCTGAGAGCAGGAAAACTTCCTCTCACTGAGGGCTCCAGTGAAAGTAATGCAAACAAAAGAAGGATCAGATTGCATTTCACACACGTTCAACAAAAACAGAGCTTTCACACACCTGCAGCAACAAACGGCTGAAGCGGTTTCCCTGAGAACTCCGAGAAACTCCTGAGTGCAGAAATAACTCTCTGTAGCACAAGCATGACATTACAAAATGGTTAAAAAAAATTCAAGTGGATTAGAGAATTTATTTGAAATGCTTGAAAACCTTTATTTATTTCTTTTTTTTTTTTAAGTTTTTGTACCACATATGCAGCCTGAAATCTAGGACTGTTTCCCAAAAACCTTCAAAAAATCCACTTGTGTAAGAAACCTTTAAAAAAAATTTTGATTTTGAGTCATTATTTTCTTGTATGAAAAAAAGAAAGAAAGAAAGAAAGAAAGAAAGAAAGAAAGAAAGAAAGAAAGAAAGAAAGAAAGACGCATGTTTCATGATTTTTTTGAGTTTTTGTACCTCAGAGCTATCATGACAGAGAGCATGATTTTCAAAAAATATATCAAAAATAATTATATTATATTTTTATACATACATATATATATATAAAACATTTTTTGTTATAAATGTGCATGCTACTTAAATAAAAAATAACTATTTTTTTTTAACACTTTTTGCTCATGTTATCTCTCTCCTGATGCTTCTGGAAAGATCTTATCCTGCTCTGATCTCTGACCTCTGACCTCTGAACTCTGATCTCTGATCAGGGGAGAAACTGTTTAGATTTGACATCTCTTCATCTTTGGCTAATAATAATGTGCTAATTTTGTTCTGATTTTTAATTTAAGCGGCAGTAAACGTTTCTCCATGTTGTCGCTGACCTGCTCGGGACCCCTTAGGTGTTACTGCTGAAACACACACATACACACACAAGCCACTGCACGTCTGTGTTCAGGGTGAACTTAACGCCTGTGCTGTTTTTAACGCCTGTGCTGAAGTTTCAGTCTAATAATAAATAATACAAGCTTCATTTAGCATCATGCAATCTGACAGCACACTTAAATAAAATCAGTTTATTCAGACTTGCACGTGGTTTCTAACGTCACACACGCCACTGTAGTTTCTAAAAGTAAATAAAATGATGTAACTAGAAAAAAAAAACTGCAGTGGTTTCCATTTTGGACAAATAACTTTCAATACTGACTGATTTTCCTGGTTTATTATTATGAGTGCTTAGAAATGGTGTTGCTCAGCCAGTGATGCTGTTTGAGGTAAGATTAATTATCATGCAAAAAAAAAAAAAAATCATTAACGAAGCTGGTTTCCTGCCTGATCGACTGTATCTACGTTTAAGATCATTTGTTCAAAAGAGACTTTTCCTGATATATTTTTAATTATTATAATGGTTTATTATTTCTTGGTTTGTTGGAATTTGTTGGTTGTCATTAAAACAGTTTTTTTCAAGAGTCATTTATGCTTCATGTCAGAAGTAAAAGGAGAGAATAATAACCTTAAGGCATGGATATTCCTATTTTCTTGTTTTTTTCATATGTTTTATGAACATTATTGCTTGCTCGGAAAGCAATCCTGTATGAATATTATTATTATTTTCTTGGATACTCATATGTTTTATGAATATTCCTGTTTTCTTGGATCTTTTTTTTTACAATTTTATGAACATCTTTATTTTATTTATTTTCTCTGGATAGTCTTATTTTCCTAAATATTCTTATGTCATATTTTATGCGTGATAATTTACGGCTATATAATTTAGATCTCTGTAGCGGAACCTTTTATTAGTAGTACAAAGTTTCAAGCCGGAGTGTTTTATTCTGCACACTGTTTCCGGAAGTGTGATAACAATATGGCGGATATTCCAAACGATGCTCCTCAGCGTGAGTTATATAGAATAAATAGTTTAAATTCGCAAATTTTGTCTTTTGGTTTTAGTCACATTGCATTACTAATGATGATTATTGGACGGAATATTCGCTATTTATAAAAACAAAATTATAAAATGGCTGTCAGGAACTTTATTCCCGACTCGCGTGTGTTATCGCTGGTCTGTTAAGGAGGCTGTGTCCCAAACTGTTCTCTGCTCCCTTTATAAGGGCCCTAAGTAGGGTGTAAAGTAAAGGGTTTTACTGCGTATCAAGTGCACTTTGTATCTGTTAATGAGAGATTTGGGATTAGGGCGACGTGTCATAAGACAGTTAAGCGCTGTCTTGTTTTTTTTCTGAACTTTATCATCCTGTTTAGTTGAAACTGAAACTTTTTAATAGTTTTTTAAGCAAAACAAGAGTTCAGGTTATTAAATCCAGCCTCTAAAATTAGCCAGCTAGCTAATTAATAGCTGTTATAAATGTGTTGTGAATTTTTACTTGAGTAAAATTGTGTTCATTCTGTGGGTTTCTGTGTCTTTATGTATGTATGTATGTTTTTATCTGTCTATTTATCTATCTATCTGTTTATGTATTTATTTATTATTTTCTCCAGATTGTCCAGGAACCAGCAGTGAGCAAGCTGGCAAATCTTCAGCGTGTCAGGGATGTCCGAACCAGGCCATATGTTCCTCCGGTGCTCCCAAAGCTCCAGATCCTGGTACCTTTCCAATTCCTCATCAGCATCAATCATCTGTTTCACAGACTTTCCAGAGTTTTAAGTATTTATGTATTGAACATCGTTGTCAGAACTTTGCATCTTTCACTCTTGTGAACTCTGTCAATAAACATTTCTTGACTTGTCCTTATATCATTTCTTTTTTTTTTTTTTTCTTTTTTTTAGCCGTAGAGGAGATCAAGCTGAAGATGTCCACCGTGAAGCACAAGATTGTAGTTCTGTCTGGTAAAGGAGGCGTCGGGAAAAGCACGTTTAGTGCGCATTTGACTCACGCCCTGGCAGCTGATGAATCCACAGAGGTAGGTTCATATTAACGCCAGGTAAAATACACACTTCCAGCTGTCTTTGTATCTGAGTGACACTACAGATTCATGAAATAACCAAACTTTCAACAAATAATCAAACAGAAATATTTTAATAAGCACGATGAGTAAACAAGTCGTGAGAAATCCACTGAATTCTGAACATTTACGTCTTTTCCAAACCGGATTTGTTTGCTCGTTTGTAGAGAGCTTCTTCAGCTCTGATGATTCTTAAGATGAAGTTGCTGAAATGAAACGCAAAACATTCCCGGCGTAAAGATCTGTCCCGCTGTGAGGTTGTGTGTAATTTGCGAATGCCGGTGTGTAAGCAGTTCAAGCTGCGGTTTAGGTTTGAGCTGAGTTTAGCAAAAGCGAAGCTGATAGTGAAAGTTAAAACTGTGTCCTTGAGTGATTAGCGCTCTCTGATGACCTGCAGCGTGATCGTGTTTTATTTTCCTGTAGAGCATTTAAAGAGACGGGCTCGATGGTTGATAGGCGGGAATTCGTTCGATGCTGACGCTAATCATTGTAAAATAATGATAGTGAGAACTGTAGAGAAAGGCTTTAAGATTTTTTTGAGCCTTGAAAGTGGAGAGTGAAGAACAAAGTTGAAGAGATTATGGAGGTCGTGACACTAAAACATCTGCCTCCAAAAGGGTCCAATCTGCAAGGCGGAGTCCGATCCAAACTCCTGAGAGTGCGAGCAGCAGAGTTCAGGTGAAGAAGCTCAGCTAAATCAGGCTCATATTAAAGAATACCGCTTAAATGTATCTGTTTATAGGTACACTTAATGTCCAGGAACAAGTTAGTTCCTGTTCCCTCTCACGTCGTAACTGTCGAGCAATCGTTTCCTCAGCAGCCTCTCAAGTGCGACATACAGCCGTGTCATACAGCTGTTTCAATTCAGTTCAGTTTCAGTTCGATTCAGTTTCAATTCAGTTCAGTTTCAGTTCGATTCAGTTTCAGTTCAGTTCAGTTTCAGTTCGATTCAGTTTCAATTCAGTTCAGTTTCAATTCGATTCAGTTTTATTTGTGTAGCGCTTTCAACAGTGGATGAAATAAATACATTCAAAATAAATTGAATGAAAATAAATTGTAAATGTGTGAATTTATCCCTGAATTGATATCCTGGATCTGGAATAGCGAAGTAAAAGCAGGTGTCCTGAGGCCTGAAACCAGGAAATATCCCGGATTCGTTTCTGTGGACGTTTAACAGCTAGTTTTTATTGAAATATAAATCGAGACACTATGAGCTTCTCAAGTCTGATATTACAGAGAGAGATCAGTGAGGAGAATATTTATAATAATTTAAAATGATGCTGAAAGAGGTACTTACAGTGCATTTAAAAAACAAAAAACAAAAAAACAATTAGACAAAGAATTAAACAAACCACAATCCTACATAATGTGTGTAAGGGTGAAATGACAGGCAGTTGAGAAACTTTCACAGCAGTGATGATGAATGGAAGCGAAAGGCCAGAAGTTACTGCAATAATAAATAGCAAGTAATAATTACTCTCTCTCTCTCTGTGTGTGTGTGTGTGTGTGTGTGTGTGTGTGTGTGTGTGTGTGTGTGTGTGTGTGTGTGTGTGTTTTCAGTCTTGGCTACAGAGCGATGATTCATTATGGCCTATTTCCCACCCTTGTCTCCCTGCAGTGTGTGCGTGTGTGTGCGTGCGCGTTTGTGTGCGTGTGTGCGTGCGTGTGCGTGCGTGTGTGTGTGTGTGTGTGCGTGCGCGGGGGTGTGTGTGTGTGTGTGTGTGTGTGTGTGTGTGTGTGTGTGTTTTCTGTCTCAATGATTTGAAACATCCTGTTTTATTCCCACTTCCTGCTGATATTCTGTTGGCCTTCACACACACACACACACACACACACACACACACACACACACACACACAGTCATTTATTATCTCTGACTCTCGTACACACCCATGTGTCTAAACTGTTCCGTGATGCTTTAACCTTCGCCTTTCCAGCCACTTTAGAGAAACACTTTCTCAGAAGGTCATATTAATAACTACACATTCTGACCACGTTTTATGAGCTTTAAATTTATTATTTATATTTTTTTGAGAATGACAAGAAAAAATGAAGTACAAGAAAAAATACACAGCTAAAAACTCGACTTACACTGACACACAAAAATCACTTATAATAACAAAAAATATGAACTTAAAATAACATATAAATAAAATCAAATATCAGAGCTGTCATTTTGATTTTCCTGATCTCGGTCGATACTGATCCCGAGTATCGGATCGGTGCGGCCTTTACGTTATGATGCGTATTATGTAAAAAACAAACAAACTATGAAATATTTATATAATGTTCCACATATTCCAGAGTTTAGGAGCGATAAAAGATCATAAGTGTTAAAGATTAAACCTGCTTCAGCTGACCTTATTAGCAAAATACTTTATAATCACTTTGTAATTTAATAGTTTTAGGTAAATAAACAGTGTGTAATAAATACAGTAAATATAAACGACTTTATATATCAGTTCAGTTTCATTACCGTGCTGATGTTCTAGCTTTAATTCCAGCCTTAAAATATTTAAAATCAAAAGACTATTCTTAGTGATCTTTTCGTTTTACAGTAAACATTTTTTATGGTGTATTTATATATTTATATATTTGATATATGTATTTTGTTTAAAGTTTATTTTTGTGCATTGTTGCTGATTTATAATTTCTTTGCGAAGTGGTTCATTTTTCTCTTCGCCTCTGCTGTAGTTATCAGTTGTATTTTCATGTCCTGAGGTAAAGAGCAGAGGCTCCACTAGGGGGCGAGTGTGAGCTGGAGAAGAAGTGTTTGCCCTCTCACTGTGCGTACACGCACACACACACACACACACACACACGCACACACACACACACACACGCACACAAACACAGTTTCGAAACCCTACCTTTAAAACCAACACTGATTGTTTCATATAAAATCATCATTCACATCCTGAATTCTCAGCTTTTTCTCACTTTCCATTTCCTGTTTTCCATTCTTAATAGTAAAACGGTAAAAATAAGAATCTAAACAATAGACGCCTTCCTGAGTCTCCTTTCATCCACACACACACAAGTCACGAGCAGGGGGTGAGAGGAGAATCTGAACAGGGAAGGTGTTGGAAAGATGGCGTCACTGCGGCCGTACACAGATGTCCTTGTTGCTGAGGGAATGACGTACGTCGGTGTGGAGAAATGTTCGGCCGTGAGCGCGAGCGCGAGCGTGAGCGGCTTTCAGCGTGACCACAGCCGGAGGAGGAAAGGACGAGCGGATGATAACGAGCTAGAGATCAAATAAATTAGGTCAATTTGTGGAGGCCACAGTATCATGTTCCCTCATTTGTGAGCGTGCACGCTGGCATTGCTGGCAGTTTGTCGTCCACTTGTCCTTATAAAAACACTGTGTATACACACACACACACACACACACACACACACACACACACACACACACACACACTCTCTCTTGCACCTAAAAGCAGGTGTATCGGTCTAGACTGTCCAGTGAAATAGGAAGAAATGGCAAGGAAATAAGACAAGCCAATCATCATTTATTATTATTATTATTATTATTATTATTATTATTATTATTCTCCTCTCTGCTGTGCACTCCTGAGTCCTGTCCGGAGCTGGATGACATTCCTGACATTCCTGATATTCCTGACATTTCTGCATTTCTGCTACATTATTTACTCTCGTTCTTATTTCTCTTTGACAAACTCTGTTCTGTACGATTTCTCCCGTGTTCTCGTTTTTCTTACGATTGTTTATTAAGGATTTAAACATTTTATTACTTTTCCCGCTTGTATTACACTCCTACTTTATTCTTCTTATTATTTCATTTATCTTTTTTATTTCATTGCGCGGCACTTCGAGCTACATTTCAAAGACGATGGTGATGACGATGATGTTACTTTTTTATTATAATAATAATAATAATAATAATAATTGACTCAGTAGTAAATAATCAGGAAAAAGGAAGTGTTTTCATTCAGAAGGAAAGTTGTTGGACTCAAACAGGAAGTGCAGTAACCTTCCAGTCTAACCTCCTCCCTCAGACCCGCAGCACCAACGAGCTACAGACGAGCTTTTGTCCTTTTTATGCAAATGAGCAGCGATTTTTTTTTTTTTTTCCTGAAGTGATGACTCTGAGTAAGCAGGTCCAGGAAGCTCAATCACATTTCAAACACAGATCAAACCCAGGAAAACTTCAGCTCGCAGTCTTATCACGACTCTCTCCTGCTAAATACACACCGTGAAAATACGCCGCGTGATTACGAGGAAGTTCCTCTAACAAATTATAGGGTCAAAGTAGAATTGTGAGATGTTATAAATGTGATGTGGGTTGATTTCTGTAAGACGGATAACCGTGAAAGATTAGAGCTGAGAGGATCAGCAGCAGCTGAGAAGGACGTGAAACAGACTGGAGACGCACACGTGAAGTTTCTATTCAAGCAGCAGAAACAGGAACAGCATTAAAACAACAGTCGCATGGCAGTGTTTATGAACACCACTGACACGTGCCATAAACACGAAAAATAAACACATCACACGGCCAGAAGTATGTGCACCCTGAATGAATGAATGAGTACAGGTGTTTGAGCCACACCTGTTACTAACAAATGTGTAAAATCCAGCACGCAGACATGCAGTCTGCAGAGACGCACGCTGGCAGTAGGACGGGTCGCACTGAAGAGCTCAGTGACTTCACTGTCACAGGACGTGACCTTTACCACAAGACAGTTAGAGAAATTTCTGCACTGCTAGATGAGCGCTGAGCAAATTTAAGTGCTATTCCTGTGAACTAGAAGCACAAAAAACAGCTCAGCCCCAAAGTGTTAAACCACACAGACTCGCAGAGAGGGCACGCTACTCGCTACTGCTGTAGTGAGTAAAAATCACCTTCAGTCACTGCAGACCTACAAACCGTTGCAGTGTTAATAACTACACATTCATATCATGTTATAATGCATCCTTAAGGCATTGTACACAGTCTTAGAGTTAGTTTCGCAAACACGGAGCTCTCTTTATCGTGTAGCATGATTTATTAACACTGTGCAGTGACAGTAGTGTTCATAACACGTTATACGTATGTATTATACACTGCATGAGCTACTCCCGAGGAAATAAAATAAAAATAAAATGTTATAAAGCTTCACGACTTCTGAAAGTGCGTCTACGACTAAACGTAATGCTCTCCGGGGCTGGATTTCTTTCGTATTGGTGATGTAATGTGTTATAAACACCAGTTATGATGCATTCTGACAGCAGATGATGAAAACAGTAGCTTAAAAATGTAATGCCTTTTCATAAATGATTATAACAGTGTGTATAATGCTTTATGAATGTATTATAACACACACACACACAGAAAGTGTTACTGAAGATTGGGCTTTAGAGAAACATTTATGTGTAATGATACTCAACTTTTTAAAAATATTCACATCAGGATGATCGGATACAACAACGCAATCCTTCAGGAAGAGGACAAATGGGGAAAAAATAAATGTTGTGATTAGAGATGGAACAAGACCACGTTTTCTCTTCGTGGTATCGTGGGAGTGTAATCCCGCCTCGCTTCCGGTGTTTCCCGGGAATTCCTGCTGACCGCTACGCTGACCACAATGATTCGTTTATTGAACATAAATAAAGGAATAAATATATTTCTCATTTAGTCTTTAACATTATTCCATCCTCTTGCTATGTGTTAAAAAGAAAGACAGGAAAGAAGACTTCGAAAGAAATACAGACTTCGAAAGAAATACAGGTGCAAATACACTGAAATACCAGAACAGGAAAACAAAGAGGAACAGGAAAGGGTGGAACTGCAAGTCACTGCAGGTCATGCTGTTTTAGGAAAATAACCAGTGACAGTGACCTTTCTCCATTAACAGCACGGCCTGAAGGGCTTATGTTTTATCTGTGAAAGAATTTCATGTCATGTACTCTCTATCCATTTATAGTTACATTTGTGTTGGATGTTGTGGAACATCTGCGAAACGAGTTAGTTCCTGCTTTCACTTGCGCTATAAACAATCGCTCCTTACTCTCTCAAGTTAATAAGAAAAGGAAAAAATGCAGCTGTCATGTTGCCTAAACGCAGTATTATTAGCAATGGCCCACCTCAGCTAACGCCTAACGCCCACCCCGCCTCCTTCTGCCCTGCTAAAAATAACACATTATTTCCTCAAATTATTATTAAAAATATATTACTAAAGAAAAAAGGAAAAGATGCTTGTTTTAATATTGTTGTTGTTGTTGTTGTTGTTTTAAAATTTTTTTTTGTATTTTTTAAACTACAGGTAAAGATGATTAACGGTTTCTGGTCTTTAATTCCAGGTGGCTCTGCTGGACGTGGACATCTGTGGACCATCGATACCCAGAATAATGGGGCTGGAGGGAGAGCAGGTACGGCAACACAGCACTGCTTCAGTCACCAGCATTTAAAACCCCGTCTGGATCAAGGAGGGAGAGAGAGGGAGAGAGAGGGAGAGAGAGGGAGGGAGAGGGAGAGAGAGAGAGAGGGAGGGAGTGAGAGGGAGAGAGAGAGAGAGGGAGTGAGAGAGAGAGAGGGAGAGGGAGGGAGAGAGA
>CM074986.1:22227942-22251092 GCA_037576825.1 Pangasius krempfi
GCCGCCCCGTCGCTCGGGGGGGGGCGCGGTGGGGGGTGGGGGTGGGGGGTTGGGGGTGGGGGTGTGGGTGTGTGGGTGTGGTTGTGTGGGAGGGAGAGAGAGAGAGGGAGAGAGAGAGAGAGAGGGAGAGAGAGAGGAAGGGAGAGAGGGAGGGAGAGGGAGGGAGAGAGAGAGAGAGGGAGGGAGAGAGGGAGGGAGGGAGGGAGAGAGAGAGAGAGAGAGGGAGGGAGGGAGAGGGAGGGAGAGAGGGAGAGAAGCTCCGATCTAAAGCGAAAAAATCAAACTAAAACAAGACCAGCGTTGGTCTAGTCCTGGATGAACGACTTTTTCATAAAAGAACAAAAAGAAAATCTCAGAATTTTTTTCCCGACAAAAGGTAGACGGATCATTCGAGGGACCTTATTAGCGTTGTTGTTTTTTAAAAATATTTTTTATTGCCCATATTTTCAGTGTTATCCTGTGAAAACTGTCCACATTTAAAAAGTAATGCTGTCAGAGTTTAGCTTTCCAAAAATAAAAAAAATTAAAAAAAAGGGCACAGAGTGATGTCAGGAGCTTTAATATTTTTTTTCATCCTGTCACGATGGTGAAAAAGCTTGGCTTGTTAGGAGCTTTATGAGATGTCTCAATAAAAACAACATTTCATCACCATGTCATAACGTTGCTGTAACTAAAAATAGCAGCGAGCGTATTTCTGGGACGTGATGTGACGTCGCACTTCAACACCTGGCAGTCGTCATCTTGTTATAACAGCATCGCCGAACACTTTTTTTGTGTTTGGTGTTGATTAAATTATTAAATCATAAACAAAAGGAAAAAAATGTAGAACTCTGTAGATTCCAAGACGATCATTTTCGAAAATCCGATGTCATTTTTGTGTTCGTGCGTGTGTGTGTGTGTGTGTGTGTGTGTGTGTGTGTGTGTGTGTGTTTTGTTTAAGGTTTGTTTAAGGTTTGTTTGTTTAAGTCAAAAAAAAAAAAAACCCACATTCATCAGCTCACACACTGCAGCTCGGTTCAGTTCTCGAGTCTGATTGGTCAGAAGGTGTGTGTTATTTTCGTATAACAGTGCGGCTCGGACCGTAGCTCCGGCTGTAACATTAACGCCAGGTTTATAGAAACCCGCTCGTTCTAACACGTTATTGTTTCTATGGTAACAGCTCATACACAGGGGCGTGTAATCCTAAGACTAATAATAAACGTGGTGTTGTTTAACGAAGAAAACGTTTTCTGTAAGGAGAGGTTGATGTAACGTATGGAAGGAGTCTCCAGCGTCAGCGCTTTGCAAGCATGCTCTGTAGAGATTCCCAGCAGGAGGAGTTTTTGGAAACGACAAGCTGCGACTTTTTTTTGTCTTATTACCTTCAAGAGAGAGAAAGAAACAAGGCGGGAAAAGAGGCTGCTCTAACGTAAGCGAGAACAGGAACTAACTCTGTAGTGTGAAGTGGAATAACACGCTTCAGATCACGTGTTAGAGGAAATTAACCGGCGTGTATTATTATTATTACGATCAGTGCTGTTTGTTGTTATTCCTTACAGTTTAGCAGTTTAAGTTACGCTGAGAAAAAAAAAAACAACCAAACAGGTGCAGTGTGCAGTTTGATAAGGAAATGAGCTGGAAGTGTTACTGAGCATCTTGCAGAAGCAGCCGCAGTTCTTCTGGAGACTTTGACTGTCGACTCGCTTCTTATTTCTGCAGCGAAACCCAGCAGCCTTCATTCTGTTTTCATCTGAAAAGTGTCTCTTATGGAATCTGCTGCTTTCTTTACTGACATAAAAATCTAATCTAATCAAACAAAGTTTGTACTAATAAAAAAAGGAATATATATATATATATGACACTGACGTGCCCATGACGGGAATTTCATCCTTTTTTTTCTTTTTTTTTTAAATTATAAATCATACAGTAAACATTGTGTGTTTGTTCCTCCTTGGACCTTCTTCTTCTTTGTCATGGCTTTTCTCTAGAAGTTTCCATTCCACTTTCTGCTCTCTGTGTTGCTCAATGATGCGTCTGGAGCACAGATTTCTCACAAACATAAAAATCCACCATATAAATAAACGCTTTTTTAAAGATGTGTCTGTGCATAGTCATTTTTTTACTGCTTTTTTTTTTCATTTTTAGAAATGCGTGTTTAGAAATGCAAATTCTTTTCTTGCGATTCTGTTTTTATTTCCTTTTTAAGGTCACGGTTTGATGGCTTATAGACAGGGTTCCTCTTTTGTGATGTGGCCTTTTCATGTTCCTCACAAACCACAGTGATCTTTAATCGCTTTTACACACCGATTATGTTTTTCGTAAAAGCTCGCTGCTGTTGTGATGAGAGTTGAGAGCCCTCACTTTTATATCCTTGCTTTATCGTGCTTTTGTAAATTCTCATCCTAACACAACGCGTAAAGTGAGGAATAAACCACTGTGTGTGGTGCCGCTGTAATAAAATAATCAACAGTGACGTAGTGTGATGAAGCAGAGTCACTGCTGTTTCCATGAAGTTGATTAATTTCCTATAACGGCACGTCCTGAAGTGTTTTATTCCTCTTACACCACAGCAATGTGTCACAGTTTACGGTTTTTATTATTTATAGCTACATGGTGTGTTTGAAGTGTATGTGGTCTGTGATCTAAGCGTGTGTGTGTGTGTGTGTGTGTGTGTGTGTGTGTGTGTGTGTGTGTGTGTGTGTGTGTGTGTGTGTGTGTGTGTGTGTAGGTTCATCAGAGTGGTTCAGGCTGGTCTCCTGTGGTGAGGATCTGTGATTTTAATGATATGTGTTATATATTTACACCTATAAAGCTGAATAAATAGATTGTCTTTCATGCTACACAGGGTGTGTGTGTGTGTGTGTGTGTGTGTGTGTGTGTGTGTGTGTGTGTGTGTGTGTGTTTTCTCCTCAGTATGTAGAAGATAACCTGGCCGTCATGTCCATCGGCTTCCTGCTCAGCAGTCCTGATGACGCCGTGATCTGGAGAGGCCCGAAGAAAAACGGTGGGTGGGACGACGAGCGGCTTTGGGGATGAGAAGAGAAGAGACTTTTCCCAACCCTGAAACATTTATCAGCTCAGTTACACTTACAGCAGCGACAGGAGCATGAGCACTTCCTCTTTTCTTCCTTTTCTTCTTCTCCTTCCTCTCTGTCTTCTTCTCCTTCCTTTTCTTCTTCTCCTTCCTCTTCTTCTTCTCCTTTGTCCTCTTCTTCCTCCTCCTCTTCATCATCTTCTTCTTCTCCTTCCTCCTCTTCTTCCTTTTCTTTTCTTCCTTTGTCTTCTTCTTCTTTCTCTTTTTCTTCTTCTCCTTCCTCTTCTTCTTCTCCTTCCTCTTCTTCTTCTCCTTCCTTTTCTTCTTCTCCTTCCTTTTCTTCTCCTCCTTTGTCCTCTTCTTCCTCCTCCTCTTCATCATCTTCTTCTTCTCCTTCCTCCTCTTCTTCCTTTTCTTCTCTTCCTTTGTCTTCTTCTTCTTTCTTTTTTTCTTCTTCTCCTTCCTCCTCTTCTTCCTTTTCTTCTCTTCCTTTGTCTTCTTCTTCTTTCTCTTTTTCTTCTTCTCCTTCCTCCTCTTCTTCCTTTTCTTTTCTTCCTTTGTCTTCTTCCTCTTCTTCTTCTTCTTATTCCTCCTCCTCTGTTTTTTCATTTTTAGAAATGCGTGTTTAGAAATGCAAATTTTCTTTTCCTTGTGATTCTGTTTTTATTCCCTTTTTAAGGTCATGGTTTGATGGTCTTCTTCCTTTTCTTCTCCTTCCTCTTTGTCTTCCTCTTCTTTCTCTTTTTCTCCTTTCTCCTCTTCTTCCTCTTCTTCTTCTTATTCCTCCTCTTCTTTCTCTTCTTCTTCTTCCTTTCTTCCTCTTCTTCTTCTTCTTTCTCGTCGTCGTCTTCTTCCTCTTCATCATTTTCCTCTTCGTCGTCTTCTTCCTTTCTTCTTCTTTTTCCTCCTCCTCTTCCTCCTCCTCCTCCTCTTCTTCTTCCTTTCTTCCTCTTCTTCTTTTTCCTCCTCCTCTTCTTCTTCCTTTCTTCCTCTTCTTCTTTTTCCTCCTCCTCTTCTTCTTCTTCTTTCTCTTCTTTGTCGTCGTCTTCTTCCTCTTCATCATTTTCCTCCTCATCTCCCTCCTCCTCCTCTTCTTCTTCTTCCTTTCTTCCTCTTCTTTTTTTTCCTCCTCCTCTTCTTCTTCTTCTTCTTCTTCTTCTGCGTTCAGAGTGAAGCTTTTCGGACGGCCATCTTGAAACGTAAAGGGATAGATCTTACCGCGGTCACGGCGTATCTTGTCAGATTTTCTCAACACCGTGACCGTAACCTCATGTGACGGTGCATGCTTTCCTGAAGCACACCTGACACCTACGTTTCATCGTTTATAAACAGGAAGTGCTTCAGCGTGTCTGCTCTCAGTGGTTCGTGTTCCTGCCACCAAACCACCGCCATTTAAACGAGACCCCAAACAGCATGTGGCTCTGCACCTGGCCGGTGCTCCGAGCCCAGTGACTTCCACATGCAGCTGCATTTTATCTGCCTTTTAATAGATTTATAGCACAGACGAAGGCTACAGTTACATGTTAAAGACCTGTAGGATCTTGTGAAACAGTTTATATCCTACACTGCTTAGGTTTTTTTTTTTTTTTTTTTTTGCAATATTTAGGGCGAGTGCCTAAATATTTCACCGGTTTCACTTCCTCCAAACGGCTGAAAATGGCACTGGTACACAATCTGCGTCCATCACCTGCTTCTCTGTGGGTGACACGGTTCCTTTTCAGCACAAAAAACCCCGTCCTGTTAGTGCCGTGGGTGCGCAAGCCGAAAAATCATTCACCATATCCCAAAAACGACACGGTGCCTCATTGTGCTGATGTGTCTGATACGAGATGAACAGCATTTTAGATAATGTAGAGGAATAGATGAAGGTATGCAAATAAACACGAGGGTGCGGTGCTGTTACAGTGAAATAATAAACAACAGAGTGCTGTGATGAAGCGGAGGCCCTCTTACCGTCCTCACGTTGATTATATTCCTATAGAACCAAGTCCTGAAGTGTTTTATTCCTCTTACACCACCAGTGATTGCATTTTTACATGTATGAAAGAGCATCAGGTTGGACTTTTTTTTTATTTTTATTTTTTATCTGTTTCTAGTTACATTTAATGTTGTGGAACGTCCACGAAACGAGTTCTCACTTACGTTAGAGCAGATATCAACAGTCGTTCCTTCACCAGCCTCTCTTCCTCTCTTCTTTTTCTTCTCTTTCTCTCGACATAAAAAACTAAAAATGCAGCTTGTCGCTTGACGTGTTATCGATAAACCACAAAGCGTAGACTTTTTTTTTTTTTTGTCCTGAAGACGTCGGAAAACGTTACAGCTTCACCTCTGGGTGTTCGAAAGCGCTGGCACTGGAGACTCCTTCCGTACATCTTAATCAACACCATCCACTGTACAAGTCCCTGTGAATAAGCCGTTACCATAGAAACGCATTCGAACCAGCGCATTAGTTATAAATAAACCTGCAGAGCTGCTGTTCTAGAAAATGAATCAACATCCTTCTGACCAATCAGGATCCAGAATTCAGAATTTTTTTTTTTTGATTTTGTTCTCGTTAAACAGGACGAACAGCGATAGAGATAAATTTAGATTTAGGTGTGTGTTTATCACTTTATATCGTCTTGGCTCCTGTGAATCACAGGCTTGTTTGTTTGTTTGTTTATTTATTTATTTCTTTATTTCTTTGGGAGCCTGTTATATGAGAATAAGGATATAAAAATCGAGATTGCTTGGCCAGGTGCGTGCAAGTGTGTTACTCCGAGATTACCGAAGCTTACACGAAACCTCATAGCTGATTTTGAGGAAGTTGAACCTCAAATTTAAAAGTTAAATAATTTAACTTGTATGTTTGCGGTCACGTATTTATTCATGCGCTCTAACACGTCGGATGTGTTTCAGATATAGATATAGGCCTTATCTCTCTCTCTCTCTCTCCCTCTCTCCCTCTCTCTCTCCCCCTCTCTCAATTTTGTGTTTTGTTGTTCTTCTATTTCTTGTTAACAAGCTGAATTTTTTATTTATTTTTTTAATCCAGAATCTCACTTGTAAATGAAGTGTAACTATATACGTATAAAAATGTAATCATTTCAATCATAGGCAAACTGCTGTGGTGTAAGAGGAATAAAACACTTCAGGACCCGCTGTTAATGGAAAATAATCAACTCGGGAATGGTGGCTGTGACTCTGCTTCATCGTGCCACCTCATTGTTGATTAGTTTCCTCTAACAGCACAACACGCAGTGGTTTATTCCTCGTGTAGCTGTTAGTGTTATAGCTGATAAATAATGCATTGATGTGTGTGTGTGTGTGTGTGTGTGTGTGTGTGTGTGTGTGTGTGTGTAGGCATGATAAAGCAGTTCCTGAGAGATGTGGACTGGGGCGAGCTGGACTACCTGATAGTGGACACGCCCCCGGGGACCTCTGACGAACACCTGTCCGTGGTGCAGTACCTGAGTGGAGCAGGCATCGATGGAGCTGTTATTATAACTACACCACAGGTGTACACACACACACACACACACACACACACATATATATATCTCAAACTTTTCGCCGCTCCAGCACCTTGTATAAATCAGACCACGTGTCTCTTGCATTCTGCTCTGGAAAATTCCCTTCATCTGCATCAAATTAATAATATATGCGCCATTACTTTAGACTCTCTCGCTACTAAAAACAGTTTGTACCAAAAAAAAAAAAGTTAAAGTCTCCAGAAGAACTGCGGCTGCTTCTGCAAGATGCTCAGTAACACTTCCAGCTCATTTCCTTATCAAACTGCACACTGCACCTGAGACACTGTTTATTTATTTAAAGCGAAGGATCGTCACATTAAACACTGACTCTGGTTCATTTAACTGCTCTTTATAGTATTTTTTAAAATGTAGAAACGTTTAATTTCATTATTTTTTGAAGGCGTCTTTGCCTCCCCACTACATTATTGACCTTCTTCATCGATGCTCTTCTACCAGAACGCTAAGATCTTGTAATCAGCTTCTTCTCTCTGTCCCACGTTGTCGCACTAAGACACAAGGTGATGGAGGCGTTTCTGTCTCCCCTTTCACGTGAGGTCCGCTCCGTCTTCAGCCATTTTTAAATCTTCCCTTAACACTTATTTTTATTCTTTGTCTTGTGCTCTTTAACGTGATGCTACATGATGTTACGTACAGCACTTTGGATCACCTGCTGCTGTCTGGTGTCATAAATAAAATTTGACTTGACTTAACTACAAAAGGAACAAAGAATTAGATTTTTTTTCCGATTAAGGAAGCGAAGGAAGATGGAATCCTCCTGCCTCTGATCAACTTCCTGTCGTTTCTCGATTTCCCTGAACAGGAAGTGTCTCTGCAGGACGTACGGAAAGAGATCAGATTCTGTCAGAAGGTGAAGCTGCCCATCATCGGCGTGGTGGAGAACATGAGCGGCTTCGTGTGTCCCAAATGCAAGGCGAGTAAAAGACAAGCATTTACAGTTGTATGCAAAAGTTTGGGCACCCCCAGGTGAAAATGCATTAAACAAGCCTACAAAAAGCGTTTGTAAGATGTGATCTCTGCCAAAGATTAGATTAGATTAGATTAGATTAGATTAGATTAGATTAGATTCAACTTCAAAGGGAATGTTACTAAATACTGATTTAGTAGGGTGTCCAAACTTTTGCACAGGTTTTTTTTTTTTTTTTGGTTCAAGTTCATTAAATCTAAAGTAACTATGCATTAACATCTGCGTGTAATTTGCCCAGGGGTGCGCAAACTTTTGTGTACAACCGAACAGCTGACTATTTATTTATTATTATTATTTATTTAATCAGGGCGTGATTTAAAAAAAAACAACATTGTGAAATATTTAAAAAAAATAATTACAAACTTTGATTGGAAGCAACTGATTTGAAGTAAACTTTTATACTGAAGCTTTAAAATAATACATTTTTACAGAATTAAAAAAAAAATCTTTCTTCGTGTTATTTTCAATATTTACATCTTTTTAAAATGAATATTTTATAATAATTGACTTTTCTCGACATTATGTAAACGACATTATGTAAAAGTGTCATCGGATTCAGCTTTTCACAGGTCTTTATTATTTTTGTTAAGTTTTGCTAGCAGTTCGTTTGCAGACCTTTATATCGTCGTACATGTCGTGAATCGTTGAATTCACGCCTGCGTGGCTAAAAACTGCTTTAAACCCTCGTGTGAGTGTTGATAAATTTAGAAAAAAACAATGGATCGTCTTCCGTATTTTCAAACCTGCATTTGAAATGATCCTTGGAATTGCGCAATCGATTCATGGTTTGGAAGAAAGTCTCGGAAGTGAAAGAAATACCTGTGAACAGGTAGGTGGGTGCGACCCGCGTTAGACGAGCATGAACATGTGCCTGCAGAGTGTTAGTCAGTCTTCATTATAAACGATCACAGCAGATCTGAGATCATTATCCTGTGTCTTGTTTCTTCTTTTTTTTTTTTTTAAAATGCTTAAGACAGAGTTGAAGGCCATATTCACAAAAAAAAAAAAATTCTCCTAAGTAGCACTAAAAGTTTGTAGGCAAGAGCCTGTTCTTAAAAACTAACTAAAAAGCTAAGAAGAACTTTTACTAAAGAATCAGAAGGACTTTTCATCTATAAGCTCGAAAGGGATTTTTAGAAGTTCATCAGAGGAAAATAATCTGATTTATTGTGCTGTGTAAACGGATTATTCTGTGTGTTTTTAGCCTTTCGTACTCTTGTTTGTTTCACACAGCAGCCCACTGTGAAGCACCAGCTCCAGTTTAATCCTAAATCTCATTTTGTTTTGTTTTTTTTTTATTTAACCTTGGTTTCCAAGGGACATTCCCCGCAAGAGGAACTTGGTGTAAATGACTGCTTTATCTGAAATTTTATCCACATTTTAATCGTGAGTGCAGTTTAAATACACCACTGTGGAGAAATACGTGCCTTGGTATTTGTGGTGCTTTCCCATTTAAAACGCTTCCTTGTTAGACCTATGCTCTAGATTTTAGCCTCTTTTTAAATGCTAGTATTGCTTTACTAGATACGTTTCCTGCATGAGGAACTTGTGCAAGCTGCTTTCATGTGTCTGAAAGTTTATCCACTTTTCCATTTGAATCTTATGATCCTCTTCTAACAGAACACATCTCAGATTTTCCCTCCGACCACGGGAGGAGCTCGGCGGATGTGCGAGGAGCTGAGTCTGCCTCTGCTGGGCCGAGTTCCTCTGGACCCACGGATAGGTACGCAATGCCACGGCGCTGCTCAGTTCTGGACTCTGATTGGTCAGAAGGTGCTGATGAATTTTCTATAACAGCAGCTCTGACAGTAGCGCAGCCGCAAACCACAGGTTTATATTAATGCCCTCGTTCTAATACGTTATCGTTTCTATAGCAACGGCTGGTTCACAGGGACTCCTACAGCGGACGCTCCACGTAAACAGATGCGCGTAATCGTTTTGTGTCAGGAGTTTTTGTTGCTATATATTTAACTTTTTTTTTTTTTTTTTTTGAAGGAGTCTCCGGTGTCAGCACTTTGTAAAGCTGTAACGACACAACTTTTCTCGGTAATTCGACAAGCTGCGTTTTTTTTTTTTAATTTCAAGAGAGAAAGAAAGAGAGGCTAGTGAGAGCAGGAAGTTGTTTCGCAGACGTTCCGCAATGTTAGATGTAGCCTTAAATAGAAAAAAAAAAAACCAATATGGCATTGTTTAACAAATAATGCTTGTAACGCTTTGCATGTTTCTGTAATAAAAGAGCAACAAAACATGTCAAGACATGCTGCTATTGGAGAATATCCAACTCTGCTTCATTCCTGCTTTGTTGATTATTTTTCTGTAACAGCACTACATGGAATGTGTTATTCCTCACTGCAGTTATAAGTCAGTAGAATATAATAATCGTCTCTCTCGCTCCCTCTGACTAAAACCACTTAAACAGAATCCTGCGGTACTTTTCCATTAACCTCCTTCCTTCATATTAGAACTTTTTAATAACAGTTAAAACGCTCATTCTAAGAAACACTGTATATAAATGATGTCGTTTTGAGTATTCATGTTACTTAGAATTTAACTCCTGTCGCCAGCAGTTTCCACCAGTTTCTAGTTCTCCCTTTTTTTTAACCAGGTTCCGCATTTGTTAATTGTAATTCTCCTTTTTTTATTTTTTTTTTTATTCAAAGGTCGAAGCTGTGACGAAGGAAAGTCTTTCCTGAATGAAGTGCCAGATTCTCCAGCAGCTGCAGTCTATCGGGCTATAGTGCAGAGTAAGATCAAACACACACACACACACACACACACACACACACTTGATTTTGTTTTGCAAGGGTCATACCAGGACACAGAACCTGAAAAGGAGGACGGGGGTTTAAAAGTATTAAAAATGTATAAAAGCGCACATACACCTTGAGAAGAGAACGAGTTTAGGGTTCAGTGTTTGGTGATCTCTTCCTTTTGAAAGCATTCTGATGTTTTTTGTTTTTGTGTTTTTTATAACTTCCTGCTTTTCGGCACCAGGCAAAAGCTAAACTGCAAGCACAAAAGATCGCCCCGTGTGTAACTTTTCACCTGCACAGCACTGGAAAAAACACAACATACAAAATATGACATTCAGCAAATACTTCTTTATAGTCCTAGGTAGGGATGCAGCCTATTTCCTTTCAGACCTGAAAAACTCATATTCTAAGAAAATGTACTACAAGTTGAGAAGGGATGTTTTATTCTTGGGACTCGTTGATTCTAATAACGGTACAGAAATGCGTAGGGGCGATATGACCAAAATATCACGCGAATATCGTGACGAATGCATTAAATATCCTGTCCACTTTAACCAGCAGGGTTTGAGTCATGCCCTACGCGTGCGAGCCGAGGTCGAGCGGAGAGACTCAGGGTCGTCACTGGGTGACCTCTGATTAACGATGGAGACGGAGTATAACGACGGGATCGTGGTAAAGTCGCATAACCACCAACTTCCACAAACTCCGCTCTCTTCCAAACATTTGTTCTCCACCATGTGATGGCTGGAAAAGGGAATAGCGTGCAGGAAGACACGCCAGAGACACACGGCCATGTTTGCTGCTCACGAGCTGCAGCTGCAGAGCTAGGCACACCCCCGGAGGCAGGGCATATCCACTCTATCCTCTAGAGAGCGTTTAATTAGGCAGCTACAGGATGGCTCATGAAAGAATTGGAATCATTTTCCCAGGAGTTGAAACGAATATTTTTCCAAAATGATATATATATATATATTTTTTTTTTAGATGATTGGTATCCGTAATGCTAAGGGACAGGTACAAAAAAAAAGCTGAAATGTTTGATTTCAGATGCTGTTTCAGCGTGGACGGAAACGTTTGTGTGCATTAGCGTGGTGTCTGCACAGATTTTACTCAGTCTGATTAATTGGTTATATTTTTAAGCTCAGAACTTAAAAACATTAGCCAAGTTTAGCCAAGTCTTTTTAAATCTTAAAAAAGTACAGCGTTTGATTTCCGTTTTGAAAAGAAGTCCAGTTTACCTGGCTGTTAGTTTTATATCGATATAACGGATTTCCTGCCATGTTGACTCAGACCGAAATGTAATTCAGGCTGGTTTACTCATTTTCATGTCTGGACACGGTATGTTTTGCTTTCTGGATAAGTCGGCTCTCAAAACATGGACGCTGTTACCAGAACGAAGCCGAGTTGAAAACACGGAGTGTTTCAGTTCCCTGTCAGAGTCACTGCTGAGGATTTGCTTGTGTTTTGCATATAAGCAATGAAACACCTGCTGAAGCCAATCTGAATGTAGACCATGTGGTTAAGAGCAGATCTGTTTTTTCTGGGTTCCGAGTGGCCTGTGCGTGTTTTTTTTTTTATTGTCCTACAGTGTCTCAGTGCTTCTAAAAAAAACAAAACATGATATCATATCCTTGGGCTTCTGTCTGAGAATAAACTCCCTCACTTATTTCTCAGATCCGCCCAAACTGAATTCTCAGTCTGACTTCACTCTTCATGCATGTGCTCATAACGTAGAGACGGACTTTGGACTTTTTTTTTTTTTTTTTTAATGAATGAATCATTGATTGTCTGAGTCATTGTCATTGGTTGCTGAGGATGTAGAAATTGTAGTCTGACATTATTTACTGTGAAAACTAGATTTCTAGTCCAGGCTTTTTATTTCCCACCCAGCGGCCAGCTGTCCCCATCACGCGGCAGCACCAACCACGGCGCAGCGCACTCTGAGGAAAGCGCTATCTGCCTTCTTCCACATCCATGAGCTCACAGACACCTCTGATTGGCTAGTGTTGCTCTGATTGACAGAGATGAAAGAGATTGCCTCTCCCACCAGTTTTGCTCCTTCATCTCTCGGCCACAGATGAGATTCGAGCTGAGATCGTCGGGATTCGAATTCGAATAGTCTTGCTATTTTCTGTTTTTTTGGTTAATGCTAAACTTCGTTCCTGAGGTTTATCATTTCTGAAAAACAGCTAAGGTAAAGCGTGTATATATATATATATATATATATATATATATATAGAGAGAGAGAGAGAGAGAGAGAGAGAGAGAGAGAGAGACAACGATCAGCCATAACATTAATACCACTGACAGGTGAAGTGAATAATATTGATTATCTCACTAAATCCAAGATCTCTGGGCTGAAGTTTTGTGCAGTATGTAAATTCATTCTTACTATACTACCTGAACACACATCCTTAATGCTTCTGCCATTGCCTTCACCTCACACATATATGTACAGATATAATACAGCTATCTCTGCCGTTAAAGCTATTGTGTCTACTGTACAGTGTTAGATATTCGCTCATATTATTTGTAAACTTTATTATTATGTGTCTTGCCATCTTATTGGTATGTATGTCTGTTCTGGAAGCTTCATACCAAGTCAAATTCCTTGTGTGTGTGTGTGTGTGTGAGCACACTTGGCAATAAAAGCTCATTCTGATTCTGATTCTGATTCAGTGGCACCTGTCTAGGGGTGCGATATATTAGGCAGCAAGTGAACAGTCGGTTCTCGAAGTTGATGTCTTGGAAGTAAGAAAAATGGGCGACTTTGACAAGGGCCAAATTGTGATGGCTAGACGACTGGGTCAGAGCGTCTCCAAAACGGCAGGTCTTGTGGGGTGTTCCCAGTATGCAGTGGTCCAAGGATGGACAACCGGTGAACTGGCAACAGGGTCATGGGCGCCCAAGGCTCACTGATGCACGTGGGGAGCGAAGGCTAGTCCGTCTGGTCCGATCCCACAGAAGAACTATTGTAGCACAAATTGCTGAGAAAGTTAATGCTGCGTAGCTGCAGACCGGTCAGAGCGCCCATGCTGACCCCTGTACACCACCGAAAGCTCCTACAATGGGCACGTGAGCATCAGAACTGGACCACAGAGCAATGGAAGAAGGTGGCTTGGTTTGATGAATCACATTTTCTTTTACATAATGTGGACGGCCAGGTGCGTGTGCGGTGCTTACCTGGGGAAGAGATGGCTCCAGGATGCACTACGGGAAGAAAGCAAGCCTGGCAGAGGCGGTGTGATGATCTGCGCAATGTTCTGCTGGGAAACTTTGGGTACTGGGCTTCAGGTGGATGTTAATTTTACGCCTACCACCTACCTGAACATCGTTGCCGACCAGGTACACCCCTTCATGACAGTGGTATTCCCTAATGGCAGCGGCCTCTTTCAGCAGGATAATGCTGCCTGCCACACTGCAGACATTGCTCAGGAACATGACAAAGAGTTCACGGTGTTGACTTTGGCCTCCAGATTCCCCAGATCTCAATCCGATCGAGTATCTGTGGGACGTGCTGGACAAACAAGTCTGATCCATGGTGGTTCCACCTCACAACTTACAGGACCTAAAGTATCTGCTGCTAACGTCTTGGTGCCAGACACCACAGCACTGCCACGAGTCCATGCCTCGAGAGGGATCAGAGCTGTTTTGGCGGCACAAGGGGGACCTACACAATATTAGGCAGGTGGTTTTAATGTTATGGCTGATCGGTGTGTATATATACAGAATGATACATGTCTGGTATCATAAGAAATGTCTTCAAGTATCATGATATGATATTTTTATCATATCGATCAGCCCTAATTAGAATGCTTTCTATCATTTCTAGAAACACTAACTTGCCATGAATTCTGAAAACATCTCTACCTCATAGCTTCACAATTTAGCAATAATAAAAAATATTTCTTTGTGTTAATTTATTCAGATTATACACCACAACCAGACCTTTTTCACCAAATTGTGGTAATTCAGCAGCAAGACTTATTGACTGTTAAAAAAAACCTATTAAAAAATGAGCAAAAATAAAAAGCCATGCAGCTCTAAGTGTTAATCTCTATCATGACCTTGATTTGGGGAAATTACCAGTCATGTGATCGTCGTGGTAATTCCTTTCGTTTTGTGACTGCTATTTTAATGACAAGCCACGGAGTAATCATGTATTATTCATTTTAATCTTACATTGGAACTTTATTTTTGCCTCCACAAACTTTTTATAGGCCAGAAGACCCCAGACTGTGACGGTTACACACATGTGGGTGTTGTGGAGAAAGAGCTAGCGCTGGTTTAAAAGCCCCTTTCTGTGTTACAGTCTGAGTTGTAGCAAAGCCGATGAAATGACTTGTACTGGGATCCATAAAAGTGGAAAACACCGTTCTTTCCTGCCTGTGTAACATGATCGACAAGCATTATATTTACAGTGAGTGCTGGCAAACCACGTGACTGGCAGGAACATCCTAACGTGGAACTAAAGTCACTTGATATAATCTTCTAAAAGCTAAAATCTGAATCGTCTTGTTAGAATCGTCTTGCCGCAAAAAGAGAATCCGGTTTAAACAGTTTTCTTTTTCTCAGCAAAGCCGAGGATTTGATTACGCCAATAAAACCATTTTATTTATGGTTTTACTGATAATGCATTGTGCGTTATTGCCAGCCATTTTATCTCGGTCAGCTTTGGTAACCATAAACAACAACAAAAAAAATCACGGTTTATTGTTAAGGCAGGTTGTTACTGAATTAAACAATCTGCCAAACTGTCCAGTCCGGTTCAAAAGTCACCACTGAGGAGAAAAAATCGAAAGGAAAAAAAAATTGATTGATCATGCTCTAGATTTTTTTTCTTTTCTTTTTTAATTTTTTATTTGTAGTTCCTGTGGTGACAATAACAGTAAACAGCAACATCACCAATCATCTACTAATGCCACTCTTTTCCCCGCTCCACGCCGACACTACCGTCAAAGCTGCTGTTACAGGAAAATAATCAACAACCCCATGGTGTGATGAAGCAGAGTTACTCTTACCGCTGCGAAGTTGATTATTTTCCTCTAACAGCACATCCTGAAATGTTTTACTCCTCTTACACCACATCAATCTGCCTACGATTACAGTTTTTTATTTGTTGAAGAATGACACATTGTACATTTTATCCATTTAGAGCTACATTTAATGTTGTGGAACGTCAGCGAAACCAGTTAGTTCCAGTTATCGTTTAGCAGCTATAAACAGTCGTGTTTTTAAAAAGCGTAAACTTTTCTGTCCTGAAGATTTCGGAAAAAAACGGAGACTCCTTCCATAAATGTGAAATTGTTTATTAGCAGTGGATCGTCTGCTGTACAAGTCCCTGTGTATGAGCTGTTACTATAGAAACCACACCGTGTTAGAACGAGCGCGTTACTATAAATCAGCAGCGCTTTTGAATTGAGTGTTTTATTCGGGCAGAAGCATTGTTTGGTTTTTTTGGTTTTTCTTCCGCTTGGTTAGACAGCGGCTCAGTGTGAGGAAATAAATATCAAACAAGACCAAACAATACATTACCTATTAGGAATTTGGGAAGCTGTAACTTTCACTATGGATCCGAGCTGCTGAGCAGAGACATTTTAATCTGAGAGACAGAATCCTACCAGAGCGTAGAGATCACAAATTCAGGGTTAAAGGTCGTGCTCGAGGGCTCAGCAGTTATTCTGGAAAATGAAACACACAGATTTCTCACTATTACCACAGAACAGTGAGCACTGAGTTTGGTTTAAAAAAAAAAAACAAAACTGCTCTTCAGAAATGTATCCAGCTAAACTACTAAAACATGCAGATGTCATGTCATGCAAAATGCCGCGTATAAACCAAGCCCGAATGCTAGTGTGCTAATGATCCTTCATGCTAGTTACTGTCATGAGGAAGCACATTATATTTTGGCCAGTCATAGATACACAGATCGCTCTGCATGGCTTCCCCAAGTGTTCTTTGGATTGTTGTGGATTCTTCTTGGAACGTTTTTTTGCGATAAGGAATGCCTTAGTTGTTGTGTTTGGAATCAAAGTTTCAGAAGAGAGCGCTAACAGAAACGTTTCTCTTCTGAGAAAAGCGTCAGAACCATAATAACACACCAAATCCTGAAACTGTACATCTTTAAAACGGTGATTTTACTTTTATTTAAAAGCAACATTCGTGTCTTGTTTTCCGTTTGTTAGCATCGTAGATGACATTGACATCATAGAAATGGCAAGAATGGAGTTTTAATAGCTAGCGTGACAATGGTGTCATTTCTAAGGTTGTTTATGGTGTAGTTTTGGTTTAAAGTGTGGAAGTAGTGTTGCAAGTCAGTGGAAAGGAAACGCAGACGAGTGATGTTTTTATATAACGCTAGAGTCTCATCGAGTAAAACACAGACAGCAAAAAACCCCAGAGGTGGCGGCTGTAAGGAAGTGGGTACAGCCAAACTTTAGAAATGAACTCCTTTGTTTCAGAAATTAAATCCTACCGGATGTGCAAAGTATAACTTTTTTTTTTTTTTTCCCCTTTGTATTCTTTTCCAGGTATAAAAGATTATTGTGCTTCCGGTTTCTCCTCAGATGGAAACCCAAACGCAGATAACGAGTGAACATCAGCGCTGGACAGCAATCTGTGGTATAATCATCATCAAAATTATTTCCTGAATCAGATTAAATTCAGTTCTTTTCTATAAGAGCTTCTCTTCTATGTTACATTTATTCTTTACAGGGTTTTTTTTTCCACCCCTTCTTTCTGCAAACACACTTGAAATCCATACTCAGGATGTTGTTGAAGAAGTGTTGGCTTTACCTGCACACACTGAACATCTGCGGGAATGCCTGAGACATTTCTGCTCATGAATGCCTCACAGTGTTCCTTCAGATGTATTCCTGCACATTTTCTCGAGGAATTACAGCACGAACATCTGCATCCTTATTATTTTTTTTTTTTTTTAAGTAAACATGAGTGGAGTTACATAACTGCTGTCTAATTCTTCCGTGTATCGTGACACTGAAATACTAAATATTTAAATAATAAATATTTTTTCATTCAGTTTCTTTTTTTTAATGTGGGGAAAAGTGTCTCACTCTGTCTCCATCAATTTACATCGCTTAACGTGAAACTATTGTAATGGTTTAAATCTTTAAAGTTTGATTGGTAGATGAACCACTGAATAATTTCAATCCACATGAACATCAGTGGAGGTGCAGAATTTTCCAGAAGGATTTATAATTTCTGATCTGATTTTTTTTTTTTTTTTCCAGATAAAACCTATTTCCAGACTAAATAGAGCCACTGTTTTTAACTGAGTTTCCTGAAATGAACTGCTTCTGTTCCTACCACAGCATTGTCGAATTCTCCATTCTGATTGGTCAGAAGGCGTTGATTGTTCGTTCTAATATGTTGCGGTTTCTATAGCAACAGATCATTCGCAGGGGCTTGTACGACGGACGCTCCACGAATAATAAACAGATTAAAAAGTGTGTAATCATTGATCTGGGGAAGTTTTTTATATATATAACATTCATGGAAGGAGTCTCCAGTGTCAGCGCTACTACGAAAACGTTAGGACAGACTTTATAGCTGCTATAACGTAAGTGAGAACAGGAACAGAACTTGTTTCGCGGACTTTAAACGTAACTGTAAACAGATAAAGCGTATGACGTGTCCATTAATAACTAACAAAATTGTAATCGCTGTACCAGGTAGTATAACTCTGTAAATATCTCAGATAAATAAATAAAGCCTACAAATTGTCCCTGAGATGTGTTTATTTGTTTACGTGGTCACTGGTGTGAAACAGGCGACACACACTTCTGAGTCGTAAGAGGAAGTCGGCGAGGGCGTGTTTAATACGGCACTGAAACGCAGGTCTGATCTACACCTGATCTACAGCTTCATCAGCGTCATTCTATTCTGATTTATTTATCTGTCATCTGATCATCGGCTCTGTAAAACTGCCATCCTGAACCGCTAACACTTGCTGGCTAACCCCATGCTAGCACACTGCAGTGAGCATAATGAACATGACTGTAGTCAGATTGATCTAATATTTCATCATTAATCTCATATTAAGCCTATTTCTAGACACAAGAGCTTACTTTAGCTTCTTTCTAGAAATAAACGCCTAGAATTAACGAACAGAACCAACAGAGTGAGACCATTTCAAGGTGAAAGTTGCTTAATAATCTTTGTATTTTTTTTATAATGGTGGGTGTCATAATGGAAATATTATAGATAAATAGATCATATATAGATCATTTTGCTTATATTACACACAATGTAGCTTGATAGATATCATTTTTGTGCCATTCAGAAAAGTGTGGAATTTAAAGTCATTGATTTGCAGACCTGGATGTCTTTAGAAAGCATTTCTGAAAGACGCTGATGGTTTTTCTTTGGTTGTCTTTTGACTTTCCCTCATTTTTCCTGGATGACCTTTAAAATATAGCAGCAAAGCTGAACGTGAGAACGTCGGGGAAGTTTAAAAAAAAAAACACTCTGAAAAGGTCTGAAATTTCTAACGAGGAAAGCGCAAGAACCGGGAAGAAGAAACTGTTCTGAATGTAAATACTGCGGTGTTTCATTGTTGTGAATGTAAAAGGGACTGCGGATCTAACAGGGAAAATTTCCTTTGTACTTTTTTTTTGTGAATAAATCAGGATCATGGAGGATTTGCACACTTTATTATTAGTCGCAAAGTAAACATGATGATGATGGTTGAATCGTTTAAATGTTTTTTTTTAAATGCAATTTATGTTATATAAAGTAGATAATAAATTATTTAAATAATTAAGAACCAAGAAAACACTGGATTGTTTTATTTTTCCGGCACTACTGTGTTTTGTGATCGTGTTTTGACCTCAGAAATGCTTTTTTTGTTTTTTTTGTTTTCTTTTATGAAACGAATCATTATGAATAATGTATCCTTTTTACTTCCTTGCTCGGGTAGATCACATTTTCAAACATTATTAAAGGTAGAGTAAAGAATTTAAAAAGCTCCACTCTTAGAAAATATAGATCCCTTGAAGTTCTTTGGTTGCTCCTATGTGGGAAGAGTGTTTCCTGGTCAGAAAGGGTCCAGCTAGAACCCTTTTAGAAAGATTCGAACCCTTAAGCAGGATTAAAGAGCTACCAAGAGCTAAATGTTCAACTCCTGACAGATTCTAGGTGTTAAGGAGAAATTAATGAGCAATAATCTGGAGTTTGTACCTCACACTTACCCAGATAATACATACACACTTAGATACAAGGGTTCTTCAGCGGTTCCATAAGGATCATTGTATATTTAAGGGATATTAGCTTCTAAAAAAAAAAAAAAGGTCCTACTTGAAGCTCTTTTGAATAGTTGTAGGGATCTACATTCTTCAAGGCTTCTTGGTAATAAGTAGAGGTTCTTCTGCTGTTTTTTAGAGGGTTCTCTGGATAATTAAGGGTCCTTAGCTTCCATAACAAGGGTTGAACATTTTCTAATAGGAAAACATTTTGTTGTAGGGTTCTAGATAGAACCTTTAGGAGTTTCCCCACACACATACCCAGTTAATAAATACATACTCAGAATAAAAGGTTCTCCGGGGGTTCTTTAAGCGTTTATTAAATGATTAAGGTTTCTTAGCTCCCCAAAAAGCTCCTATTTGCAAACCTCTTTGATAAAAGCTCAGTTGTAGGGTTCTACGTACTTCAGAGCTTCTTTGTAGGTGTTCTTTAATGGTTTATTGGATAGTTAAGGGTTCTTAGCTTCCAATAAAAGCTTGTACTTTCTGAAAGGAAAACACTTTGTAGGGTTCTAGATAGAATCTTTAAAGGTTCCACCGCACGCTTACCCAGTTAATACATGCATTCTTAGGGAAAAGGGGTTCTTTAAGGGTTCACTGGGGTCTTAGCTTCCAAAAATGCTTCTACTTGGAACCTTTTTCTGAAAAACCCTCACTTATAGGGTTCTTCATTCTTCAAGGCTTCTTCACAGTTCTTCATAGAACCCTACAACACAGTGTTTTCCCATCAGTTCCAATCTAAGTACCACCCTTTTTGGAAGCTACAGTCCTTTATTTATCCAATAAGCCTTTAACAAACCCTTGGAGAATCTTTGTTTCTAGGAATGTGTATGTTAACTGGGTAAGTGTATGTGGAAACTCTTAAAGGCTCTTGATGGAACCCTTCTTGCTTCCAAAAAGGGTTCTACTTGGATTAGAATTCTTTCTGATGGGAAAACACATTGTTGTAGGGTCCTACATAGAACCTTTAACCCATACATACCCAGTTAATACATACACTCTTATGGGGAAAAAGGTTCTCCAAGCGTTCTTTAAGGGTTTGCTGGATTTTCTTTTTATTATTCCAGTACTTGGATTGGAAGGAAACACTTTGTTGAAGGGATCTGCTGAGAGTGTACTGTTCAAAATAAATGTCATATTCTCTAACATTAGAGTTGATAAATTATTGAAAATGGCACACTGTTAAAAGTTGGAGGGGGATTTCCACAATTTGAGTGCTGTCTGAAATGAGTTTACAAATTTCTTGTAAAAGTGAAAGTCAATATCAGACTCTTTATGAATGACTGGCTTGTGTAACGGCTTTAAATCATATAATTGTTTTTTTAATAGTTTGTTTTATATTTTTCACTGGTAAAAAAAATATGAATAATAACGTAAAAATGGTTTTAGGTTTGTCTTATTATGTGACCTGAAGTTTTAATGAGTGTGTTTTTGCTGAGGATCTTTTGCAGCTTGATTTGTTATTTGTGTGAAAAGTTCTGTTTAATCACTTGAGCCCAGTGCAGTGCTGATCTCGGATCAGGTTTATGGATCGTACATGACTGACTCACTGATCCTCGATTAGCACATCAGCATTCTGATGAGTTTTATAATACTGCATCATTATGATGGAATCACACTTCCCACTTCTCCCTTACATCCGATTTCTAGTCTGAAAAAAAAAAAGTGAAGTGAGATAGAGCCGTCCTCTTCAGCGTATCTGCGTGTGTCTCTGATTTGGGAAAAGCACATGTGAAACTGTCCGAGCATTGCATGTTGGCGATCAGCGATGCTTTGGTGTGAGTTGCTTTTGAGCTGTTCATCCAACCAAACTGTCTGGTTCTTTGGAGAAGGTCCTGGATGCATCATGGGAATCCTATGAAGAGCGTCGGTGATCTTGTGGAATCATGGTGCCTTTCCAAGAGGTTCTGTCCGAGGTGAGGAGGGTTCTGCAGGAGGTGAACCCGAACCTCCTTCCTACACTTCTCACTCGGCTTGTGGAGGCTCAGATCTTCTCAGCTCAGTACTACCAGGGCTTTTTTTCGGAGAACCTGAGTGATGTGGATGTGGACGATTTGGCCAGGAGACTCTCACTTCCTGTTTGGGAGAAATGGGATGCCAGCAAAGTAATCATCTCCTCAGTGCTCATGGAGAACGAGCCAGATATCCATGGTATGATCATCCTCTAAACCTTTTTCTGTTTTTTTTTTTTTTTCAATTGATAGTGCATTATTATTATTATTATTATTATTGAAGTTTTTATGATGAGCATACAATGTAAATAAAAAGTCTACACACCCCTGTTGAAATGCCAGGTTTTTCTGAAGTAAAACAATGACAATAAGAAGATAAATCATGTCAGAACTTTTCCCACCTTTACGGTGACATTATAAAGAATACAAATAAAGTGAAAAAAAACAATCAGAAACTTTTTTTAGGGAAAAATTTCTTTTTATCTCCAGCTCACTAGCAGACACCTGAAGGCTTTGCACTCAAATCGACTGGTATTTGAAGCTACTCATGATTCCCTCCTCCTTGATAAAAGCCCCAGTTCTGGCTGAAGAAAAGCAGCCCTAAGGCATGATGCTGCCACCACCATGCTTCACCGTGGGGATGCTGTTCTTTTAGCGATGTCCTTTTTTTTTTTTTTTTTTTTTGCACCAAACATACCTGTTGGAATTACGGAAGTATTATACCTTTTGGAATTGGTCTCATCAGGCCATAACACATTTTACCACATGGTTGGGGTGATTTAGTTGAGCTTAGATTGATTTTTTTTGTGAGAAAGGGCTTCTGTCTAGCCGTCCTACCCCACAGCCCAGACATCACAAAAACCTGCCATTTTAACAGGGGTGTGTAGCCTTTTTATATCAGTTGTACCTCCGGGAAACCTGTTTCTTTCTGAGAAATCCTGAAGGCCCAAAATAAAAATAATGGGAACGATGTGGCACTGCAGCCAAGAAGAGACCATTTTTTCCCTTGTCAGTACACTATATTTGGCATTTGTGGGTGTATTATGGGTACAGAGCCAAACCTGGCAAAGCTCGCAGCCATTCCTGTCTGGCAGGTTTTAATAACAACATTACTTTCGATTCATGGTTTTGGATTTACTCTCTAACTCTGCTTGTCTGTTAGGTCATTGTGATGATTATACGTGGTTAAGCAACACATGGCACTCACTGGAGAAAAAAAAAAACAGACTCTGGCAGAATGTTGTTGTTGTCGTCGTCTTGGGCACAAAACCAAGTGAGCAAACAGGAAGTGTGATTTTGGCTGCACTGAGATTGTAGGATTGTGCTGCAGGCCTGGTAAAATTGGCACTGCCACTAAAATGAACAATGGTGGGAACAAATATTTCTGCAAAATCACAGTGATGATCTTGAAGAGGAATCCCTCATCACGTGCTGAGGTGTGTGTATATAGATCAACAGACAGACAGGCCAGATAGATAGATAAACACTATGTGGCCCCCTGAACATCACACCCATATGTGGTTCTTCCTCAGACTGTTGCTACAAAGCAGGAAGCACACAAACAGTACAGAACGTCTATGTGTGCTGAAGCGTTACAGTTTCCCTTCACTGGAACTAAGAGGCTGAAACCTGTTCCAGCATGACGACGCCCCTGTGCACAAAGCGAGCTCCATGA
>CM074986.1:22263569-22274401 GCA_037576825.1 Pangasius krempfi
CGCTTTAACTCCTGCCACGCCCACTTTAACTCCTGCCACTCCCACTTTAACTCCTGCCACTCCCACTTTAACTCCTGTCACGCCCGCTTTAACTCCTGCCACGCCCACTTTAACTCCTGCCACTCCCACTTTAACTCCTGCCACTCCCACTTTAACTCCTGTCACGCCCGCTTTAACTCCTGCCACGCCCACTTTAACTCCTGCCACTCCCACTTTAACTCCTGCCACTCCCACTTTAACTCCTGTCACGCCCGCTTTAACTCCTGCCACGCCCACTTTAACTCCTGCCACTCCCACTTTAACTCCTGCCACTCCCACTTTAACTCCTGCCACTCCCACTTTAACTCCTGCCACGCCCGCTTTAACTCCTGCCACACCCGCTTTAACTCCTGCCACGCCCGGTTTAAATCCTGTCACGTCCGCTTTAACTCCTGCCACGCCCACTTTAACTCCTACACCCACTTTAACTCCTGCCACGCCCACTTTAACTCCTGCTACACCTGCTTTAACTCATGTCACGCCCACTTTAACTCCTGTCACGCCCACGCTGTTCATTTGAATGATAATAGCACACCTGTGAATGATAATAGCACACCTGTGAATGATAATAGCACACCTGTGTGCAGCTGTAGAATGAGGCAGTGTGTGGTGTTTATGAAGAAAGCAGTAATATTTTCACACTCACTTCCTTCAGTCTGTATGGAAACGTGATCGGGGACAGCGGCGCTGAGAGCTTGGCCTCGGTTTTACCGCTCATGACGTCTCTGCTGGACCTGGAGTAAGTTTCATTAAGTTTCATATATATATATATACAAAATATCAATGATTTTTTTTATTTCAAATGATGTGTTGAAATTAAAAGATGCAAAATTCAATAATAATAATAAAAAAGCAACATCAGGAAAAAATAAATTTTTAATGTATTTTAACTGCTAAAAACAAATACAATATATAACATATATTTAAATAAGTAAATACATAAATAAAATGTAATTGAAAGTGTCAGAGCTAAATATTTAACTTAATTTTTTTTTTTAAATAAATACAATATATAATATATATGAACATACAGTACATTAAACAAGGAAAGAAACAGATGTAATTGGTTTAGGGGGAAAGCTGACAGACAAATGATGTGTTCAAGTCAAAAGATACACAAAGTAGATAATAATTAAAAAAAGAACAAAAGCAAACATAAGAAAGGAGAATATGAGGTAAGCATAATTACATAAAATAACTTAAAGTATAAATTAGATTCAATAAAATTTAAAACTAATTAATTAATGTAATTGATTAAGAGCAAAAGTGACAGAGCCAAATGGATTCTTTTTCCAAATGCTTTTTAAATCGTTTGTGTATAATTTGTGAAATAAATAAGTTTTCATAGTTTTAGTAACCGGTATTCTTCTAATCTGAGACTTCTGATGATAATTAATGAATAATAATAATAATAATAATAATAATAATAATAATAATAATAATAATAATAAACATTATTTGTCTGTCCTCAGTGTGAAGTACAACAAGTTCACAGACATCGGAGCCAAAAAGCTCAGTGCTGCGTTAAAGAACTCATCGAGTGTGAAGTCTCTTCAGTAAGTCACCTTCACACACACACACACACACACACACACACTTCAAACTGTGGGTTATTTTTAAATACAGTATCAGCTTCAGATGTCATACGTATCATCATCATCATCATCATCATCACTACTTTTCAGCTGTAACGATGTGTTAAAAATTGCTTAAAGCCTTATTATGTTTCTTTTCTTTTATCTGAAAATAAATCGTACATTATTTTCCTCCTTTATCACAAATCTGTTAGAGACCTTTAGGGCCTGAAAGTAATGTGTTGGGGAGAAAAAAAAAGTTTCATTTATTAATTTATTTTTATTAAGATTTGAAGCTTACATATTTCATTCCGCTCCCCAATCATTAAATGATTGTGGGGTTTTTTTTCCACATTTGCAGTGCTCTCATCTTCTGTCTTGCTTTAATCATTTATTATTTATCCATTTTTCTTCCAGAATGTGGAATGACTGTATTCCTTACGGAGTTTTTGAGCATCTTCAGATTAAAGACTGCAGGATAAAAGCTCTGTAATTCACTTTTTATTTAAAAAAAGAAGGGAACAACTGCTGCTGCTAACACTGTATTCTTCCGGTACACACACTTTACTGAATGCTGTCACCTCGGCAAAGACACTAATGTTCTACGGTGCGTTACTTTTGTGTTATGATATTTCTGTCTCATTTTCTTTTTTATGAGCGAGCTGCTGCCTAATAAAGTACTTTTTTTGTAGAAAAAAAAAAAGGTGCAAGTTATTATTGTGTTATTTTAAAAGGAGGCACGTTAAAGGAATATTTCCGCAACCTGCGCGTATTGAAAAATAATTAAAGAAGAAAGCATCACAATGTCACAGTTGCATTAAGTGAAATTAATTATTTATTAAATATATATGTATATATACAGTATATATGTGTGTGTATATAATAGGGTTTGTATCTGAAATCCATCAATTGGATCAAATCCGTGTTTTACAGCTCGTCAATCTCCTGAAAAGCAGCACAATACTGAGAATATCACGTCAGTCTCAAAGAGGTATTGCTCACCTAAATCATCTCATCTAGATTAGTTAAAAAAACAAACAAACAAACAAACATGCAGAATTCAGTCAGACATCTCTGGCCAAAATGAAAGTGTAAAATGTTAAATGCTTTATTAATTTATTTAATAAAAAATAGATTGTGAAATGCAGTGAAGCCCTGGCGTAAGCCAAACCTGAATCTCAGCAGCTTTAATAAAACATCAGTCTAAAACTAAGCCAGCTTGGTGATTAGAGAGCCACAGTGTAGGTGATGATGTCATGTCCGATGTCCGATGTCGATCCGATCCGTGTTATGGAAAACCGTACGGCGCAGACGTCCTGCTTTTCCCTGGGAAGATTCCACCTGAAGAGAAGACGTTGTTTTTCTTGAGCCTGGACAACCTGAGAAGACACGACACACTCAACGACTGATGCACAAAACACTGACGCTAATCCTCACCTGTAACTCACACCACAGAGCTGTCGGATTCTGGCTTCTGATTGGTCAGAAGGTGTTGATTCATTTTCTATAACAGCAGCTCTGACAGTAGTGCAGGTTTATATTAATGTGTTCATTCTAAAATGTTGTCGTTTCTATAGTAACAGCTATGATGACGTTTTCTGTAAAGAGATTTATGTATGTACGTTTATGTAACATTGATGGAAGGAGTCTCCAGTGTCAGTGCTTTGTAACAGTCGGAGGTAAAGCTGTAACTTTATGTTTTCTGACACAGAAGAGTCTTAAAGAGAGGAAATTAAGAGAGGCTGGTGAGGGAACGACTGTTTGTAGCTGCTGTAACATAAGCGAGAACAAGAACTAACTTGTTTTGTGGACGTTCCACAACATTAAATGTAACTGTAAATGGATAAAAAGTATGATGTGTTGTTCTTTAATTAACACAACATTTTATTTGTAGTATAAGGGGAATAAAACACTTCAGGGAGGTAACAGGAACTCTGCTTTATCACTTCACCCTGTCGTTGATTATTTTACTGTAACAGCACGACACGGACTGTGTTAAATTCCTTGCTTATTTAACGCGTGCAATCGTGCATCATACGGCTCATTATTTTGGACAAATTCGAAAGAGCGTGTACTGGCTTACTTCTTTATGCACAGATTTCTTCCATGTGATGACCAAGGCACCATTTTCTCAGAGCTACAGCGTTCATAATCATGATTTCCATTCATCATCATCATCATCATCATCATTATTCCAGTCCTTGGCTGTGTTACCCACAATCCCTTCTTCCCAGTACACACCTGACTTATATGTCTTATAACTCGAGCCATGCTCCAGCCACACTACCTATTCCAGATATCCCTCAAACACATCGAACTCCGTGTCTGTCTCATACGGGACGGACGCCGGGTCAGAGAGGACACCCAGATCCACCAGTGCCTGGTCCATGTCCTCGGGCAGGAACACAATTCCCACATTAAGCACTATGTATTCCATCAGAAAGGCATAGTAGAGGATGAGGACGTTTACAAAGAACAGGCCGAGATAAAACATATATGGAAGGACGTCGATTAAAGATTCCACAGAATCTAATCGGAAATAGACGGAGTGTGGCATAGAATCTCAGACATGTGATCTTTTCTCATGGGGCAAATCCTGCAAACATGTGGAAAAGGTTTAGTTGATGAAGGTGAAGGGCAGACTGGGTGGCTCCTTCTGGTGCATGACTGGAGAAAGATTTTATTTTTCAAATCCTGTCCAGGCTGTTACACGGTGTGGTGTGTGGCCAGTGACTGAACAGACCAACTGCAGCTCATGCACTCACTCCTCCACACACACCCGCTGACGCTGCACAATCTCCAACATACCAGTCACCTCGGGGGGAAAAAAACACGTTTCTGAAGAAATAAGCACGTTTTTATCATTTGAAATGTCTCTTAACATTCCAAGTTGTCCTGGATCACTTCATTTTCTGCATGCCAATCAACGTGTGCTATTGTACAAAACCGCTGTCTGACATTAACATCCATTTTTTTAAAACTTCGTCTTTTCAGATTTCTTCCTGCTGAACGCCGAGTCGACTGTTTTAAAATGGCGGCATCAGGCACGACTACTTTACTTTCACACAAAATCTAGTTTAACAGGGGGAAAAAAAACGGTTAAAAGTGAGACAAATTCACAATCGGTGTCAAATAAGAAAAACAAAAACAAACGTCGCGTTCGTATAACGTCAGAACGCCTCATATAACCCTTTTCCCCAATTATGCTGGGAGTTGTAGTCCGTAAATGGCGGATATGATCTTACACTGACTACACCTGTGTTTGTATTAAAACTACAAATCCCATGATTACAGCAGTCGCGAGCGTCAGAATCTCGCACGAGCAGCGGCTCAATTTCAAATCACTTCCTTTCGCGAGCGCTAGTGCACTAGGTCAGCGTTGAAAATCCGTTACGTCACACCCTATGTAGTGCGCTCGAATAGGGCTTTGAGGCAGAATTGGAGTTCAGCCTCTCTTGTCACCGTCCTAGCTAACGTTAGCGATGTTTTCTCATTCACTACAGCCGTAATGGATTATTTTAGTCGAGTCGAATAAAATAAAATAAAGTGACACAATAAAAGAAACCCGCCACCATGTTCGGCCGGTCCAGGGGCTGGGTGGGGGGGCAGGGGAAGTCCAAAAACATCCACTCTTTGGATCATTTGAAGTAAGTGTTGCTAAGAGCGTAACGAACCCTTGTAACTTAGCACAGCTAGCTAGTTAGCGCGAGCGACGTTTCGCAACACGACTGTCGCTAGCTGGTTTGCTAACTTTTTGTGCTTGGTCATTATTTTAAGCTTTAAACATTATTACCTGCTCAGTTATAGCTTTACTATATGTTCGCTAAATCATATTCACATCCAGTAACATTAATGTGGATATAAGTCTGACTTATAGGACGTGCCTCATTATAATTATGTAAATTTATGCATAATATATGCAAACGTTAATTACGTGACATTCATAAGGTGCTGCAGGATTTGCATATGCCATTAAAAACAACTAACATACACTGTTTTTAAATCGTTAATCATAATGATTCATATTAGCGTCTTGTATGTTATGCAAATGAGCAAATCTGAGAATTTGTGATTGTGTCATTTGCATATTGCATCATTTTGCTTAGTGTTTTGTAAATAATTTCATTTAAATCTGCTTTTTTTTTCACCAATGTTCATTACAGTCTGTGTTACAACTCTAAAGTTGATTATTTTCCTCTAACAGCACGTCCTGAAGTGTTTTATTCCTCTTATACCGCAGCAGTTTTTGATTTTTATTCCTATAAGAACGACTCGTCGTATCTTTTATTCGGAAATGTTACAGTTACAGCTTTACAAAGCGCTGACACTGGAGACTCCTTCCTTAAACGTTACATACACTTACAGTCTCCTTACAGAAAACTTCACCGTATCAACGATTAAGCAATTTTATTTGTTAGAAATGTATTAAATGCACTTTTTTTTGGTCTCTTAGTAGCTATACACATCACAGTCTATTTTAAAAAAATATATATATATATATTTTTTTAAATTTATGATTTTATTTATTTATTTATTAAATATCTTTAGAGCATTAGAAGTCCAGGACGGATCAACAGAGTGTACTTGTAATTTATTGTGGAGTCTGAATAAGAGTGCCAGAGAAAAACAATGCTTTATTTTATTTTATTTTATTTTATTGTATTTTATATTATTTTTTAACTCTAGTACGTCACCCCGGTGCCTTGGCGAGGTTACACACAGCCTAAAGATGATGTATTAAGTTTGTAAAGTCGCTCGGAGACACCGTCTCCTGTCAGCGAGAGTGAATTCCCATCATCCTCGTCTTGTCTTGTCTTTAATTTCGTCTCCTCAGGTACATGTATCACGTCCTGACCAAGAACACGACGGTGACTGATCACAACCGGAACCTGCTCGTCGAGACGATTCGCTCCATCACGGAAATCCTCATTTGGGGCGATCAGAATGACAGCTCGGTCTTCGAGTACGTTTTTACCTTCCTTCCTTCCTGACTTCCTTCCTGACTTCCTTCCTGACTTCCTTCCTGCCTTCCTTCCTTCCTGACTTCCTTCCTGACTTCCTTCCTGACTTCCTGCCTTCCTTCCTGCTTGCCTTCCTTCCTGCCTTCCTTCCTTCCTGACTTCCTGACTTCCTGCCTTCCTTCCTTCCTGCCTTCCTTCCTGCCTTCCTGCCTTCCTTCCTGCCTGCCTTCCTTCCTTCCTTCCTGCCTTCCTGCCTTCCTTCCTGCCTTCCTTCCTTCCTGACTTCCTGCCTTCCTTCCTTCCTGCCTTCCTTCCTTCCTTACTTCCTTCCTTCCTGCCTTCCTTCCTTCCTTCCTGCCTTCCTTCCTTCCTTCCTTCCTGCCTTCCTTCCTGCCTTCCTTCCTTCCTTCCTGCCTTCCTTCCTTCTTTCCTGACTTCCTTCCTTCCTGCCTGCCTTCCTTCCTGACAGCTTGAGGTCCCTCTCTCTTTCTGTTGAAGCAGGTGTTTTTAAAGTGTAAAGAGACGTTTGCTCCTGATGTTTTTTATTCCAGATGCAGTAGAAAACAAAATGGCGGTTAATTAACTTCACTGCTGGACAAGCGAAAGCTCCAGGAGAAATAAACTGGAGAATAGATCCGGTCAGGACGGTTTAAGTTACTTGTGGAGTCTAGGGTCATCGTTGAATACAATACAATACAATACAGTACAGTACAGTACAGTACAGTACAATACAATACAATTACAATTACAATACAATTACAATACAATTACAATTACAATACAATTACAATTACTATACGCTAATGAATGACCCGGACACTTTTAAATCGCAGTGGCGTTTATAAGAGGATGATTCGCTCTGTAGTTGAGTTTGAATTGTAAGTGTGTGATGTAATTATTTATTCATTAAATAAAGTTCAGTTTTTAATCTAATCTAATGTCTCTCTCTCTTTGTGTCTCTGTCTCTTTCTCTTTCTTTCCAGCTTCTTTTTGGAGAAGAACATGTTCGCGTTTTTCCTCAACATCCTGCGGCAGAAGTCGGGCCGCTACGTCTGCGTGCAGCTCCTGCAGACGCTCAACATCCTGTTCGAGAACATAAGCCACGAGACGTCGCTCTGTAAGCGCTCGGCTTTCATCTCAAACGCTTCGGAGTGATCGCTGATTTTTTTTAAATTTTATTTATTTCCACTTAATGCCTTGTATTTTGTTTTGTTTTTGTTTGTCTTATGTTTTCTACAGATTACTTACTGTCGAATAACCACGTCAACTCCATCATCGTGCATAAGTTTGACTTCTCCGATGAAGAGATCATGGCCTACTACATCTCCTTTCTCAAGACGCTGTCGCTGAAACTCAACAGTCACACCGTGCACTTCTTTTACAACGAGGTAAGGCTCCGGTAAGGACCCGGAAGCTTCCGGAGAAAAATAAATAATAACACAAATAAATATCCACTAATGAATAAAATAAATATGTTACTGGTTTTTTGTTTTTGTTTTCGGTTCGGCTCCTTCGTATAGGGGAAAGTTATTGGTGTACTGTAGATGGTTGCACGCGTTGTTTTCGGTACCACGTTATTTATTTCAAGGCTGTCTACATAACACCTTCATAACACGTGCACAAGACTTAACAGCTTCGTAACACGTGCACAAGACTTAACAGCTTCGTAACACGTGAGCGTTCACAGGTTGATTAGTTTCCTGTGACAGCACGCCGACATGTGCTGTGATTTAATCCTCTCTCTCCTCCGTTGCATTTTTTAAAATTAATTAAAGAACAACAGGTTGAACTTTTTATCCGTTTATTGTTACATTTGAGAAGTTCTCGTTCCCTCACCAGCCTGTCTGTCTCTCTCTCTCTTTCTCTCTCTCTCTGTCTCTCTCTGTCTCTCTCTGTCTCTCTCTGTGTCTGTCTCTCTCTTTCTCTGTCTCTCTGTCTCTCTCTGTCTGTCTCTCTCTTTCTCTCTCTGTCTCTCTCTGTCTCTCTCTGTGTCTCTCTGTCTCTCTCTCTCTCTCTCTCTGTCTCTCTCTGTCTCTCTCTGTGTCTGTCTCTCTCTTTCTCTGTCTCTCTCTGTCTGTCTCTCTCTTTCTCTCTCTGTCTCTCTCTCTTTCTCTGTCACTCTCTGTGTCTGTCTCTCTCTTTCTCTGTCTCTCTCTCTCTCTCTTTCTCTGTCTCTCTCTCTGTCTCTCTCTGTCTCTCTCTGTGTCTCTCTGTGTCTCTCTGTCTCTCTCTTTCTCTCTCTCTGTGTCTCTCTGTCTCTCTCTGTCTCTGTCTCTCTCTGTCTCTCTCTGTCTGTCTCTTTGTCTCTCTCTGTCTCTCTCTGTGTCTGTCTCTCTCTTTCTCTCTCTCTGTCTGTCTCTCTGTCTCTCTCTCTGTCTCTCTCTGTGTCTGTCTCTCTCTTTCTCTCTCTCTGTCTGTCTCTCTCTCTCTGTCTCTCTCTGTGTCTGTCTCTCTCTTTCTTTCTCTCTCTCTTTCTCTCTCTGTCTCTCTCTCTGTGTCTGTCTCTCTCTTTCTCTCTCTCTGTCTCTCTCTGTGTCTGTCTCTCTCTTTCTCTCTCTCTGTCTGTCTCTCTCTCTCTCTCTCTCTGAATTTATCAAGAATTTATCAAGAAGCATAAACTTCTCCGTCCCGATTAAAAGCTATTCAGAGCTTATGCACGCGTTACGAAGTCCTCACGAAGGCAGCCTTTGAATAAAGCGTTGCCGCATGTTCTTTATTCTCGGACACCTCCGAGCCGCGGCGGTGCGCTGGTGTCAGGAATAGAGAAAGTCCGGAAGGACGGATTTGCTGTATGAGAGAGCTGTTGCTGCAAGCGGTAACGTTTTAGACAAAATACTTAAGAAAAAGCTTTTAATAAATTCCGTGAATGTTTTTATAAAACAACATCACGTGACGAGGAACTTTACACAGCACAAATAATATGATCTGTCACGCTGTCAACTTCCCTCTCAACTTCCCTATTATCACTAATAATAATAATAATAATAATAATAATAATAATAATAATAATAATAATAATAATAATTAGTTTAAAGGGATAGTTTAAGGCTGTAAATGAAAATCACGCTCACTCAGATGTAGTCCATCAGCCGAGTCTGTGTGTATATTATGAGTTTAATCATTTAATTAATCTAATAATATTATAGTATGTATATATTACGAGTTAATAACCAGTGATAGAAGTCTAGAGCTAGCGGTTTAGCACGATGCGTGAAGTGTGGCGTCTCTTCAGCCCCAAATACACGCGCTGATGTGGTTTTACACGCTGATATCCGTAAACAGGAGCAGAATTACATCCCACAGCGTAATTCAGACCTTTAGGCAGATAGAAAACAAATCTGCCAGCAAATCTGCCTGGAAATAATATGAAATCCTAAACAGTGAAAAAGTGCGACGTTAGATTTCCGCCAAAACACTTTGCAGCCTTTAGATGTAGGACACGTACTTTTTATCCGCTTGTTGTTACGTTTAATGCTGAGGATCAAACTGCCAGCAAAACTGTCACACCAAAATGAATTTGAACTGAAAAAAATTATTTTAATAAATTTAATTACACTTTAAAGGTTCAGTACAAAGTTTTAACATGAAATCAGCTTGTAATCAGAGTTTGGAATTAGTATTTAAAAAAAAAAAAAGGAAAAGATATCACCGTTCCGACGATAGCTTAGAAAAGTGACTTAATTTACGACGATATCGACGTTTTATCATCATATTGCGCCGCCGTACTGGAGACTCCTTCCTTCTGTGTTAAATAAACGTCTCCTTCTTAGGAAGAAAAGTTCACGCTCACGTTTTCCAGTGAATGTGTTGTTACTACGGAAACGATAGCGTCCAATAACAAGGGTATAAACCTGCGATGTGGAGCTTCGCGACTGTCCGAGCTTCTGACCAATCAGATTTGAGGATGCGAAAGCGTGCGTCCTGCGTCTTGCGGTAGAGATGATGATGTGCAGCTGCGGCAGTGTGAGCGCAGCTCTCCTCTCTCGGAGCGAATCCTTCCTCGCGCTGACGTCCTCGCTCTCTGTCTCCCATGCTTCCAGCACACTAATGATTTTGCCCTGTACACGGAGGCCATTAAGTTTTTCAACCATCCAGAGAGCATGGTCAGGATCGCGGTCAGGACCATCACACTCAATGTGTACAAAGGTGAGTGAACGGCTCCCGGCTCTGTGCTGCGGCTCTCTCTCTCTCTCTCTGTCTCTCTCTCTCTGTCTCTCTCTCTCTCTCTCTCTCTCTCTCTCTCTCTCTCTGTCTCTCT
>CM074986.1:22274501-22282001 GCA_037576825.1 Pangasius krempfi
CTCTCTCTCTCTCTCTCTCTCTCTCTCTCTCTCTCTCTCTCTCTCTCTCTCTCTCTCTCTCTCTCTCTCTCTCACACGCTCTCTCTCTGTCTCTCTCTCTCTCTCTCTCTCTCTGTCTGTCTGTCTGTCTGTCTGTCTCTCTCTCTCTCTCTCTCTCACTCTGTCTCTCTCTCACACTCTTTCTCTCTGTCTCTTTCTCTCTGTCTCTTTTCTCTCTCCGTTTCTGTCTCTCTCGCGCTCTCTCTCTGTCTCACGCTCTCGTGCTCTCTCTCTCAGCTTTTCCTCACTGCTCTCTATCACTCTGTTATTTATCACGCCATCATGCTGCAGGTAACACACACACACACACACACACACACACACACACACCTTCCTCACCATGCCAGGTCTGTCTAATCTATTACAGGAATTTAAATATTAACAGTTTATTGAGTGATTAAAATATTCTTCGCCTGCACAAGCTCCAGCTCTGTGATCTCTTGGCTTTTTCTGAGAATGACCTGAGGTTTGTTTTGTGAGTTTTTTTGTTTTGTTTTTCTTTGTTTTGTTTTTTTTATAAAAGGTTTCATCCACGTTCCTCATGAACCTCACTCCATTCTTCTTTAAATGTTCATGCACTAGGGGTGTGACCGATTAAATACACCGCGATAAGCGCACACACATAAAAATCACTTCAAAATGGAGGTGTTTTAACACCGTTAGGGTTCTGAACCGAAACTATCGCAAAACTAAGCTTATTTAAATTCCCCGTGAAAGGCCAGAGAGCCGTGATTCCTTACTGATTGCGCATGTTTGCGTTTCCTTTTGAAACAGGAAGTCGGAGTGACTCCATGTCGAAGCGCTCGATTGATTTACAAGACGTCTAGTAGCACTCGAGACACTCGCATGGAGAGGTTTTAACGATAGCGGTTTCACAAAACGCTTAAATAACCGTTAGACTTAGACCGTTAACAGCTCCAGCGTGAGCACAGGTTTCTTTATAAATAAATCTGCTTACAGTGAGCAGTATCTGAATCCAAAACCGAATCTTTAATCTCTAGGTTTAGGTGAGAGGAACAGAGTCACACTCCTAGTGTATGTGGAGAAAGAGTTCGACTTGCTTTCTGTTTCCTGCATAAAAATCGCTCAGTGCTGTGCAGCTTTCTGAGGGTCTTTACTGAGTTCTTGTAGACGTACCGTATACACTGTATATATATATATCTGCGGTTTGGGAGGGTGTTTAAGGTGCCACTTGTTCCATTCAGTCTCTTTAACCCTATTAACCGTGTGTCTGTTCTTCCCTCCTCCGTCTCTGGTGACTCCTGTGTGCCTTATTCCATTCCAGTCTCATGTAAGTTGCTCAATTTCAGAACTTTAACTCTACTGTCTTTTTTTTTTTGTTTTGTTTTTTGCTCACTTTAAAGTCAGTAAATTGCTCCTGTTGTGATTTATTCTGTGCGAAAGTCTATAAATACACCACCTGCATACACACCCACTGTTTAATTCACAGCTGGTGATTTTGAATGAAATAATTTTCAGTCTAATTTTGGAAAAGATGCTGGAGTCTTTTCGGTGCGCAGAGCAGCACCGGGTAGCACCCGAGTCCTCGTGTGTTTAAAGCTTTAACACTGTATTTCCATACGATTAGATCGCATTTAGAAATATTTCACACTCCAGTCAGACTAACATCAGTCTCTCATCCACATCGTCTCTGCATAATAAACATATTATCAATTATTTACTCCTGTCTATAAACAGTAGTTATTAATCTTTCATACCATGTTTTCTCGCCTGTAATGCACTTTTTACCCTCTAGGTGGTGCTACAGTTACACACTGGACCTGCATGTATAAGTTAAACACTTTACATTAGCCGTATATTCCCAGTTTTTTATTATTTATTTTTTCTTTCTTTAGGATTCTTTTCTTTCACTTTGTTTTTCTGTTTTTTTAATATATATATATATATATATATATATATATGTAATCTGAGTAATCCTTATTTCTGTCTTATTTTTTTTTTCTGTTACGTTTTATTTTTTTTATCTGTTTATTCTTTTTACTCATTTTCTAATGTATAATTATGGCTATAAAAAATTTACTGTAGAGTCCCATAAAATAAAATCACACAGCTACACTTGCGCAAATTAGCATTATTGTAGCAACGGTAATAAGTGAAACAAAAAAAACTCATTATGAAATAAATCACAAGGTTTCAGGATAAAACATCACTGCATTTTATTTAAGGATAAAAGTTTTTCAGTCGTGACTGTAGCAAACCTAAACCAGCAATACAGCGCTAATCTACAGCAGCGCTAATCTACAGCAGCGCTAATCTACAGCAGCGCTAATCTACAGCAGCGCTAACGTAGACCAGTTTGCTAAATATAAAAGTAAACGTAACGAGCCTCATCTATCAGTCTTGTAGTGAACTAAGAAGTGTGTAAATGTTTTGCTTAAGCCAAATCGAACTAAAATTTTCCACCGGATTTCTTCGTACGCGTGTACGCATTCGCCGATCACCTGTAATGTCCAGTGCGTGTTCCCGACACGGCTCATTTGCATTTAGCGACGCCCACAAAACTCCATAAAAGGTCAAATGCACAGACAGCTGGGAGCACGAAATGAGCGATCAGGGTAAAGGCTGAAAGGCAGAAAGTAGAGGTTATTTTAACTCACTTCTCTGCTAAGAAAGTGTTCAATAATAATAATAATAATAATAATAATAATAATAATAATAATAATATTATTATTATTGTTAAGATGAGGCTTATGGCTCTGCGTCCGGCCCGTATTCCGTTTATACACTGCTATTTTTTTAATCATAATTGAATAATTCATTTTATTTGTCTTAATTTATGGATTTGAGTCGGTTCACTTTCCTTATTATTATTTTTTTAATACTTTAATTAAGTGGTTTTGAGTGAATGTTGTGGGCGGAGCTCTGAGTCCCCGAGCGAGTGAACCGGCGTGAGGACGCGTTTCTGATCGAGACTCTAAAGCTGCTCTGTCAGTCGCTCTGGATAACGGCGTCGGCTAAACGCTGGAAACGTCACAAACACAAACAGTTTAAACTCCACAGAATGTTCCAGATAGAAAAGTGCAGTAATTCATGCCGATTATGAGATTTGAAGTCGATCGAGTCGAGGTTTTACGTCAGTTAGTCTTCTCATGCGTAAATTTGCACACACACATTTTCATGACTTCTTGTGTAAACGCTCGTATGAATGATTTACGAATAAACCCGTTCATATGCAGCTTTATTAAACGAGGCCCAGATGTGAGCTAAAAAAATGAGTTGTTCTTAACATCTGACACGACATATGAGGAAAATATTTTACAGAGGTTATGCTATTTAACATCATAAACATCGTAACATTTTGTAAATAATCATTTTAATCTCAAACATCCATCAGTAATTTAAAATAGTGCTTTTTTTTCTAGATTATTTTTGTCAATTACAATGAAATAAGTTACCAGCCGTGCACTCGCTCAACACTAACAGCTTTATGGCTTATTAAGGAATGTTTATGCGGCTGCCGTTCAGATCAGAGATAAACCTCCGGATCGGTTCTTGTCACCTGAGAGTGCTAACATCTCCCCACTCTCCGCAGTGGACAACCAGCACATGCTGCACTACATCCGCGACAAAACAGCCGTGCCCTACTTCTCCAACCTGGTGTGGTTCATCGGCAGCCACGTCATCGAGCTGGACAAGTGCGTGCAGACGGACGAAGAGTAAGAACGATGACCAGCGAGTTCATGTTCTGTTCGTTCTTCACCTTCATGTTTCGTTTCCTTTTGCACCGCAGCACGAATTTTCTCCATCAGGTCACAATCGCAGGTTTATAGGCCTGTTAATGCGCTCATTCTAATACGTCATCGTTTCTATAGTAACGGCTCGACTCGTGCGGCGACGAGGAGACACTTATTTAACATTTATGGAAGGAGTCTCCAGTGTCAGAGGTACAACTGTAACTTTTCCAACATCTTCAGGACAGAGGAGTTTCCCCCCGTTTTAGCAAACAACACCAAGCTGCTTTTTTTTCTTTTTTTTTTTTGTCTGATGGAATGACTGTTTATAGCTGCTATAACATAAGTGAGAACTTGTATTGTGGGTGTCCCAAAACATCAAATGTAACTATAAATGGATAAAAACTATGACGCGTGGAAAAGTGCAATTGTTAGCAAATTGCTGTGGTGTAGAAGGAATAAAACGCTTAGGGGCGCGCTGTTACGGGGAAAATAACTACGAATTCCTCCCCCCACCCCGACGTTGATTATTTTCCTGTAGCAGCACACCAGATTTAACGCTCTTACCGTGTATAAACTATGTATTAAATTGTTTACGTTAGTAGTGACAGCGGCAGATTAGTGACGATGCGTGGAAACAGGGATGTGACGGTAGATGTTTGTTCTTCGCCGTAGTTCAGGTAACGGACACTAGAGGGCGGTGTAGGACAGGCGAACATCTTCGTGTGCTCTTTTAGAGCTCTTCAAAGAAGGAAGACATCACACACCAGCCTGCGTTCAATGCGTTCACACACATTTAACATGATACATAAAAAAAAAAAAAAACAGATTTATTGTTCAGATGATTTAGATACTATTGAAGGATGTTATGCAGTATTTATTTATTTATTTACAGCAAATGTAAACATGGTTTTATTTGTTTGATAGTGGTACCTGTGATGGATAAATGTATCCTCGCTATATGTTTATTTCCTCAGGCATAAGAACAGAGGGAAGCTGAGCGACCTGGTGGCGGAGCACCTGGATCACCTGCACTACCTGAACGACATCCTCATCATCAACTGCGAGTTCCTGAACGACGTTCTGACCGATCACCTGCTGAACCGCCTCTTCCTGCCGCTCTACGTCTACTCGCTGGTCGGCCAGGAGCAGGTGAGCGCAGCCTTGACCGTTACTCCGCACCGAAGTACCGATAACTACGGCGGCAAGGAAAGTTCTACACGATTCGCTTCTCGTTTCTGATTGGCTGGTCGTGGTGTTCGTTATTTTCTTATCTGTGATGCCTGTGATGTGTTTGAAATGCAACAGGAGCTCTTTATAAAAGCTGTAATGTAAGGAGTAATCCTCTCTGTGTCGTTCTCTTGTAGGAAAATAATCAACGACAGGGTGGCGTGACGGAGCTGAGTCGCCGCCTCCGCCGCAGAGTTGATTATTTTCCTACAACAGCGCATCCCGAGGTGTTTTATTCCAGCACTTTGCTAACAGTTACTTCATTTCGTACGTCTTATCTTGTCTATAGTTATGTTTAACATAGTGGAACGTCAGCAGAACAAGTCACTCACATTATGGTAGCTATAAACGTTCGTTCCTTCGCCATCCTTTATTTTATTTTCACTTTTTAAGATGATAAGACAAAAAAAAAAATACAGCACAAAAGCGTAAACTCCTCTTACACTACACTACACTACACTCTTTCCGTAAATGGTACATAAACGTCTCCTTACACGCGTTTTTACGCGTTTATACGAGGCCCTGTGAATGAGCTGTTGCTATAGAAACGGACGTATTGTGATTTGCAGCTGCGCTACTGTCAGACCTGCTGTTATAGAAAATTAATCAGAATTCAGCAGAGCTGCAGGATAAAAAAAAACCGACCCTTCACGACTGGAGAGAAGCTTCTTTAATGAATTCTTTGGTCCAGATGCGGCGCTTATCGACTATTAGAGCTGTTACGACTCAGAGGTTTTCGGTTTTCATTATGAATAATTCTCTCATAAGCGCATAAATCAAATACGCAGAATAAACGGAATATAGTTTGATATAGTTACTATTCGCTCAGCGCCTTTACGCCCACTGTGTGTTATCATTCCGCAGACTAACGGTCTGAGCGTCTCGCAGTCTCGCGGTCTCGCGGTAAATTACTCATCTTCGGCTCGGGCAGTCACGGCACATTCTACTATTTCAGTGTAATTGATATGTTAAGAAATATTTATTCAGATGCAGAACAGGAAACGTCGTTTGCTGAGAGCAGCAGCAGCGTGACGTGCTTTTCAAACCATGCTGTATTTAAAAAACAGACTGATTTGCTTAAAAATATAGGAAGTTCACTTTATTTTGTTTTATTTATTATATTAATTTATTATATATATTATAAGGAAGTCTACTGGGACTGATATGTTTTTGTCTTTGTGGCAGTTTTAGTCACTTAGTTTGCCATTTGAGACAAATAAATAAATAAATATTTCAAAGTAAAGAAACGCTAACTGCAGTTCTAGTTACTGAAATGACCATAAAGTAAAGAAATGATAAGATTAAAGTGATAATATTTAACATACGCCATGTGTACGTAGTTAACTTTTAACACTTCCTATCAACCGTGTATTCATGATACGTTTACAGCATGAATAACACCTTATAATGCCTGGCATTTGCTTTATCAATGCTCATAACATTCATTACATAACCAGCACTTATGTGTGGCGCAAGCATATGACTTAATGCCAGGTTACATAATAGACACCAGTGTAGTAATGCGCTATAACACACAAGATTGAGATCAACTTCACATGGATTATAATGCGTTATAACTCGCGGTACAGCCACGATACCAGATCCTACGTTATGGTGCGTTACACCGTGACTCTCTGTATGAGCACATCTTATAATGCGTTATGCAACCTGACGTTACAGCGTCATACTTTATACTCGTACTTTATTCATGTGATCGTAACCTATAAACACTTACACAGGCTTATGCTAGAAAATAGTGCATATGGCGCTATGTATGCCATGTAACGCGTTATAAATGCACATATAATGTGTTATGAATACAGGATTCCCAGCATGTGTTATTTTATATAAATGTTTTCTGCAAATTCTGAATAATTCTGTTTCTCACGCTTTATTTTAACTGAATCACACACACATGGAGCCTTATTTTTTTGTGCTTAATAATAAAATAATAAAAAAACGAGTAGGAGGCTAGAGGTAAACTGATGTGTCCTCTAAATCTAATCTGGTGTCAGGAGCTCGGAAGGTGGCGAGGACATGGCGGAAAGTGCAGAAGTGCAGCTCCAAAGCACAGGTTTATACTGAAGTGTGATCGTTTCTATAGTAACAGCCAATTCACGTTAATAAATAAAAGCTTGGAAATGGAATAAAACACTCCAGTGATGTGCTGTGACAGGAAAATAATCAACTTCGGTGTCGGAGCAGTAACTCCGTAACTTCATTACATCATCCTGTCGTTGATTGTTTTCCTATAAGAGCACCGCGGAGTGTGTGTTTGTTCCTATCGTGTGTGTGTTTGTGTGTGTGTGTGTGTGTGTGTGTTTGTGTGTGTGTTTGTGTGTGTGTGTGTGTGTGTGTGTGTGTGTGTGTGTGTGTGTGTGTTCATGTGTGTATAATGATTTTTATCGAGTGAAAGCGTGTATGATTTTTTTTAAACATAATGTCGTGTATGATTTTAAAAAAAAACTCTCTTACGTATGGTTTATAAAGTTTTGTTTATAACGCAGTGTTTTTTTTTTTTTTCTTTTCTTTTTTCAGA
>CM074986.1:22287001-22291624 GCA_037576825.1 Pangasius krempfi
AGGCAACTGTACAAATAATAGCTTGTAACAAATAAGCTACTGATTTGTCTGTGCTGGTGACCAGAAAGTGGTGAAATAGCAGGACGTCGTTTAGTCAAAAATTTAACCAAAAGCATCTGTCAAGTGAATAAGGTACATATAAAACTACTAGTTAGTTCATTATAGATATATATATATATATATACACACACACACACACACACATATATGTATGTGTGTTATAATAGCTAAACCGATCCGTAGAAATAATCCGTCGCGTTTGAGCGGCGCATGGGAGACACGCACCGCTGCTTCCAGACAGCGGGAAATGAAATCAGGCTTGTGGCTGTGTGTGTGTGTGTGCTTTTGTTATTCTCCTGATTGCATTCACACTGAGGTAGCACAAAGCTGCACTGATACTCTCCGCTGTTTTTCTGCATCTTGTCTCTTTGAACTGCGTGTAGGTGGCTTTGAAAGTGGTCATGTGGTGCCGTCCCAGAGCGCACGGGTTGTGTTTTTCATGCATATGCAGCTATGCAAATCGCGCAGCCGAGCTGTCCTAGATGTTTCAAGTAGGCTGAGAACTCACTAGCAGACTTTTAATTTGCGTGTTGATTTGTATAAAGTGGAATTTTTTTTTCAAGAACAAACTTTCTTTGTTCGTTGCTTCAAGTAGGCGCAGTATTCATAATACTTACTTGTAATATCGAACGGTGTTATCATGTCATTCTTCATTTTGTATGTCGTATTTAACACTTTCTTAGAACTGCGTGCTAATGGCAAAAATGCTAATCATGGGTATTATGCTTAATTTTGAAATCATGGTCACAGTTTTACGAACGGAATAATTCACAAGTTATTGCTACTTTATCAGCTTTTATCTTCACTTTATGTTATAAACCACGTTAATTGTTAATTTTTTTAATCAGTAGTATAAACGGTCATATCGTTATAGCCGTTATAGCAATATTTTATCAACGATGGGTGGTATGATGACGTGGAGTTACTGTTACCATCCTGAAGTCGATTATTTTTCCATAAAACCAAGTCCCAGAGTGTTTTATTCCTCTTATACTACAGCAATTGGCCAATAATTAAAATTTTTTATTCATTAAACGATGACACAGCAGACTTTTTGTCAGTTTATTCTTACATTAACATTGTGAAACAAGTTAGTTCCTGTTCTCACTTACGTTATAGCAGCTATAAACAGTCGTTCACTCACCAGCTTCTCTTTTCTTCTCTCTCTTTCGAACATAATAAGACCAAACAAAAGCACAACTTGTGTTACCGAGAAACCGCAGAGATCTGTCCTGACGCAAAATATATTTCGCCACGTATTAACCCCGTCTTTATTACATATACAAGTTTTTGAACCCTGTGTATTACCATTTTTGGTTGCATTTCAAGAAACGTGTTCAAGATAAAATAGTACAGAATAAGAAATATGTAACCGAGAAATGTTTGTGGAAAAAAGGAAACAGGAAACTCCTTAAATAGAAAAGCTCCACAGAGTGTGTGCATGTGTGTGTTGTATGTATATATATATTTGTATATATATTTGTATATATAATGTAGTCTTCCTCTAAGGGGTTTGTGTGTGTGTCTGTGTGTGTTTATATGCTAATGTGTCGTGGGCTCATGTCGCTTGGACGAGCTTCATCCTGCTGGTTAAAACAGGAGTGAAAGGAACTGGGGTTTCTCAGAAACCACCTCATTTCTGGGCTGATTCAGAGACACTGTGATCAGAAACCTCTTCCCTTTTCCTGTCTCACCGCCTCAACCACAGCAGCCTCTGCCGCGCACTGCTCGCTGCCTACCAGGAACCGGTGAACGCGGCCCAGTTCCTCAGTGCGCTCAGGAAAGCTAATCATAACAATAACAATCTAGTGTTTTCTTACACTAGAGTCAGGATTAAGGAAAACAGATTGAGCAAAACCCTGGCTGTAATCAGGAATTGATTCTAAAAACGTTGTGGAAATGTGTTTACGATCAGCGTCGTCATCTTTCAGTAGTACACGCTGACATGCCTGTGATTTACTGACTGTTTCAGGGCGGAGCTTATCTCACGCAGCTCAGTCATACGTCACTCAGGGCTGTGAGAATGTTTGGGATTAATCCGGAACCAAAAAAAAAAAAAAGAATAAGGGAGGGTGAGATGATTATTTTCCCCAGAACTCCAGTCTCAGAGTCTTTTATTGCTCTTACATCACGGCAGTCTGTCAACGAATCTTTTTATTTATTTATTAAAGACTTGTACTTTTTACTCTTTATAACGCTAAAACATCATCACGGCTTACATTATAGCAGCGGTAAACAGGCGTTCCCTCACCAGCCTGCCCGTTTTTCTCTTTCTTGAGGGGAAAAAAAAGCACAGAGCAAAGCGTAAACTCGTTTGTCCTGATGACGTTGGAAAAGTTACAGCTTTAACTCTGACTTTTACAAAGCGCCGTCACTGGAGACTCCTTCCATAAATGTTAAATAAACTTACAGTAAACTTCACCACCTCAGCGCGTTATTACGCATGTTACGAATGAGCTGTTATATATAATATCTATAATAAATAGCTGTTATTATAGAAGTTATAGCATATTAGAACGAGAGGATTAATATACACCTGTCACTACCGTCTGTGCTGCTGTTATAGAAAACTAATCAACCCCTTCTGACCAGTCAGAATCCAGTAGTGGACATAAGGTCTGAATCCAGATCGCATTTAAGTAGTGAAGGTGTGAGATCATGCTGCTGATTTCAGGTCTGCATGACGGTTAAGAGAAGCAGCTGCTAAGAATGTGTGTGTGTGTGTGTGTGTGTGTGTGTGTGGGTGTGTGTGTGTGTGTGGGTGTGTGTGTGTGTGGGTGGGTGGGTGTTGTAAGCGCAGATGCTTTTTTTATTTGCTCTGCCTTTTGCGCAGATCTCAGTGGCTGACTGCAGCACAGCACATCTAACCTACTTTCCCCTTCCCATAAAAAGAAACAGATGCTTCTCTCTGCCCAGCAATCTCACACACACACACACACACACACACACACACACACACACACGCTACCCATGATGCTGTGTGGTCATACCACTGGCACACACCAAGACTTCAGCGATGGAGGAGAAATATTAATCATCATTTCGAGACACATACAGGAAGCGTGACTTTTTTAACGAGCACACTTGCTGCTTTTTTTTTTTTTTTTTTTCCCCGTCCACGTAAACCAGCGCTACAAACAGCTCACACGTGTCCCCTGTCCGCGAGACTCACACCTGCTGCCTGGCTTGCTGGAAATGCACTTATAGCCCCATGACGTCACGTCACATACTAGTTTCTAGAACAGATTGGTTCAGCATCGGGTTATAGTTTTAGTTTGACTGTTTCATCACAAAACGAAAAACTGATGTGGTCTGTCTCAAAGATTTCTAGCATCAAATCTGCAAGTCTACATCAGATTAGCACACCTACGGGAGCCTTTTTTTTATTTTTATCTGTCTCCATCGTAGTGAAAATCAGTCCCTCATCGTTATTAGGCATACTTAAAACCAGCAATCATGACGTAAAAAGATAAAAAGAAGTTTAAAAAAAAAAATAAGTAAACCCCTGCTGTGGTATAAATGGTTTAAAAGAAAAAAAAGAAAAAAAAGATCAGAAACATTTCGTAGAGACAAGAGATCAGCACATATGGCTCCGTGGGTGTGATCTCACTTCCTTAGTCTGTGCATATCTTGTTAAAAATCTCTCTTGCTGGTAAATAGCTTTGCCACCTGTAAAGAAACACGGCATAAGATGTGCGACCGCAGTCAAGCCACAGGTAGCTGTTATGAACGAGGTGCTGAAGCGTTCCATTTACAGAGTGTCACCATGACCCATAAGCTCGCTGCCTTCGGTTACCCGACTCAAACACCTCCAAACACAGCGGCTGCAACCGCCAGCTAGTTTTCACTTATTTATTTTATTTTATTATTCACTGCACTTTTCAGTCTGTTTAGACTTTTTTTTTATTTATTTTTTTTTATAATTATTAAAACTGTACATGACACACCAGTTTAAACAGGTTGCTGACTTTATACCGCAGTGGTGGTGGTGGTGGTGGTGGTGGTGGTCTTGTCGGATTCTGATTGGTCAGGAGGTCAGGTGCAAATCACGAACGTTGTCCTTTCTAGAGTTTTAAAAAAAATGAGATTGCAAGTTTATTTCACATTTATGGAAGGAGTCTCCAGTGTCAGAGCTTTGTACCAGTGCACTTTCTTTGCTGTTTCTTGGTAACATGACAAGCTGCGTTTTTTTTTTTTAATTATTATTATTAACTTCAAGAGAGAGGAAAAAAAAGAGAGGCTGGTGAAGGAATGACTGTTTATAGCTGTTATTACATAAGTGAGAACCTGTTTCACGAATTTCAGAAATCGTTGGCAAATCACCGTGGTATAAGAGGAATAAAACACTTTGGAAGGGCTGGATCACGCTACTTCCCCGTCGCCGATTATTTACTCTGTTTTGCTCCTTACTCGTATGTTCACTCGTATGTTATATATATATATATATATATATATATATATATATATATATATATATATATATGTGTATACACAGTCAGGTCCATAAATATTGGGACATGGACACAATTCTAACATTTTTGGCTCTATACACCACCACAATGG
>CM074986.1:22291724-22299224 GCA_037576825.1 Pangasius krempfi
CCTGGTGATGCTCTGCCAGGCCTCTACTGCAACTGTCTTCAGTTCCTGCTTGTTCTTGGGGCATTTTCCCTTCAGTTATATATATATATATATATATGTGTGTGTGTGTGTGTGTGTGTGTGTGTGTATGTACATACTCAGGTGAGAGCAACGATCGTACTCCGAGTGTCGGTGCACATCAGAACACGCCGTGTGTTTTTTTTTTTTTTGTTTTGTTTTTGTTTTTTGATATTTTGCGAGCTGTTAAACAGAGCAAAGTGTATCGCTGCAGAAATGCACTGTGTCCTGGAGATTCGTTCGAAACAAACAGCAAGAGAAAATAAACACATGATGCGCTAAACTAAATGTTTGTTTATATAGTTATCTTATCATTTATTTACCGTTCTCTGTGTTCTCCATGCCCCGAAGATTTGTTTACTTTTTCTCATAATTTCTGACCAGTTATGAGGATGTTTTCAGCCTTACGTGGTCCTCAGACACCTTTTTTTTTTTTTCTCTCTCTCTTCTTTTTGGCTGGCTTTCTTGTGTGCGCCCTGAAAACATACCCAACCAAAAATTTTCAACCCGAAAGAACTAATTTCACTCTGTTTCAGATTCGGAAAGGGACTCATAGATGTGAAATCCTCCTTAGTTTTGAGTCAAATCCTTTTTCTGATTTTTTTAGTAGTGTGAAAAAAGGAACATTGTGCTCACTCTCTTTGTAAACAGAACTATTTTTGGGCTTGACACAAGTGGTGCTAATTTTAAGTTCACTTTGCATGCTTACCGGTGTGCGAAGTCCTTTTATGCTTTTTGAGTCACCGTGGAAAATCTTGTGAATACGCCACCACCGAGGCGTGCCCACCTTTGTAACGTGTCCCGTGTATTTTATTTCTTGCACCATTTCACCGGAGAGTTCCTTCTTCTCTGAACACTTCTGAAGTGTTCTGCGAAGAGCTAGACCCCGTGAGGTCCCGTGTGGGTCGGTGCGTCTGCCCCCTCGTCTCAGAATGACTGTCAGATTTCAAGGTGGAATGAGGTGGGGTCGTTGTCCTGCACCGCTCCAAGACCTGATCCTCTTCCCCATCTGCTTCCTGTTTTCAGATCACACGCGTGCACGTTTCTGAGAACCCGGTAGCCGTCTTCCTAGCACCGGCCCTTCATGTGGCATCGCGCTTATCAGGGGCTGCCACTGTCATTTACAGTGCGGTTTGCAGAATTTCAGTTTCAAGCACTGTTTTCTTGGGTCCTCGGCCTATTTCGGTGGGCCATTTTCTTTTTTTTCTTCTGTTTGCTCTCTGCGCTGTGTGTGTGTGTGTTTGTCAGGAAGAAAACAAAGGAAGTGTGTACGTGATAAAGATCTTACCTTGTTTTTTTTTTCAGTGTCTTCGCAGAAATGCTTAGAAACCATAAAAATTAGGCGTGATGACGTGTGAACCAGCGTCCAGTTTTCAGTATCATTTACATTGCATGCTTGGTTTCATGCAGGATGTTTGACATCTTTGCAAAATGCACGCTTGCTTCTTGTTGCTTTAGAGATTTATCACTGCACAGAGCACAGTCCGCACACTCGGTCTCTACAGGATCAAAGGATTTATTTTGCACAGACTGTTCGCTTTCATCTCCCTTGGTGATGCACCAACACCATGCGTTCAAGCAGTCCTGTTTTATTTCGCCATTTTTAATTTATGGTGTTTGCTTAAATTACAGTTTTGTCTCTTGTCCCTTGAGCCATGCAGCTAAGAGCTACGAAGAACTAACATAAAATTACAGAAATTTTAAATATCACTTAACTGTTCTGCATAAAACTAAAAGATGATCCATGTTTCTGATTGGCCGAGCCAAAGCCCAGACCTGAATCCAACTAAAAATCTGCGAGGTGATATGAATTATGATATGAAAGATTTGATAGATCTAGAATGTTTTTGCAGGAAAGAGTGAGAAAATATTGCCAAGTCAGTAATGTGCCACGATGACAGACTCTTCTCCAAAAAGACTGAGTGGTGTAATAAAATCAAAAGCTGCTTCAACAATGTATTAGTTTAGGGGTGTGTATACTTATGCACCCAGGGTTTTTTTTTTCCCTCTTGTTTTTCCCTAAAACGTTTCTGATCGTTTTTTCACTTAAATTTTATACGTTGTAATTTCACATTCGGGGAAAAAAAAAGTTCTGACATGATTCATCTCCTGCTATTTTAACAGGGGTGTGTAAACTTTTTATATCCGCTGTATGCTGCGTTCGACTTATCTCGGAAGCAGGAAGTCGGAGCTCGGAATGACATCATTTTCGACTGGGGAAGGAAACAGCTAGCTGTGCTGAGTGATGTATATTTTCCTCCTCAGATCAGTGAACTGTAGCGTCAGCGTTATGGCTGCATGTGGATTGATCTAAAGCTAATACCTGCTGAACTCAGGATTGAGGAGGCCGACGGTATTCCGAGTTGAGGGGGCGTTTTCTTTAGTTTTTCCTGGCAGGAGGTCGGGAATTACGAGTCACGACCTTTAGTCGAATGTAGCATTCATTTCTTGCATCCTTTTGTATTTGAATTTGAATTATCTAGACTTTAATAATGCGATTGAAGCATGTGACATCACGACGTAAAATAGAAATTCGTCACGCTTACAAATATAATCAACTTTCTAGTCTCGTTATGTGTTTGAGGAAAAAAAAAAAAACAATACTACAGCTTTAACTTTGAACTTTAACTCTGACGTAGTTATATAAATATCACAAATAAATAACAGTTAATACTAATTTTTTTTGATGTTGCAATAATTCGAATTTTTTCTGAGGTGACTTGAAAATTGTTGAAAAGAAAAAAACAAGGAAACTTTTTGAAAGTAATGTTTGTACTACTTTATTAACATTGAATTTGCATATATATATATATATAAAATATGAAATCTCGCTGTATATATTACAGTCTCCAGACATTTTGTGTGCTCTAGCAGGTTCTGGTACATTGAATTATCTTTATCATTGAATTGTGCACTGAAATTTGTGGATTTCATAGACAGACGTGTGTTCTGTGTTTTTTTTTTTTCCCTAGTCCAACTCCGGAGTGCGACGCTTCACCAAGCCGCCGGAGAGTCTGGAGCGCTCGTTGGAGATGAGCCGGCATCGAGGCAGGAAGAAGACGCAGAAGCGGCCCAACTACAAGAACGTAGGCGAGGAGGACGAGGAGGAGAGGGGAGCCGAGGAAGGCGCAGACGAGGAGAAGGAGAAGGCTAAAGGTACAGAGGCTAGCTCAAAGGCCAGCAGGACGAGTGGGGACACGGAAGGTGAGTGGCCCCGGATGAATGTCCCACCATCACTGACTGACCCTCTGTTCTCCAGAGCGCCCCCTACAGCCGTGGAGCCGCTCTCTGAACTGGCCTTGGAGTTACGCGCATACCGTCGTTAATACCACTGCGTCTCTCGTGTGGACTTCAGTCCAAGTTTAAGCCTTGGATTAACTTTACGGCTATCAGAGTTCACACTCTAGCTAACTTCTTCGATCTTAATGAACGTCGAGGACTCCAAATTCCAAATGATTGACATCTTGACCAATTGCGAACCTCCAGAGAAACTCCTCCTACTTTTATGGGTTCGGTTATTCGACTGATATTGATATGGACAAAAAAATATGCGATAAAGTCGTTGGATATCGCAGTGAGGAATTACGATTAAAATATACGGTTTTTTTTGGGTTTTTTTCCCCTTTTAGGATTAATGTAAATCGCAGAATCCCTGACGACATTATTTATGCATCCTGACCAGAGTGTAATGTGATTATACCCTACGTCGTGTACTACATGTACACTACCTATAGGAAAAAAGTAGCAGAAAAATAGCTGAATAACAAAATTAAAATAACAAACGTTAGTTTACGTGAAGTAATGTTATTAAATTGGCGAGAAACCAGATACTTCTCAGTAGCACGTGACAAGCCGCTTGTGTAGTTTGTCTCTTGTGGGCGTGGCACGACCGGTACTCTCGTCACTCGTGGGCGTGGCCTGTCCAGCGTTTTACTTACGATTAGAAACAGTATAAACGATAGATTAGCAAAACGATACTAGCTTCATCCACTCATCAGAGGCAACAAAGTTCTCTGCTGCTTCCTTCCAAGCTCTGTTTTTCTTCCTAATGTCTCTACACACATCGTGTCTCATAGGATATGATTAAAAAAAACAAAAAAACATGTTTATAAGTTTTCCTTCGGTTAGTTATTAGAAACGACTAGCGCTGAATCACAGCACTGCTCTGATTCATGAGTATAATCGGAACAAAGCTTGCGTAATATTCCTCCTGTTTCACTGAAATTTTTTTTCTTGACAATCTGAACAACATAAGTCAGAAGTTTGAATTATTCTGCTTAATGCTCAGAATTAGTTATGACTCCAGGCGAATTTTACTTCGTCCACAGCTTGTTATAACTCGCTACTCCGTGTTCAGGACTTTTAGTTCCACCACATTTCCCAGGATTTTCACCGGAAATCTGAGAGCATCAGAAGTGAATGTGTCCAAACAGTCAGTTCTCAGAGCTCTCCACTGCCGGGTTTTCCATCCTGTCCACATGCCAGTGATCACCTTGGTCCACATTCATTCTGTGCCGTCCACCTCACGGTCATGCTCATGATGTCGTGATAACATTCTGACACCTGTGTGTTCGCGGCTCGCGGGGAAACTGTAGCGTCTGTAAACGAGTTAGGATTGTGTTACACGTGACAAAGGGATGAGATCAGTAGATCATTCCTGGCCCGGCTGAGAACTTCTCACCGAGTCAAATTAATCTTTTGTTGGTCTCACGCAGTACGACGTGCACCGAAATGCTTTTTACGACTGTGTAGTGACATAAAAAACAGAATTTACATAAAACAAAATTTACTTTCATAGAAAGAAAAAAAAAACCAGAAAAATTATTGTATAAAGATTATAAAAGATAGATGGCAGAAAAAGTTTGGACTATATTTGGAATAAAGTGCAGATATGAGGTAGCTGCAGTGAAATAGCTGACTTTATGCCATTGAATATTTTCTTTATAAAAAAAAAAAAAAAGCCTAAAAAATGCTAAACAGTCTTTAAAAAAAATTTTTTTTTAAACTTCTGGTAATCTATAAAAAATAGTCATATTGTCATCTAAAAAATAAAAAACAAAATCTGTATGGTAGTGATATTAAAAGTAAAAAAAAAAAAATTCTGGTAATTATATATAAAAAATAGTCATATAATCATATAAAAAATATGTCTACCAGAAGTTCATCTGGTTCTGAATAGTGGTGTGTATCAAGACTGGGATAAAAATAAAATTAAAAAAAATAGGACGCAACAAAAAAAGTCACACAAGCGGCAGGTTGATAGTTTGGTGTTGCCAGATATGAAGCTTGCAGAACTAAGAAAGACTTTTCTGCACCAAACGCTTATTTTACAGCATCCTTAGTCCCTGCCTGATCAGTTACTTTTGCAGGGGTTTAAATTATGCTACTAGTTTGTTTGAGGAAACAGAACCAGCTAAATTCAGAAGTAAACAAAAGTAGTCCTGGTAAATATGACTATATAATACGGATAATTTCGTAAATTGTGTCACGAGACACTTTTCTGTGATATCGTTTATATCGAGATACCTTTTCGTAACATTTTACTTAACGTTTTCTTTTTTTTTTTTTTAAAAAAAACAAAAAAACAATTCAAAACCCTAATTGGAAGGAGGTGTTAGAGTTTTAAATCTTTAAATTGAAAAAAAAAAAAGCGCTAAAATCTCTGCGTGACGTTTGTTAGCACGACTGCTGTAGATCGTGGATCATATCGGGTTTTATAGAAATGCCTTCGAGTAGCGGGATATGACATTTTGGTTGTATCGCACCACCCCTTAACACAAGTAATATCTCTGTGAGAAGGATTTCTAAATAAATAAATAAATAAATAAATAAATAAATAAGTTCCGTACACATCACCAGTCGAGACTGATTATGAACTGGAGTGATGTAGCTGAGGTTGAGGAACTTGTCAGAGACAGAATTCATACACCAGGCTGACGCTGCTGACGTTTCTACATCTGGGTTTTTTTTTATCCAGAGTGGTAGAGTTCTAATGTTTAATAAATAAACAAATAAACAAACAAATAAATAATCTCAAGCTTAGGGCCACGCCCACTACTGGATAGAGATGTGGATATTTGGAGCAGTAAACAGTCGTCACTAACACACGCGATATAATAGTGTAGTGTATCAATAGTGCGTGTAATAATACATTATAACTGGATCAGATTAAAAAACTTATACAACTGGGTCCAAAAATGGAATCTGTTTCACTTAAAACGGGAAATAAACAGTTTAGATTACATAAACAACTTTTAGATTTTTGACAGAAAAAAAGGAAATATTTCAAATATCGAAGATTCGTAGGTCATCGTGTAAATTTACGCATATTGGTGATGGACACCGTGTTACCTTCTTCGTACAGAAGGTCAGATTGTCCTGGAGTCGTGATCCCTTCCAGATGGATTTGCTCTAACATCAGGTGTTTACACAAACTTTAGAGCCCACGCCAACTCGAGTACACGCCGTGGCATTAAAGCGAAATACCACCCTGAATACCACAGATTCGGAAATTCATATCAAAATTCTTAAGTAAAGCAGAACAGCGGCATTTTCACTCAGACCCCGCTTTATATACTGTGTGTGTATGTGTGTGTGTGTGTGTGTGTGTGTGTGTGTGTGTATGTGTGTGTGTGTGTGTGTGTTGATTAAACATATCTTCCAGCTGAAAACACCATCACAATTGTTTGTTTTTCAGTGGACAGTGAATCAGTTAGAGAAGTTGTAAATAATAGGAACAGGCTCGTTTTAAAAAAAAAAAAAAAAAAAAAAAAAGAAAAGAAAAGTTTGTGGTTGATTTAGTGGTCACTGTGACCTGATAAACAACATTTTAGGATGAGGCCAAAGTTGAAGAAGTCTCGACCGTCTGTCTGTGGTTTATACTGTGGGAGTTCTGCAGAAATACCACCGGAGTGAAGCAACATCAAAGTTTCATAATGACACGTCCATCTCCGTCCTGCTGTGTGAACTTTACTGGGCTGTTTTCTGTTTACGGGGTGTGTGTCGGTTTTTTTTGTTTGTTTTGTTGTTGTTTTTTTCTCCCCCGTAGTGATGTGTATTCATAGTAGCAAACAAATCCAGAGTGGCATTTTTTTCCAGTGTGATGTGATGAGCACAGGCTCCGTATTTGTGTGTGCGTGTGCGTGTGTGTGTGCGTGCGTGTGTGTGTGCAGAGATTGAGATGGTGGTGATGGAGAAGTGTAAGATCTCAGACGTGTCCACGCTCACGGAGCAGAACATCACGGACGAGGAGAAGACCGCCGCGGCCGCTGCAGGAACGGAGGCACAGAAGAGCAGGTGCTCTGGTTTGATCAGTGTTCATGATATGAATATTCACGCGTTTCCAGAGATGCGTAAATGAATATGCATGAGTATGTAAATTAGAAATGTCCTCCTGCCATCCCACGCATTGTGATTATCGCGATGATTAGCTGACTTAGGGTT
>CM074986.1:22304224-22310335 GCA_037576825.1 Pangasius krempfi
AGAATCCTGCAGGATCCAGTAAATCAGGTCTGTATACAAAGTGATAAACAAAAGCCCACACGGCGACGAAACACCGCGTGTGTCATGCTGTTGTAGGAAAAGTACTGAGTGATGGAGCGGAGTTACTGTTCCCACCCCGAGGTTCAGCCCTTTATTGTTATTAAAGAACGACGCCTTATACTTTTACTCCATACTCTTAAACAAACAAACAAACAATAAATAAATAAATAAAAACTCAGCTAGTTTCGGTTTTAAGAAACCCGCAAAAACTCCTCTGTCCTGAAGATGTCGGAAAACTTTCGGGAAATTTACCTCTGACCGTCACTACGCGCTGACACTGGAGACTCCTTCCGTAAACATGTAATAAACCTACGTTCTCCGTACAGAAAACTTTACCACATCCGTATTTTTAACCCGTCTATTATTAGTCGAGCGTCCACCGCACACGTCGCTGTGAATGAGCCGTTACTATAGAAACCTTCTGACCAATCGGGATCCAGATTCCAACAGCGCTGTGGGATAAAGTCAAAAGTATCTCATGATACCATTCGTCTTTTCTGTGCTGTCTCTTAAAACTGCAGATTTGTTATTCGGAGTAACAGTCAAATGTTTAGGAAAATATAAACAGCCGTTTTGTCTCACGCACACACACACACACACTCACACACACACACACACACACACACACTTATACATTTCATAAACATGCTGTTTTCTTTTCCAGGGTGCAAGAGAAGAGAGTCTTCATCTTCTACGGCGATTTTACAAGGCAAGTCGTTTTTTTTTTTTTTTTTTTTTTGTTTTTTTTTTTAAATAACATGCTTTCTTTTTAGGGTTATGGAAATACAAAAAATTAAAAAAAAAAGGCAACATCAAAAGATTTTGAAAATATTTCAATTTAGTTTTTGGCTCACAGGATTTGTTTTATCCTGTGGAGTGTTAAACAGACGTTATTCAGTAAATCCACTGTCACTTCGCTGGTAATTTATTTCCTGTAATAATAATAATGTTAATATCGTGTTGGATGCTGCCAGCTCATGCTGATGCTTCACTTCTTTTGATTTCTGTTTGGGGAACTCAGCGTGTTGTCCAAACATGTCAGACCAGCAGCGCCCAGCCAAAAGGCACTCCTGGAAGACACACACACACACACACACACACACACACACACTGCTCGTAGCTGGCCGTGTTATGGCAGCGCGACGGGTTCCCACAAATCACCCAGACGTTTGAAACGGCTCAGCGCAGAGCTTTTCCCATATTACCCAGTATTTTAAGGTTATTTCTCAAAATGTTTCCAGCAGATTCTTCTTAAGTGTTTAAAGAGCAAAGATAAATATGATGCCACATCTTTTTACAAATGCAAATGCAAATGACTTCCCAAATTCTTTGGAGAAAAAAAACAAACAAAAAAAAACCACTGCAGTGTCGTGTCTCGGTCTCGCTTCAGCTCTTCCCAGGAAAAAGTCTGACTGGTCATTCATTAGTAATATAATAAATCAGGAATAAACCCCTGCGTGTCATGCTGTTCTAGGAAACTAATCATTCACAGGTGGTGTGATGTTTCTTCCTTACGTTATAGCAGCTGTAAACAGTTGTTCCTTATCCAGCTTCTCTCTTTTTTTTCCTCTTTCTTGAAGTTAATAAAAAAATAAAAAAAAACTCAGCTTGTCATGTTACTGAGAAACGTTTTAAAAAAAAAAAAAAAAAAAAAAAAAAAAAAGCATAAACGTAAGACTTAAAGTTACAGCTTTACCTCTGACACTGGAGACTCCTTCCGTAAACGGTAAATCAGCAGATCAGTGAATCAGTCCCTGTGAATGAGCTGTTACTGTTCGAAAAAAGCGGATTAATATAAACATGTGATTTTCAGCTGCACTACTGTCATAGAAAATGAATCAAGACCTTCTGACCAATCAGAATCCAGAATCCTGCCTTTTAAAACACTTCATCACGACGTTATCGTAGTTCAGTGATTTACTCCGTGCCGCCTGCATTAATTACTACACAGATAATATGGGAAATATATCACAATATATAGCCTGCACTTCTTTAGCTTATATTTATTATATTTCTGTCACTTTCTGTTTAGTTTTTAGTTTTATTTGCTTTGTCGCAGAGCAACTTTACCGAAATCTGGGTCATTCCCAACCCCCCAAAAAAAACAAAAAAACAAACCAAAACCAAAACAAGCACTAATTGCAAATCATCTCTAACTGAAAGGTTCATGATGTACTCTTTCACTTTCAGGGCATTTCATTCTCACATAACATCTCATTAACGTGGATATACAAAGGAACGGTGACAGAGTGTTTTCGTTGTACTGGTTGGATTTGTTCGTACGCTCCTCCATGAGCCATCATGCAGCGAGGGGGGAAAAGAAAACATCTTAAGCCTGTAAATTATCAGAGTTAAGCAGAAGAGTCTGCCTGAAGCGCTTCATGATGTTCTGATCCAAGAGCAAGCCTGGACCATCCATTTTAAGACGTGCGCTGCTATTGATGGTGCAAAAGATTAAGAAAACGAAAGCGTGTATTACGTGCAAGCACACGCTGTGCTTTCTTTAAACACCTCCGTGTTTAGTCTTGTCTGAAAGTATAAATGTTAAATAATTGTTCTTTTATGTCTGCAGCATGTTCTTCACATACTCGGGTATAAAAGGATTAAAAAAACATACCGCCTCGCTGTTGATTAAAATAAATAAATAAAATCATACCACAGGATTTCATCAGATCTTTACATTTTTTTATTTAAGGGCTTCAGAATGACATGAGACTCTAAATTGTTTAAATATATATATATATATATATTTGACTTTCGACTCGACATATTTAAAGAAGACTTGACGTTGACTCTGACGTCACCGACTTCACGTGGACTCGAGCCCTTTCACTTGAAAGTTAAAATCCTATAAACCAAGGATTATAAATTATACGTTTATTAGCGTGCAGTGGATCAGCTACTTATTTTCCCAATAAACATTCAGCATATATTCAGCAAATCAGCATCAGTCCTCATTTCCAAAGTCATCGTTCAAACCAGTCAGACGGCCAATCAGCTCGCACTAGACAGCTACGAAGTTAAAGAGCGTGTAGAGGCGCGTTTATCGGAGCCCAGGCCCATGTGGAACCCATCTGGCCCATTAAGCGCATTATGACATGTTTAGGAATCGAAACTTAAAGTTACAGAGTTATAACGTGATTTGGATTTATTAGTCTTGACTTGGGCCCACATCTGGCGCCCACATGTGCATATAAAATTCCACGTCTGTTAAATAATCTTTTCACTCAGTCAGAGAAAGGGATTAAAAAAATAATAATCCATCGTCCATTGTGTATATGCACCTAATGCATATTCAAAAATCTTTACATTTTAGTGCCATAAAATCTCAATATTTATAACGTTATCTTAAAGTTGAATAGAACCTTCTCATTTCCAAGGTTTGGAGATATTAGCACTGCTAATATTCACTTCACTTCAGTTTTATTTGTTTAAACAAGACGTTACCACAAAGCATCTGCGCAGCTAATAGACTAATAGAGACTACCCATAATGCAGTGCGCCGTTTGACACGTGGGGTCTGTTCCTGTGCCTTGGAAACGTTATGAGTCCTAAAGGAATGCAGCTTTTATATTTCAATCACTGAGCGTCTGTAATACACAGATATATGGATAATAAATAAATAAATAAACTCTGGTTTTAAATACCTTGACGCCTACGGCGTATAAAACCGCACACGCAGTATTATTTTAAGAATTTCACAAGATCTGTATTTGAGTAAAGCGTCGGAGAAAGGCACGCTCCTCTGTCTGTATGGAGTTATTGGCTCTTCTATAAAAAGTTTTTCTTTTTTTTTTTTTAAAAAACCTCAACACTCCGCTTTCTCTGGAACTGTTTTGTTTCCGCCCGTAGGGAGAGGAGATCTTTCTGGACATGTTTGAAGACGAGTACAGGAGCATGACGGTGAGTGCACTGTTTGTGTTTGTCGTGTTTTAAAGTGAGCCACCAGTGACTCTGTGTTTCTGCTGTAAACATCTGACTGCTACAGACAAACTCTTTGATACCTGCTAACTGGACACATAAACACCGTTTTCTTGAGAGGCTGATGTTTAGGATAGTCATGGGTTTGTGGTGTGTGTCTGTGTGTGTGTGTGTGTGTGTGTGTGTGTGTTTAGAGCAAGCCTCTAAATGTGGAGTATCTCATGATGGATGCGTCCATCCTCCTGCCCCCTACCGGAACGCCGCTGACCGGCATCGACTTTGTGAAGCGGCTTCCGTGCGGCGACGTGGAGAAAACACGCAGAGTGAGTGAGAAGGCGGGGAAAAAAAATAATATCTAAAAAGATCACGTACTTTTACATACAATTCTAGACGATTTTTTTTTTTTTTAGTATGCAAAGCATGCACTGTCTAATTAGACTCGAGACATATTCCGTATTTTCCATTTATATTCTCCACATTTATTTAAGCGCAGGCGCCGAGGGGCCATGTCCAGAAAATAAATGATTTCTAAAGTATAAAAAAACGTTATAATAAATTCTAATAACTTTCATGAATTATAATAATAATAATAATAATAATAATAAAAATCGTAATAAAAAAACAGTAGGCTCAAGACTGCAACTAAAAAGCTAGAAGTATACAGTTACTTTAAACTAAATGATAATACATAAGTAGAAAAATATTAATAATAAAAAAAAATAAAATGTGTTTACTTTTCGTTTTGACTCAGTTGGAGGATCCACACACACACTAAGTTTTCGCCTTTTTTGCAGGTACTCTAACGCCATCTCTCTCACGTTCCTCCGTCCTCGGGAGTTGTGTAGATGTTACAGCTCATGTTCTGTACACTGCCGCCTGCTTTACCGGAGGCGAATGTAGCAAACATATCAAAATTTAAAATCTGGGAGAAATACAGGAAAATATTTAAACGGGATGATAGCGGGATAGAACGGTAAAATACGGGAGAATCCCGGGAAAAACGGGAGGGTTGACAGGTTTGTTTTTTTGCGTTCCATTTGTACAACTAAACCTCTAAGTGCTTTCTGATCGTTTATTTTAGTCAAACAGTGCTGTGTAGTGCATTAGTGCATTGGCAAATGAACTTTTGTGTACTTTTGCTGAAAGGGGCGGAGCTTGTAGGAGCTTGTAGCAGATGATGGGCAGTACCGACATGGCTGCCAGTAAATTTAGTAAATATGGTCGATTTGGGACACTCATGATGTGATTTCATTGTTCCTGTAAAAAAAAAAAAAAGAAGTTGTTCTCCATTTCAGTCCAGAATTCCCCGGAGATACCTCTGTGCCAGGTGTGATATCAGAGGTGTGATATCAGAGGTGTGATATCAGAGGTGTACTCCACCTGGTCATGCTCCTGTGATATTTCCTAGAAGTTTGCTGATGTGGCACAGAGTCACTGAAACACTGGTCTTTCCACAGAATGAGACTCGGTGTCTCGGGATTTTTATTATTATTTTTTTGCACAGGTCATTCTGATTGTTGAAATGACAATGTTTATGGCTAAACGAGGTGCAGGAATCAGCTTTAAAACCAGCGCTAATTATGTTGCTAGCGAAAATATGACTGAGAAGCACATAATAAACGTTCGTTTTTAGCTGTATAGCACGCTTAACAGTAAAAATCGTCACACTGGATGCAGGTTTAGATCCCTAATAAACAAGCAACAGGTAAGTGTGGCGAGGAACAGAATCAAGGTCCAACTCGACAGATCGTTCTGGTGTACTTTATAAAAAAACTGCTCCCAAAAATGTTCTCTTTTCTCTCCCGGCGTTTGCACGTCTCACTGATTGTACAACTTTAATCTGTTCGGGCTTTGCAGTGTTGTCTCTAAAAATGGAAATACAGCAGCTTGAACTTTTTGAACTTGGCACAAAGTGCAACGTTTGGCCAAAACCTAACATCCCCCTGAAAACATTGTCCATGCTGTGAAACATGGTGGTGGCAGCATCCTATTTACTTTGCCAACTTAGTCGCTCCTGTATCTAATCCCCTTTATACCAGGTCGCCGACTTTTGAGGCAATATGGTTGTGCCACATTCTTTACATTTTTAGTTTAATAGCTAGTTTAATGGCCTTCAGACTTTCAGATGTA
>CM074986.1:22321202-22335790 GCA_037576825.1 Pangasius krempfi
CAATATATTTCTTATTTTAGCAATATTTCTGAGATGAAAGAAAGCGATCCTAGTGATATTATCTACATGAGCTTCAAGAAAGACTAGAGTCGATAATCACACCGAGGTCTTTTACTGCTGCAGATGATGAAACAGAGAGGCCATCCAGAGTTATGATGTAATCAGAAAGCTTACTTCTAGCTGCATGTGGTCCCAGCACGAGTACTTCTGTCTTGTCAGGATTAAGTAAGAGAAAGGAAACAAGTGCACTACAGAGGAATTTCATGTCGAAGCGGGATTCGAGCGAGCTTTGTTTTACCAGTGAGCGAGAGCGGAATATCGAGCGGAGTGTCACGTGCATAGAGCGGAATATCGAGCGGAGTGTCACATGCATAGAGCGGAATATCGAGCAGAGTGTCACGTGCATGGAGTGGAATATTGAGTGGAGCGTCACACGCATAGAGCGGAATATCGAGCGGCGCGTCACACGCATACTGCGGAATATCGAGCGGAGCGTCACATGCACAGAGCGGAATATCGAGTGGAGCGTCACACGCATAGAGTAGAAAATTGATTGGAGCGTCACACTCATAGAGCGGAATATTGAGCGGCACGTCACACGCATAGAGCGGAATATCGAGCAGCACGTCACACGCATAGAGTGGAATATCGAGCGGAGCGTCACAGGCACAGAGCGGAATATCAAGCGGAGCGTCACAGGCACGGAGCGGAATATCGAGCGGAGTGTCACAGGCACGGAGCGGAATATCGAGCGGAGTGTCACGTGCATGGAGTGGAATATTGAGTAGAGCGTCACATGCACAGAGCGGAATATAGAGCGGCGCGTCACACGCATAGAGCGGAATATTGAGCGGCACGTCACACGCATAGAGCGGAATATCGAGCGGCGCGTCACACGTATAGAGCGGAATATCGAGTGGAGCGTCACACGCATAGAGCGGAATATTGATTGGAGCGTCACACTCAGAGAGCGGAATATCGAGCCATCGAGCCGAGCGTCACACTCATAGAGCGGAATATCGAGCGGCACGTCACACGCACAGAGCGGGATATCGAGCTGAGCGTCACACGCATAGAGCGGAATATCGAGCCATCGAGCCGAGCGTCACACTCATAGAGCGGAATATCGAGCGGAGCGTCACACGCATAGAGCGGAATATCGAGACGAGCGTCACACTCATAGAGCGGAATATCGAGCGGCACGTCACACGCACAGAGCCGAATATCGAGCTGAGCGTCACACTCATAGAGCGGAATATCGAGCGGAGCGTCACACGCATAGAGCGGAATATCGAGCTGAGCGTCACACGCATAGAGCGGAATATCGAGCGGAGCGTCACACGCATAGAGCGGAATATCGAGCGTCAGAAGTGTCAAATGTAACAGTTTGCAAATGGTGTTGATATTTTCATAGTTAATACTGTTGTATTGCATGAATACAGTCGCTGAATTGTTGAGTCGAAAATAACTCGACGACAGAAATAAAAATCTTCCGAGTGAAGGACAGACTTGAATCGGCGTAAAAGTTGCAGTTCTTGTAATTTTTGCAGTTTTGAAGTTGATAAGTCGATTGACTTGTCGGTGTCTTTGGAAATTCAGCAGAATTGACTGAGGTTTAGTAATCTTTACTGCTGAATCATTTCTGCAAGCGAGCGTAGAACATGTAGAAACTCTGCGGTTAGTCTCAGAAGAAACGCCACGGAATAATTGAAAGGATGTCAGCATTTAATAAAATAAAATGATATCATTTTATCTCTTATACCTGTTATTCCTATAGCTGGTATCGTTTTAATAGTTTAAAATTGTACTTTATTTAAAAAAAAATAAAATCTGTTCAATTCTATTTTATATCCCAGTAACGTATCGGCTTCTGTTCACACACTTCCAGGGAGCGCTGGATCTCATTCCAGTCGATTTGCATGAGTCTTGCCAACGAATTACCGTTGTAAATGTGTTAAGAAATGTGTGTGTGTGTGTGTGTGTGTGTGTGTGTGTGTGTGTGTGTGTGTGTGTGTGTGTGTTTGCGTGTGTGTGTGCAGGTTTCGCAGTGGCCCATGTAGCCCAGCAGCGCAGTTCCTCCCCGAGTTCCAGCTCCAGCTTCACAGCTCACTCCGACTCCAACACCACCAGCGGTGTGTCTACACACAGCACGTCAGGTAACACACACACACACACACACACACACACACACACACACACACTCAGAACCTCTTACATCAGTTGCCTCAGCTGCCGCTCAGTGACTATTTGCACTCCCTCCGATCTGTTAGACAAACATTGCTTTGGCACATTTCACACAGATGTTATGATTAATTTATTTTCTTTGTCATCAAACACACAAACTGAAATTTCGTTCCGGATCACATGCGGCTGATTCAGCGCGATTAGTTGGAAATGTTGTGCCACTTCAGGATGTGGCCAAAAATTACTTTAAAACAATATTCACATTCACATTCACATTGTGAACGCCCTCCTGAACAAACAACCCAGTCAGTGCGGCGTGTACAGAGCGGCGTGTGCAGAGCGGCGTGTGCAGAGCGGCGTGTACAGAGCGGCGTGTGCAGAGCGGCGTGTACAGAGCGGCGTGTGAAGCTTCCTCTCGCAATCTGTGACACTTTGTGAGATTTGACTGAATCTGAGTGCAGGTAGGTGCGACTCCAGTCCCGTTGTCTCATCACATTTAAAACGAAAATATACATTTTGTTTTTCAAAAGTCACGAAATTAGACAGAACCGTGTCGCTAAAGCTCAAATACGTCTTAAACGATAGCTTTGTCACAGAATCACAAAGCGCAGCGGCATAATAAGGAAATAAATCGGTGTTAATATATAAACTATACAACAGTGAAATAAAATTAAAATCACCGTAGTGATGTAACACACAACACTGATAACCTTGTAAAATTAAAAGAGAAGAAAGAAATTAAGTTTTCTAATAAACATCGTTTTAATAATATTAGTAGTAATATTATAGATTTTAGATATGGATAAAGCGTGTCTATTTATAATGTTAATTTTACATATTACGTTTAATTTTTATATATAATTGAATTGGATAAAAATGAACAAATAAAATATGGTGAAAATATAATATCACAATACTTGATGGCATTCTGTTGATACTCATCATGTCTTTAAGGTCTCGAAAAACTGAAAACAAAATTGTTAAACATTTCAGCAAACTAAGAAAAGTTACAGATTTATTATTATTATTATTATTATTATTATTATTATTTATTTATTTTTTTACATAACATATTCATCAGGGAAGAGATATAATGAGAAAAAAAGAGGAAGTTGAAAATCCCTGAAAATATCATTTTGCTACCTGGATGTAATGTTAATGTGTTTAAAAAAAAAATAAATAAATCTTCTTTAAAAAAAAAAAAAATTAAATATGAACATTTTCCTAGTTAGGGAGGAGATTTTTTTTTTCCCATCTTTTCTCGAATGTGATTTTTAATTTCACAGCGAGGCCAGAGTCGTGTCAGAAGTCGCCGATGCCTTCGATCGTGCTCCAGTTTGTTCAACTCCGTCCGAACACATGCACATTTTCCCACTTAATCTGTCAGACTTTAGGATCCTGCCAGTTTTCCTTCTCGAGGCAAGTCCAAGCGCCTGCCCTGTCGTGAACAGGGGTATTAATGTGTTCCAGATGTGCAGGCTCTTTCCAAGAATTCCACAGAACACAGCTATTACAGCAAGATATCAGATGGCACGTTTTTTTTTTTGTTTTGTTTTGTTTTGTTTCTTTTCAGCAACTGAACAGACCTGAGTGCAGACGCTGACCTCAGAATAGTGCGGATTGAGACGCAGAGTTCAGCTCGTGTTAACAGAATTAAAATCCCTCCCAGTTCACCGGAGACAAAAGCCAGACTTAAACGCTGCTTTAAATGCACTCGTGAATGTTTTAAACTAGGATTAAAGCTGCTTGCGACTGGATTAAAAAAAAAAATTATTCAGTAAAAGTGGGAATGTAACAGCAGACAACAATCAATAACATGGTAAAACCAAACAAATAAGTTTATATTTAAATAGTCATTTTATTGTAGAATGAAATATGTATTGACTGTAAATAAATGCCTAAAAATGCAATATTACTTACAAAGTACATAAAAGTAAAATTCTAAATAGCTTCACATTTACACAAACTATAAAGTTTTTTATTATTAAACATATGTAGAAATCGAAATAAAAAAAATAAATAAATAGAAAGAGGACTGTATTCAGGCAGTGTTAAAGGGTAATGTTTGGTGTAACCCCATCCTGAGTGTGTTCGTTATCTGCTCCTCCCACACCGGGGTCCCTGTGTGTGTGTGTGTGTGTGTGTGTGTGTGTGTGTGTGTGTGTGGTTTTGGAAAAACCTGAAAACCTTAGCGCATCTCGTCACCACAGAAACCCAGGAGAAGACGTTTGAAGAGATAAGGCAGTGTGTTTGTGGCTCTCCTACACGATTTCATCTCCTACACGATTTCAGTCTCTGAACCGGAGGCGTTTGACTAATTCACACGTCTGGTGTTTTTATTTCGTTGGTAATCTTTCTTTTAAGCCTTTGTGTAGACTCGACGGTTAGGCATAACAAAAGCAGAGTGACCTTTAGGTGAAGTTCTAAGGTCCTCCTCCTCAGCCTGGTTTCTCTGGAAGCTCTGTCTCAGAAGATGAGTTCACAGAAATGCAGCGAAGGCGCTACAATGATGCACCACAACAGAGTTGATTTTATTTTTGCTCGGTAACTTTGCATGCTAAACTTACACCATGTGGCCAAACGTATGTGGACACCTGGCCATCAAACCTATACGTGGTTCTTCCCCAAACTGTTGCTACAAAGTCTGAAGCACACCGAACGTCTCTGTGTGTCGTAGCTTTACAGTTTCCCTTCACTGGAACTAAGAGGCTCAAACCTGTTCCGGCATGACGACGCCCCTGTGCACAAAGCGAGCTCCATGATGACATGGTGTGTGAAGGTTGGAGTGGAAGAACTCCAAGATCTAGTGGAAAGCCTTCACAGAAGAGTGAAGGTTATTATAACAGCGAAGGGGGGGAAATAAATCTGGAATGAGATCTTCAACAAGCACATTTGAGTGTTGTCCACATACTTTTGAGCATGTCGTGTATAAATGTAGTGTATCATCTGATTTCTTTTCCTGTAGGTTTTACTTCTGGTTTATGATTTCATTCTTTCCCACCCCTGTGACGTGTCCCCCTCTGTTCTCCTCTAGTCAGGTCTGGAAGCGAGGGCCGGCGGTGTGCGTTCTCTCTCTCGGATGGTGCCGGAGAGTGGGTTTAGACCTCCACACCCAGGCACGTCAGCGTGTCGCTTGCTACCTCAGCCCCTCAACAGCGTGCGCACTAACATCCTGTAGACTTCCTCAATTTGCCTGTGGTGAAGCAAAATAAATCAAAACTAACACACTCTCGTTTCCTCTCTGATTATAAAGTAAATCATCACTGTGACTGGAATTTGTACGTGACCCGTTCACAATAAAAAGGAAATAGCATAACACGAGGATGAGCGATTTCCCAGAACACACAAACGCGGTAACGAAGTTTCTCATTAGTTAACAAGCACTAGCGTATTCCTTTGGCACCGTTTTACCCTAACTATTAATTTAGTCAGTGTAGACGATCAGCCGAGACGTGTTAAGATCGGAAATCCGCTTCCGTAGCTTTCTTTAACAGTGTGTTAACCGCTTGCATGGGTTTTAATTTAAAATGTCGTTGGAAAGTTGGATATATTTGATTTCAAGTAAAGGAGAAAAAAAAGTAACTTGCTGCCTGTCTTGTCATAACACTGAACTCCACCCTGAGAGTGTCTTAAGGTCAATTCTATTATAAATAATAATGTGAAACATTTTCAGTACCAAACTTCCACCAGAAACCAGTGATTAATTTACCTCCTAAATACCTCCCTCTTCTTTGAAAATTACATTTCCAGGAAAGAAAAAAAAAAAAGTCGTCTATTTGTAGGGATAAATACAAATAGTGGGATCACACTTTAATCCAGAAAAACTTTTGTTTTACTTTTTTTTAAAAATAAAAGAGAGGAAGATAAAATGCAGGCAGTCTGACTTCCACTGTTTTGTTACCGCTCTGTCTGCGGGCACTGATGAGTTGTACGGGTCACATGTTTCTAACCGGACCTGCTCTAACTGTTTTAGCGCCGGCCGCACCCCTGGCGCCGAGCCTGACCCCCGCCGCCCAGCCCACCATCTCCCTGCTGTCAGACACCAACACCGACTCGCTCAGCGTCGACTCGCTCACCCTGCTGCCTCCGGCCGACCCACCCTGCCTGCGCCACTTCACCCGGGACGAGGCCGCGCCCACTGACCCCGACACCCATACGACGCCCATCCCAGACCCCGCAGAGGACAGAAAGGACATCGCAGCCCTCCCGGAAGAGCACGGGTCTTATCCCAATCCCGATTCAGGAGAGATCAGGAATAACGATGGACCTCATCCCGATTCTGAACCAGCAAACGTTTCTGAACCTGATGTAACCTCAAGGTCAAGAGAGCAGGACGAGACTGAAACTCCTGCTCCAGACCCTGAAGAGGACCTGGAACTGGAGCAGGAGACAGAGATAGACTGAGACACTTTTTTTCTTTCTTTCTTTTTTTTTTTTTCTTCTTTTGTTTGTTGAGGAACCAGCTGAAACCTGAACGTCAGATTGGTTGCATTCTTGGTTTCTGTTTGTTCATCACAGCGGTGGCTTTTGTCATGTTCCACACCTCCTCTTTGTTTAAGAACATTCTTGAATGCAGCATTTTTTTTTCCTTCTACAACAGTAGGGTTATTGATCGTGTCTTTCAAAGCACATCTTTGTTTTTGGTCAAAGCGCTATTATTTCTCTCTCTGCTGTGGTGCTGTGTGCGTGAGTGAGTTCTGAGTTATGCCTGCATGAGTGATTGAGTGGGATTATTCAAGATGTGTGTGTTTGCGTGATTGATTGTGTGACTGATTTGAGAAAGGATGAGGAGGTGGATGAAGAGGAGAGTGGGTTTGTTTTTATAAATATGTGGGTGAGGGAATGCCCGCTCGGTTTTAACAGTCTTAACACTGAGGAATGTACCATGAGCTCTGGGTCTGTCCAGCGGTGCTCTCTCCTGGACGACTCTCTCACTTTGACTGAACACACATTTGCACTTCAAGAGCAGCAGATTTTTTTTTTTTTTTTTTGGAGACTATAAGTGAAAATCTGCGCCGTGGTCAGGAAAACTCAAAACAGCAAACTTACTTCCCAGTAATGGTGCATGCGACTGCAACAAATCCCACTTCACCAAAATCCGGTCTTACATCATCACACAGTTCGGAGTTTTAACATACTCGAGTCTTAGCACTCAGCTCAACTTCGGTTCTGCTCTTTTTTTTTTTTTTTTTTTTGTATTGTTTCACATACTTGAATCAAGTCATGTGGGTTTTGGAACTGATCCAACGAGCTATACGTGATTTGGAGGAAGGAAACGGAAACAGACGTACCTATTCCCAGGACAAAACTCAAATCGCAACCTGCCGAAGTTGCTAAAAATGTATTTTGACTGAAAAGAAAAGGAAAAAAAAAACGAAAGATGAGCAGTCGGTTTGATGGAAACATTAAAAGGGTGTACGTTTTATAAACACGAGTCGTTTGTTATTTTCCACCATGTTCTGTATTCATACCACCGATTTACACTCAATGTTCCCCTGTAACAAGATGGTTCCAAGCAGAACGGGGCTTTGAAGCCTGAAAGAGTGCCCCAAGTACCAAGAAGTTAAATGTTAAACCCCTGACAGGTTGTAGGTTTACAGAAGCAAAAAAATTTAAATTACCAATCATTTGGAGTTTGTGCCAAACACTCACCCTGTTAAAACACACACTCTTCGAAAAACGAGTTCTTCATGGGTTCTTTAAGAGCTCGTTGGATAACTGAGGGTTTTTAGCTTCTTAAAAAAATAAATAATAAAAAAAAGGTTCTACTTGGAACCCTACATGGAAACTTTAATGGTTTCTGTCGGAGGGAGAACCGAACAATCCTTAAGGGTTAAAATGTTTTTAACAATCAAGCACACGAAAAAAACTTCACGGAATAAACTTCTGAAAGCAAAAAGTAAAAAAAAAAAACATGAATTTAAATGTCATTTGGTCATCAGAAAAGTTTAGCTTTGATAATCATATTTTGTGTTTTGATCTGATTTATTGCTTAAATGTTTTTTGATACTTCGCCTCATTTTTGACTCCGTCGTGACTCCGAGGTCATGAATATTAATTAAGCAGTGCACACAACAGACATGTGATTGGCTGAACAGACACCGCATCGCATATACACATAGATCCCTACGCGACGTGAGCAACAAAAATTTTGTAAAATTTCTTTTAAAAATAAATAAATAAATCACTGTTTTAATTACTGAATGAATTTAATTATTTACGTTTCTTTATCAGATATAAATGTTTGTTTTATGATCATTGTAGATTCGTGGTATGAATTATAACTGATATGATAAACGTGGCTCATGTTTTATAAAATACGCACTGTTTCTCAACACATCTGTAAATTTAATGCTCCAGATTCCACTTTCAGTGTTGGCTGTGCGCGGTGTGTGGGAGGGGCGTACTCTCTCTCTGTCCTGTCAATCACAGCGACGCTAGCCAATCATAGGCGTGTATGTGGATAGCGCTTTGCTCCGAGTGCTGGCTGGGAATCGGCAAAGACCAAATTATCGGGGGGAAAAAAATTAACCAACTCGTGCGTTTTTATCAAATTTTATCAGTTAATCTTTGCTTTTGCAGCACATTGTGACACTTTAGTTCTCCGCACACAAATGCTTTTCTTAACCGCAATTACTCAATCCACAAAACCCTCCAGGAGACGGTTTGAGGGATGTCTGAAATGTCTGTTGTTGTACACCTGTGATTTAATTACTTACTATTTGCTGCCTTTAATAATAAGTTTTCTGTTTTCTGTACAGAATGTTTTAACGCCGTCGTTACGTTGCAGTGGGATGACGATCACGTGAAATCGTCTGTTCTCGCTCGTAATCAGAGAAGGTGGGGTCGTTTCAGCTTTGATCCGCAATAACAGTAATTTATTTTTTAAAAAACAAACTAATTTATTTCACTTTAAGGTTCTGTTCACTAGTAAGAACAAAAACCGATGTTTGGATTTGTATCACGTGTTAAAAAGCAGCACATAGAAGAAAAAAAAAGGGGGTGGGGGGGAGAAAGTTTTCTGTTCCGTGTTATTAGATATTTTCTCTCTGGAAAAACGTGGCTTATTTTGTAAAGGAAAAAAAAAAAAAAGGTAACCTTTAAAGCAATACAGTAATTTTCGAGTGCAGTATTTTCTCTGTCATGTAAATATCATGTCCATAATGAAGAAAAAGGAAACAAGAAAAATAACGAGTATCAGATGACACGGTTTTACATTGTGTAAATTGCAGTCGGCTTTTAATCTCTTACAGTTGCTTTAAGGACAAATATAATAAGAAGACATGCAATAAATTATTCTACATACATACAGCCGTGTGTATTGTTCTGCTTCCCTTTTTTTTTTTTTTTTTTTTTTTTTTTTGGAGCTCTTTATCTTCAAGTGTCTTTTTCTCGAGGCTCATTACAGCTGCAGTTGTTATCTGAACTTGTGCTCTTGCCCAGATTTCCCTTCATTTCCACTGAACTGCTGAATAACTGCTTACTTCCGAGTTTTTCAGATTCTGTTGAACTGCACAGCAGTTTTCACAGCAGTTTCTCGAAAACATTACAAAGTTAAGATAATCTTATCTAATCTTAGAGAGAGAGAGAGAGAGAGAGAGAGAGTTCAACAGGAGGCTTGCGTTACCATTTAACAGTCTGCAATACTTTTAGGAAACATCTGGGTTTTTTTGCGTAATTCAGTTCAGCTATAGTGCAAAAACAGAAAACTGAAATAAGTGCAGGAGGTGATGAGCGTTACGGGGCTTGTGTTAGCTAGGCTAGTTTTCTACAGCGCAGCATGGTTTCAGTAACAAACCCAAACCCAAGATGATTCATATCTCAGTCGTGTGTTTCTCATTGTATATATATATATATATATATATATATATATATAACGTTACCTGTGAAAGCAGGAGAAGTTTCTGTGGAGGTTTTGAGGGGTGAAGACTAATCGAATAATGAGATATTACTCGATTTCACTCGTCTACCTCAGTATTGCTCACGAGACACAGCGGGTATGTTTTAATGGCATACAAATGGAGGGCGCCAATACTTTTACGTCAGCGATCATGTTGAGTGCAATCTAGGTGTTAGTGTTTCCGTGGCCGTGTATCAGATTGCGTTCTTTAAGGCATAAAGTGCAGTACGTTCTGTATGTTCAACAGCGTGAGTATGTTGTACCCCATGTAGTGAGCGAACGCAGCGAATAAGAAGCAGCGAGGGATTTAGACTAACCTGAAGATTACGGCTTTTGTGTGGATCACAGCTAAACGTCAGCGCCAAGCAAACATTACTGTGAGGGAATAAACCTAAAACGTAAAACAAATGTCTGCTAGAGAAGCCACTCTAGCCAAAGATATCACGATTAAAAAAGTTATAAAGATAAAGTGATATAAAGCACTGTGATCGACCAATCCGTGATCTGGACTATATCTAGCCCCGCCCACATGTACGCAGACAAGGACCAGTCACTGAGCAACAGAAAGGATGAAATGTATGGTCACGGTTAATTTACAGATTTGAAAGTAAAACGAAGAAGATAATCTTATCTGGAACAAGAAGGAGAAAGAGTGTGTGTGTGTGTGTGTGTGTGTGTGTGTGTGTGTGTGTGTGTGTGTGTGTGTGTGTGTGTGTGTGTGTGTGTGGAGCTCTACCATTTAACAATCTGCAATACTTTTAGCATTTTTACGGGGCTTTTCCACTGGACATTCTGGTCTCCTGTGAAAGGAGGAGGAGCTTCTCTGCAGGTTGTGGGTGGAGACTAAACGTTTAGTTTAAATACTACTCAAAATTAGCAAGCAACACTTATCTCTCCCACAAGGTTAACTATTAAACACAAGCCACAGCGAGATCTGTTACGACACGAGTGCTGTTAAATCGTGAATAATAATCACGGAGAGAAGCAGTATTTTAAAAGTGTCAGAGTTGCAGCCAAATCGTCTTCTTAGCCTGATTTACACGTCAGTTTATAACCTCAAGTATTTCTTCACATATCAGTTGTTTGTCATTTTTCCAATAAAAATAAGAGATTTATGAGCGATACAGCAACCCAAAATCAGGTTAGGGCGCCAATACTTTAATCTTGGGGTTTAAAAAATAAAAAAAAGTTTTCTTAAATAAATTCCCATGGCCTTCAAGTTCATGAGCACCAGACAAACTTCACTAGAGCTAAAGTTTAGTGATAGACAGTAACAGTTTGGCTCTGAACAGCTCTTAAGTTGCCAAACAAACAAGGATGTGTTTAAAAAAAAAAAAAATACTGGAACACAAACTACAGCTCTGTATCTCTTCCAATAAAAAAAAAAAAAAAAAACACAATAAACGCATCCAGGGAGTAAAATTGTCTAAAGGTTAACTCTCGGGGGAGAAAAAAAAACCCAGACTAGGTTTGCCTAACACAGCACCTCGCTCGAACACGTCTGTTCTCGTGTATACAGCGGCATTTTCGGTTAAAGGAAATTCATATGGGTGCCTCCCACTTCCAAGCAGGAAATAAACCGGAATGTTTTATTCTGGCTTTGAGTGATAAAGGAAATGCCGTCGTTGGCGCATATGGGAATCATGACGAGAACTTCAGACTTGTTCTTTTAAAAGCAAAACTGCGTACGCGCAGAGCTTTATCTGTCGAGGAAGGCGGCAGGACGCAGCGAAAAGAAAGAAATCAATTCAAAGAAAAGTTTAAAAATTACATCCCTCTTTTAGTCTTGCTTTCGGATTATTTCCTGGAAAACCCTCGGTAGCTTAGCAAATCATTTTTTCCCCCCAAGATAATAATAGAAGTTTTATAAATTGAATAAGTATACACTTTGATTTCAACCTGATATTATTGAAGACTAAACATAGGGTAGTTTTTAAAAAGAATTAGAATTTATATATATATATCTATATATATATATCACAGTTAATCTTCATAATCTTAATATATATCGCCGGTTGATCTTTACTTGTATCTTTGATCTTTCAAATATTTATATTTATTCCTCTAGGGCTTTAATTAAATATGCATACTTTATGTAAAACTCGAAAAATTAATCTAGTCTAGAGGATTTTTAAAGAATTCAAATGTTTAGTTCACACTGTGTGAAGAGAAAGACTTTAAAAGAACAGTGTGAGGGGAAAAAAATTATTGTTTAATCAAGAAGAGATGCGTTTTTCAACAAAAGTCCAATAATCTGTAACATTTTGAGGAAATTCATCTGTAACATGTTTGTAAATAAGAGTAGGAATTAACGTGATTTAAAAAAAAATGCAGCTTGTCTATCAAAATATAGATAGATAGATAAACTCTAGTAAGTGTGGCTTATACGGTTTTATAAAGAATTTGACGTATATATCATAATGACCGACATAAATTGACAGAGAGAGCAAGAAACTGGTTTTCAGAAAGTTTTTTTGTGAAGTGGGCGGAGCTTAAAGCCTTCTTCCAGGCTTTAAGTAAAAACAGTAAAAACAGAATAAACATATTTCAGCTGAGTTTTCACATTTTATTACTGCAGCGTAAAAGAGAAGATCTTATGATACAGATGCAGTTTATCAACAAATTCGAAACATTTGTTTGACGAAAACTTATTGCTGCTGTAACCGTAGTGTCTCTCCGTGCACAGCGCTGGCATCTAATCCTCTGTTAGTAAAAGAAAATAAAATTACAGTCTTGCGATTGTAAATATGCATCTTTATCACGGGCTTGACAGAATTCAATTAGCCATGTGTTTGTTTGGGGGAAAGAAAAAAAAACCAAGATCTTCACTATTGTTACTTCCCTATTATTCTGGGAGTGTTATTGCAGACTTGAGCAGCTCACCATGAAGGGCAAGATCATAATCATCTCCATTCTTTGGAATGTGCATCGTTTCTTTGACATTATAAATCAAGAAAAGACCTTAAGATCCAAACACTCGGCTGCATGACTCAGAGCTAGCTGATTCTGTTCCAGGAAAAAGTGAGATAGTGAGAAAAAGTGGCATTCTGTGAAAGAGAGAAGTTAAAGAGAAGAAGATACTTGAGGAAAAACAGGGCGAGTGAGGTTCCTTGAAGATCAGTTTTCCCACCACAGCACAGAAATGTGTGGTGTTTCGGGTTCCCTTGATGTTTAACAGTTCTAATTCTACTTAAAAGCCCTTTTTAAAAAAAAAAAAAAAAGAAAAAAAAAAAGGGGGAAGCCTTTTATAGTGTCTGGAACATCAAACAAACCAGTTCCTGTTCTCAGTTAGGTTTTAGCAGCTATGAACAGTCGTTCCTTCACCAGCCGCTCTTTATTCTCTCTTTCGAATAAGCCAAAAAAAAAAAAAGCAGCTTATCACGTTTCCGAGAAACCGCAAAGTGTCCACAAGATGTCGGAACAGTTACAGCGTCAAAGTTACTGTTACAAAGCACCGACACTGGAGACTCCTTCCATAAATGCCAAGGAAAACATCTCGTCACAGATCAGCCCTGTGATTGCGATTGCGATTGCGATTGCGAGCTAAAGAGACGATAACGTATTTGAACGAGCGCGTTAACAGAAACCCTGCAGCTGCACTACTGTCAGAGCTGCTGGTATAGAAAATTAATCAGCACCTTCTGTCCAATCAGGATGCATGACAGCATTGTTCATTAAATCGTTAATTTAAAAAAGAAGGCTCACATTTACAGGCTGAGAAGTGTATTTCTGCACATAGAATGGGAACGTCAAATCAGTGACATTCCCGTAAACATAATTCTCCGTTCTGAGAGAGATTTTATCTTTTCTACGTACACAAACAACACGTGATGCTGACAGAACAAAAAGAGGCATGTGTTTATCGCACGGTTTGTGATCACTGCGCGCTGATAAGAGGTGAGCGAGAGCTGGCGGTAGTGTCGTTTTCTGACAAATCGTCAGAGGCTTCGTCTTTTTACCTTGTAATCTTGTAATCTTTGTGTTTTGCGACACTGCTGTGTGACGTGTTCCTTTCTGGTGTGGAGCAAAACTTATGAGAAATGAGAAATCTTCACGCAAAAACTCGTAAACTTGTAACAAAATCATGTCCGTCACGATGTTGCGCCAGATTCTATAAACCTGCAAATTACAGAAACACTTGCGTAAACTGAGACCGTATTCTCACCTCAGTATTCTTTAGTAGGCCTGGAACTACTTTGAAAATTAACGTTGTATTAGAATACTAGAGAACTTTCCAATCTATATATTAAAACTGGCATTTTGTGTCCAGATCTTCTGCCACCCTGACCAGGATAAAGCGCTCTCCTGAAGATGAACGAATGAAACTCATCAATCAAACAGAAACTTTAAGTGTGACATAAATCAGAAAACCAGGCAGGTTTTTTTTTATAGAAGAATCCAGACATTCATTAAGAGCTGGAACAACTGGATTAAACAAAATGAAGACGATGTAATATATATATATATATATATATATATATTACAACAAACTCTTTTACACACA
>CM074986.1:22345266-22360058 GCA_037576825.1 Pangasius krempfi
AATCCCCACAGCCGCGCTCCAACATCTAGTGGAAAGCTTCCCAGAAGAGTGGAGCTCATTATAACAGCAAACACAGGGGAATAAATCTGGAATGTGATGTTTAACGAGCACATATGGGTGTGACGGTCAGGGGTGCACAGACTTTTGGCCATATGGTGTATGTGTCTCTGTATGTATGTACACCTGCTGGATCTCATCGTAGTTAATAAGGTTAGCAGTCTACACTGTCAACATGCAACACAATATGTGACTCATAAAGCTGCATGTAAAGTATTCACAGCACTACAGTTCATTTGCAAGACTGTAAGTTTGCACTTTATACACATAAGTAGTCTTATATGCTTATTAGAAATCTTTACCATGTCTTATTATTCATTCAGCTTAGGTATTGTGTTGCTGCAGGAGATGACAGAACGTCACTGTATCTGTTTGTGCATCGTGTTTGTCAGAGCAAATATTTGTGCAGAAAACTATCTGTGCAATTCACACAATGTCATGTCGCCAGACTGTTGCATTATAACGTCTGAAAGTGAGAACAGAGCTGCTGTCAGTTTCATTTCTGGACAGCAGGGACCTTTAGTGTTTATGTTCTCTCTTGTGGATGGATGTGCATTAAACCTCCACCCAAACACGGCACAGTAAACATGGGTTAATTATGCATTTGGCGAGGCACGTGGCAAGACGTGCCTCGAGGTACACATTGGGACGTGTATCTGCATGTAGTTAGTTCTCTTTGACAGCTGCTACTAACAGTGATTTCATTGTGAAACTGAAATGCCTTAAAACACACACACACACACACACACACATATCTCTAGTCAGTTTGAGTCAAATTGCCTACGTATGGCTACTTTCATTTCTGTAGAGTTTCTCAGAAGTGCTCATGTTTACGGCACGGTGGGATGGACATTTTTTTCCCTCTTTCACATATGGCAGAGCAGATTATATCACAGCAAGGATCGCATGAGTAACTGCAGTTCCTCCGAGTATGTGGCTCACTTCTAAGCAACTGGGTCCTTTTGGGGAAATTGGGATTTTTGTCCTTTATTTCATTATTATATTGCACTTTATTTTCCGTATAGATTTATCTAGTTAGATTTAGACAACCACATGTTGGATTTATTCTGCAGTTAAGCTAAAGACTTTAAAGTCAGTATAGGATAGTTTAGGGTTAGGATAGTCAGGATATTTTAGGGTACTTTTGCTCAGCTAATTACACTAAGACTTGTGCATGTTCGCTGTAACATAACATTAGTGTAAAGTTAACGTAATGTTGGCGTAAGGTTAGCGAAATTTATTTGTCTCCAAAGAACACAAGTTGGGTCTGTTTAATTTTTTTCCTTTTGTTTTTGTTTGTGTTTTTATTATTATTATTATTATTATTATTACAAAGGTGAGTCAAATAAAACCTAAAAAAGTGATATAAATTAGAGAAACAGCACAACGACAAATTTTTTTATGTAAGTCTTTCATTTAACCTACCCTTGCATTATTATTATTATTATTATTATTATTATTATTATTATTATTATTATTATTATTATTATTATTTTACATGCATGAGCCTCAACAGGTAATTAAAAGAGGTTACTAGGCCACAGTGGGAAAAATCTGTGGTCTCTGTTTCTCTTATTATCTCCCAGTTGTTTTACGGGAAAGTGAAAGTGAAAGTGCACCTGGTGTTGGCCATCCAAACAGCAGATGTCGCTGTTTGGTAAAACTAAAAGTGCACTCATTTCTCAGGCTCTTTCCACTTTTTTTTTTTTTTTTTTTTTTTTTTTTTTTTTTTTTAAACCAGTCAGTGCAGTTAGTTGAAGGAGCTCATAGCATTCTGCTATGAGTATTAGTGTATACCATGAGGTTATTAGTGGCTGTTAATATTTCTCAGAATATATCATTTTATGCAGAAATGGTGCAGGAGGTTCACACGGTCGTGTGCAGCTCACATCGTGTCACGTCACCAGACTGTTGTGTTATAACACCTAAAAGTGCTGAAATAAGAACAGAACCACTGTTAGTTTCATTTCTGGACACCAGAGTCGTTCAGTGTTTATAGTTCCACCCAAACACCACACAGTAAACATATCATTAAATGTGTTTATTCTGCGTAATTATCTCCCATGACGGCTTTACTCCTGAGAGCAATCTTTATCGGTACTTTTTTCTTTTGAGTGAAAACTAGACTAGCTTTGAGGAGATTATTTCTTTCCTTCCCCACAGTCCATCAGGGAATTGCATCCAAGAATAAAGTTCACATAAACTTTACTGTAAAACTAAATCTAATGCACGTGAGAAACTTTTATTTAATCCAGGTCAAAGCTTTTCTTTTTAAGGTGCAAGCCAGAACTACAGCTCCCTGAGCAAAACAGGACTGTTAAATGTTTAAGTGTTTTAGTTTTTAATCGTATTTGTTGCTTCGTTTTCCAAGAAATTCCGTGCAGACTTTCCCGGGTATTTCATTAAAGCAGCACAATAGGATGCTTCAGTCTGATTGCAGTGATAAGAATCGGATTCTGTTCTTTGTCTCTGCCTTCGGCCCCTTTCACATTCAACAAAATTCTCACAAGTCACATGACCTGTGCGTCTTGCGCATTCCATAGGTATGATAAATTATTAGTTAGAAGCCAGTTGGAGTTTGACCTCTGTCTGCCCGAGTGCTGTGTTTCTTTTAACTCGACTCAGTGCCTGGAAATTCATTTTCTATCGCTTTCAGAACAGCTTGAGAGTGTCGTTATTTCACAAACCATCTTTCTGTGCTGAGCTGCTTTTACTTCTTATTTCATTATATTCCAGATTTGAAGAAAGGAGGAACTATAGCACGTTTATTCAGCTTAAAAACTGCCTGATTACAGCAGCGAGTTAATATCGTTTATCATGTAACGTGTCCTAAACCGTCCATCCTAGACATGAGTGCAAAAGTTTGTGCCCCCTTTTGGTTTCCAGGTGGGAAAGTGTTGGGGCAAGTGGGGCAGTTTATCTACAAAACAGAACAACATTTGACTTTCATTCAGGGCCGCTTCTGAACATTTAAGGGCCTTAAGTGACACCAGTGAATTTATTTTATATGCAAGAAAGAGTAGAATTAATACTTCATTATCTTGGATGAGGGAAAAACTATGTAATAGACAATAAAATAAAAACAAATGAATGAGAACTATAAGAGTTAAATCTCTACCCAAGTGAACAAATACATAAATATGTATCAACAATTTAAAATTGTTTCTTCATTGGTCGTAAAGCGGTGAAAAACGGTGAAAAGCGGCGATTATCTTTAAAGTCGAAAGGTTACTCATCATTGTCATAGCTAGTAGCAACAAGCTAGCAACTTAACATGTGTTAGCCTAACACTTTTGGTCTAGATACTAGCTCGCTATCTAGTTAGTGACTAACTTTTTCCATTTTAATTACAACACACGGAAATAATAACGTGCCAAATTGACTAAATCACATTGATTAGCATTCATTTCTTACCTGTGTTTTGGGTTCCGTTTTTTCCTCTTTTGCGTTTTTTGCGGGGTTTTTTCCGCCCCAGAGAGACATAAACGCTTCATGATCGCCGCTTCTCATGATCTTCTGACGTTAATCACCTAATTTAGTTACGCAAATCGCAGTTTCTATTCTTTTCGCACCACAAGGGGGCGTCTGCGCCTGCCTGAAACATAAACCTTTTCTCCAAGTGATAGTGTGATTTGTTTGCGTATCTATTGTAAAAATTACAATATGGCGCCCACTGGAGTATACACTCTTAAAAAAGGGTTCTTTAAGGGTCTTTTGATTAGTTAAGGGTTCTTACTTTGAAAAAGAAAGTTTTACTTGGAACCCTTTCTAATAGGAAAACTCTTTGTTGTAAAATCTTGAATGGTTCCCTCAGATGAACAACCATAGAACTCTTATGTTTACTAATGTTTTTTAATAGAGTGTACATTCTTAGATAAATGGTTCGTCATGGCTATATAAAGGGTTCTTAGCTTCATGAAACGGTTCTACTCTATGGGTTGTAGGGTTTTAAGTAGAACCTTTAAGTGGTTCCACAAGAGGAACAACCGAAGATTCCTTACATTTTCTAATTTATAAGGGTTAAGGGTTAACATTCAGGGTTCTTTGCTTCCTAAAAAAAAAGGTTCTAGTTAGAAATGTTTCTGATAGGAAGATACTTTATTGCAGGGTTTTGCATAGAACCTTGAATAATCCCACAAAGCAGCAAGCAATAAACCCTTAAGGGTTCCACTTCTTAAAAAGAATACTTATTAAGGGGTTATTACTTTCCTAAAAGGTTCTTCTAAGAATCCTTTGTTTTAGGGTTTTACATAGAACCTTTAATGGTTCCCCCGGAGTAACAACCCTTAAGAACCCTTTAAGGGCTCTAATTTTTTTTTTAAAGAATTTATAATCTTAGAAAAAGGGGTTCTTTAAGGGCCCATTGGATGATTAAAAATGTTTTAACTTCCATAAAGGGCTCTAGTTAGAACCCCTTCTGATAGGAAACACTTTGTCTTTAAGGGTTCCTCCAACCGAAGGGCCTTTAAAGGTTTCTCTCTCTTTTATTGGATATTGGGGACCCTTTCTGACAGGAAAACACTTTGTTGTTGGGTTCTACATAGAACTTTGTACAGTCATTCCAGAGGGACTCGTTTTTTAAAGATTATACTCTAAGGCTTGACTTGATAATTACAGATTATGCGAATCCTTTCTGATTTCAAAAGAACGTTGTTGTAGGGTTCTTTAAGGTGGACAACTGAAGAACTTAAGGTTCCTAAATATAAGGGTTCTAAGAGTAGAAGAGCCGAGACTGAGAGAGGAGTTAAGTGTTAAGTGGTTTGCTTGATGCCTGGTTACTGATCATGTATTTTACTGGTTGTCTTCTTCCATCGTTCATATGTGAAGATACATTCTTGGAAAAAAAAGGAGTACTACAGGAAGAAGAGTTCAGAGAATTTCAGGTGTGTGCAAATAAATATCTTTCCAGGAATTTAAAGAGATGAGGCAGTCTTGTTAAAGGGACGGTTACAGGAAATACAGGAAGTGTCTTTAAACCACATGACCACTTCTGCTAGTCACGGAGAAAACACCAAATTTAATCATAACATGACATTCAGTGACCTCAGTGCGAGTTCTATGAAGCTTTGTATACACACTGGAAGACAGGAAGCTGTGACGATTATGACATTTCATTTTTTTTTTTTTTTTCTACTGAGAACCTGTTGTTTGCATGACATCTCATATTTCAATTTCTCACGTATCGGTTTAAGAGTTCGGGCCAGGCTAAAAATAGAATTTAAATCAGGAATAAAACCTTCGTGATGTGTTTAGTAGGTGGTGTAATGAAGCGGAGTTACTGTTACCACCCTGAAGTTGATTATTTATCTAATAACAGTCCCTGAGTGTTTTATTCCTCTGACGCCATAGCAGTCTGCCAACAGTTACTTTTTTTTAAAATTTATGATTGACACATCATACTTTTTATTCATTTACAATTACACTATAGGGAACCAAGTTGTTTCCTCACCAGCAGTTGAAGATAACGACAAAAAAAACCCACAGCTTTACTGAGAAACTGTAAAGTGTAATCTCCTCTGTCCTGAAGATGTCGGAAAACGTGACCTTCCTGCTTTACCTCTGACGCTGGAGACTCCTTCCATGAATGTTAAATTAACATCCCTGTACAGAAGACATCCTAAATATTTCTATAGAAACGATAACGTATTAGAACGAGCGCGTTAATATAAGCCCGTGATTTGCAGCTGCGCTACAGTCAGAGCTGCTGTTACAGAAAATTAATCGACACCTTCTGACCAATCAGAGTCCAGAATTCAACAACACGTGGTCTAATAATCTACTGAAATCTTGAAATGATTTCTAAATCTTTTGGACCATAAATATTTAGCTGTTATTTTATTGTTGCCATAATAAATGAAATATATTCCACTAACATTTTTTCTTCAGCGTACCTCTGCAAATAAAAATGGTACAAAAATGGTTACAGTAAAAATGTTCCTCTGAAGAACTGTTTTCTGGCATTGTTATTATTATTAAGAGGAATATTTAATCCCTTTCTGTAAATCACTTGGTCATCACCTTCCTGGTTTATTGTATATACAGCAGTGTATTCCAGTATCATGGACTAGTCATCATGTGACTTCTGGGTTCTTTCTGCTTTTCCTGTTAGAAATGATCATTTGTCAGAGAACCCAGGTGTTACCGGGAGAAAACACACACACGTTCACACACAGGACAGGATGATATGGTCATGGCTTTTATTGTGCAAGAGAAAAGAGAATAGTTCATCAAGGATTTCGTAACAGTTCACTGGATGGTTTATGGTTTTAGGGACAATAAAAATGTGCTAGTTGGACATTTCTCCAGAGGGACAACTGAAGAACTGTTGAGGGCTCTAATTAAAAATGTGCACTTCAGCAATTATTAATATGAATACTTCATTTTTAAACTTTTATCCCATAAAACTTCCTTTTTATATATTCCGAAAGCACATTTCCTAAAAGCACAATGTTTTGTAACCCATCTCTGGACATTTCCTAAGATGGCGTAATGATTCTTGTTGAGAAATTAAACGTTTTCTCAGATTCGGTGAAGTTTTGTTCTGTTACAGCTTTCCAAAGAAACTTTATATATATATAAACCTTTCTAAAGGCTTCTTTGGAAAGTTAACAGTTCTAGCTTTGTTAGGAAGGAAAGAGATCACCATTACAACCATTTACACTGTGATATCAACCCAAAATACCATTATGGACCATTAGAGTCCATTACAACTCCATCAGGAATCCTGTAAAAGCCTGAAATAGCCGGGAAAGTAGGAATATCTGTAATATTGTAGATATTCCTACATTACAGATGAACACAACTGACTGTTCCATGTCTGTGAAAATAGATTATGGCTCAGGAGAAAAAGCCACCCAAATATTCACAAATCATGTTGAACATCGCCACCTGCTGGCCACATGGAGGCCTTTCCCCAAAATCCTGTACAGTCAAGTGCAAAAGTTTGCATCCACATGGATTCTTGGTAGAAAATGAAAACACTTTCCTTTGTTTAATTTAATTTATAGACCAAACGTTAGAACTCCAGGGTCTTAAAAATGAAATGTGGGTGCATCCTGCAACACAACAACTTACAGAGTACAATAAGAATAAAAACAAGACATCAAATCCACACCAAAAAATGACATTACTGCCAAACAGACAGAGTTTAAAACATATTCCTAATCCTGCCTTTAATCCTACCTGTTTAACAGCCTACCGTCTGTTTGGATTGTCATCATCAGTGTCATGACTACTGATTATTTTTAAAGTCTTTATTCTTTTACCAAAGTATTTACATTTATTAATAAAGAAGCATCAGTGCTCATCTTAATTTCTAATGGACTGTAATGAAAAATGTGTTAAACTGATATTTGCTCTGTTACATGAAATGCTTTTCTATACATTCTTTTAAAAAACATATTTTCTTTCTTTCTTTCTATGATATATTAATATATGTGTAGTGTGATCCATATATTTCTTAGGAGTGGTCACAAATGACAACAACATCTCATCCTGTCTCACAATACTTGAATTTTAAAGAAGTAAAGAAATACCTTTTACCTTCCACGGGAAGATATCTGTAAACCCCCAAAACTAAACTCTACATTATAGGCTCCGTGTGTCTTCAGTTCCCTCCCAAACTTCACTCTTATCTGCTGCAGGTTGTTATCACTGAATGTAGGCTGGTTTTTAGAAAGCGCGCGTTTTTCTTGCAGTATCATTTAGCTTTCTTTGACCAGAGTGACTGCTGGGGTCTCGACTGGACACACAAGTAAGTAACTACTTCTAAAATACTAAAATATTGCACTCTCTGATTGTTTAATACCTTTATAATAATAATAAAAATAAAATTAAATAAAATAATAAATCAGAGAGTGAAGTATTTTAGTGCAAGTATAACATGATACATTGTAGGTCATGGTGAGGCTGTGTACTTTACTTTTTCCAAGAAATTATGGATTTCCTTATGAATTCAAAACTAAAATATTGTGTACAGTCCATCTGAATTTTGTCTAAAATTAAATGAATATGGTTACATTTAAAGCTGAGGGGGTGGTGTAGAAAAAAGAGAGCGTAAAATATTTTAATTTAAAACTTAATTCGAGTTTTAGCTTAGATTTATAATGTTTATTTGCATATTTAGACACATTTATCGCACATTGTATTCAGTTAAAACGCTCGCCGGAACTTAAGTTCAGAAATCGTTAGTTTCATCCGGCGGTTTTTTTAAGAAGCACCCTTTAACAAAATGGCTGCCGGTTGTATCCCAAAATGGCTCCGTCTCCCCTAAGTAGGCGTACTATATAGGGCTGAAGTAACAATTCTTACCGCGCGAGCTCTAGTGCACTTAGGTTGAATAGGGAGGCATTTGGGATGCAGCCTAGCTAGCTTTTCTGAGCGTACACTCTGCTCTATAGTGTATAAAAATGTATTTTGCTAGCCTTTAAAGCTAATGTCTACTGAACTGTTAGAAAGTTAGCTAACTAGTTAGCATGCAAGATAAATTTGCGGTCCTAGCTTGAATTCGTACAACCTTCTCAAGGATATATTTGTACTCAGACGTATAATATTTAAAAATTTGAGAATTTAAATTTTATTTATGAGTAGCTAACATTACAGCTAGAATAAAATCGATGACAGTTTAGCCGGAGGCTTGTGGTTTCTATAGAAACGGCTGCAGGATCCAATATGTGAAGGACAGAAAGAGGACATTTGGGTAAGCAAACTTTATGCTTTTTATATAGAAAATAAACCTAATAAAGTGTTTTGTTTTGGTTGGTTGATTGCAAGTCAATTATGTGATGTTAATATGTGACTTTTTGTTAACGATACCTGAACAAATTATCGCGGTTTTTACGATATCACGGTATCTCGGTTAAATCATAGTTATAATAATTAATGTAAATTAAATCCATTAAAGTGCTAGCTTATTATTCAATACCTAGGTGTGAGCGTGGAAAATGTGAGTTTAACGTTAATTATTTCACTTTATTGCCCTGAAATTTCATCTCAGACATTTATCTGGAAAACTAATCCCTTCTGATTAGAATTTCAGAAACTTTATCATTAAGTCAGTCGAGTAAAAATAATAATAATAATAATAATAAAAATAAAGTGTGAGTGATATTGACTGCAGTCTGTTCCGGTCGTTCGCCGTGACTCACTCTAGCAGCTTTTTTTTTGTGTGTTTCATCAACAGGTTTTATTCACTTTGAGATTTTTATTTATTTTTTAAAAGCACAGTCATGGTGCTGAAGATTTTCTTCCCACGATGCTGCAGCGTGGCCGACAGCGGTCTGCTCGTGGGTCGCTGGATCCCGGGCCACGACTCGGCCGTGGTGCTCGCCGTCGTTCACTACCCCTTCATACCCGGCCAGGTGAAGAAGTACCTGAGCGAGCTGTGCAGCCAGATTCAGGTGGATCTGACCGTTCTGGGGTCGTGGAGCTTATCCAAGGACGGCCAGAAGGAAATGGACGGCTTCTTGAAGGACCTCAGCACCATCTTCCCTCACTCGCGCTGGCTGCAGCTGAGCCGCCAACCCGGAAAGAGAGGCTTCGCTTGCGAGGTGGTGCGCAAAAACGGCCACGCACCGGCAAGCGATGAGGAAGACAAAATCATCTTCGTTCATTACGATCAGAGGAAGGTTATGCTCTCTCAGCTTCATCCTGTCCATGAAAACGGTGCTGATGTGGAGTCTTCAGAGCTACGTGCGGTTTTCCACACGGTTTCCCAGAGCGAGCCGCTGTTCCTCCTCGACAAATACGACGACGGGCCGCTGAAGCTGACCCACTGGCAGTCGGACGGCAGGGAGGCGAGCATCATCATGGAACTGATCAAGCAAGCCTCCGTCCCCGTCTGCATGCTCCTCACCTTACTGGTGTGCTGGTGGAAATGGCTGTGTAGCTTCAGGTGAGTGAACCTACACCGTGTGTGTGTGTGTGTGTGTGTGTGTGTGTGGGGCGCATACATGTTATAAATACAAATATATCAAAATAAAACACATTCCGTTTTAGCAATACACGATACGCAGCACAGTATTTTACTTTTAAAGTTGGAAGGAGAAAGTCACGAATTTTAAAGCGGTAGTTTGTCATTTTTAGAGCCCTCTGGTGTCTGAGAGTTGAACTGCAATTGCAATAAAAACATAGACAAGCCTCATTGTTTTTTAACCTCCAACTAACACCAACTAATAATGTTTTATTTTTGGTCCAGGTGGTGGCGGAGCTAATTTCTGGACCAGAATTTTTTTTAATTTTTTTTTTTAAAGTTCTGATAAGAGAAAACTAGGCAGATCTTTTACATGGAAATTTTGCAACTCAAAGATTTTATCTGCATCAGTGAAGTGACTCGATTATTGCAGGTCTAGAAATACTGTCAAAAATTACAAACTGCACCTTTAATTTGTCAGAGTGCAAAAAAACGAAAGAGAAGTTTAATATCAGACAGCTGTCTGGAATCGGTAACGTCGTAATGGACTAATACTCAATCGCTTATTTGTTAATGTGCTGTTTTAAAGGAGTAGTGTGTAATTTTAGTGCCCTCTGCTGGCTGAGAGTTGAATTGCACTCGCTATAAAAACACGGACAAGCTTCAAGCCTTGCTTGTTTTCTCCATTTTTAACTTCATCAGGTTACTAACTAACAATGCATTTTTATTTTTATTATTATAATTATTTTGCTGAGCATCTCTGTTCCAGCTTGGGGCAAAGCTTATTTCTGGCCCAGAATAATGAGCAAAATTTAAAAAAAACTTGTCAGTTTTTTTTGCATGGCAAATTTGCAAGGTGTTTTTTTTTTTTTTTTTTTTGTATCTTTGTAACTATATGATTTAATTCATGTCTAGAAGCACTTAGAAAAATTACAGACTGCACCTTTAATCTTATGTTCTGATACAAGTGTCTCTCAGAAAGTTATATTGTGATGTATGTTTTTTCTCTCTCTCTCTTTGTAGGGTGCTGAATATTCGGCCGGTGCGCTTCATTTCCAGCAAGCTGTCCACCTGCGTTCAGGCAGGATTCAGGACGGATCATTTTCAAACCGTCTTCTCGACCAGGAAAGCCACGACGCACATGGACTTCATGAGGTACAAGATTCAAGCCCTTTATTTTCGTTTGTGTTTTGTGTGTGTGTATATATATTTTACACTCAGTATAAACGGACCCGGGCGCATTTGCAGTAGTACGGTGTGTGTTCTTCTCTCTGTAGGAAGGCGAACATTTTTGTGTCCTTCTTTGTGGACATAGCTCTGGGGCTGCTGCTGATCTCGTGGCTCTACAGAGAGAACCGTATCAGCCACCTCGCTAACACCTTAGTGCCGGCTGCTGACGTGAGTACTGTTTACACTCGCAACACAGCACACACACACACACACACACACACACACGCACACATAGCAGCGAGCTCGCTGACACACCGCTACACCTGACTGGAGTCTTTAACGGCTGTGTTGAATCAGAATCAGGTGGGCGGGGTTTAAACATCAGGCATGTAGAACTTGACCAATCAGAAGCCCTGGTTTTAAAAAAGACAACTGATTTTATCAACCAGTGTCATAATGTACCATATCACCTGTCAGTCACAGTGAAGGAGGCGTGGCCTGAATACTTACTACTCACTGTGAAGGAGGTGTGGCCTCTCTACCTGTCACTCACTGTGAAAGGGGTGTGGCCTCTCTACCTGTCACTCACTGAAAGGGGTGTGGCCTCTCTACCTCTCTCACACTGAAGGAGGCGTGGCCTGAATACTTATTACTCACGGTGAAGGGGGTGTGGCCTCTCTACCTGTTGCTCACTGTGAAGGGGGTGTGGCCTCTCTACTTGTTACTCACTGTGAAGGGGGTGTGGCCTCTCTACTTGTCACTCACTGTGAAGGGGGTGTGGCCTCTCTACTTGTCACTCACTGTGAAGGGGGTGTGGCCTCTCTACCTGTCACTCACGGTGAAGCGGGTGTGGCCTCTCTACCTGTCGCTCACGGTGAAGGGGGTGTGGCCTGTATATGTCACTCAGAGTGGAGAAGGTGTGGTTTCTATACCTGTTACTCATGGCAAAGCAGGTGTGGCCTCTCTACCTGTCGCTCACATGTGTACAGGTTACATTAAATTCACATGTACATTAATGTCGCACACACTGGCTATTACAAAGCTATACGCTGCTAATGTCGGACGTTATTAAGATCAGGATGTCCAGGAGCAGCGCTGGGTTCTCCTGCAGGTCTAAACGAACTCTGTAGATGATATAAACATGACGGTTTACAGTAGAAACAGTATGTTGTAGATACTAAGCTGTGTGCTGTATGTAATATAAACAGAGAAAGCTGCTCGGTTTGTTTTCCAGCACGTAGCAAAGGAGCTGCAGGACCTGCTGGAGTGGCTCATGGGCGCCCCCGCTGGTCTGAAGATGAATCGCGCTCTAGACGAGGTTCTGGGGAGATTCTTCCTCTACCATATCCATCTGTGGATCAGTGAGTGACGGCTGTTACCTCAGAGTAAAGTGAACAGATTGTGTTCTCTGTACTTGTTACACGCTCCGTATTCAGACGGATAGAACACGGGGCGATGGTGCTGGAAAAATATCTTCAGTAGATTTCATTTGATAAAATGAATAAAGTCTGACATCCTGTTCAGTCATTTATCTCGTGCTTTTTTTTATTTTTTTGCGTCCTCAGGCTACATCCGTCTGATGTCTCCCTTTATCGAAATGATCCTTTGGTACGTTGGACTGTCCGCCTGCCTGGGCTTGACCTTTGCCCTTTCCGTGCTGTCGGACATCGTGGCGCTTCTGACCTTCCACATCTACTGCTTTTATGTGTACGGAGCCAGGTAAGGCACGACATGATGACATCTACGTAACCTTTCGTCATTACATTGACAGGATCGATGGAGAAGGTACAGGAAGTCCTGCTTCGCTGTTTAAATTTGTCTCTGTGGAAAAAAAAGCAGCAGCTGAAGTTAATGACTGCAGAGTATAAAGTTGGTAGACGTAGTTTATTGTGGATTAATTAACACTAATTCTCCTGCGTTAAATCCACTATAGGAGAACTGCATCGATTCTGGATAAATCTATAGAGCGATTCCTATAAATAGCTCGCAGTTATGGTATGTCCAGAGAAGGAAACCTTTCTGTAAAGACCGAAGGTCTAATGATCATCGTTACCATAGAAACCGCAGTAAGGGCTGTTGGTATCTTCAAACCTCGGTAAGGAGGTGAACACGCGGAGTAACTGAAAATCTGTTTAGTGTTATTTTAGCAACCGATTAATGGCAAATTCAAGTCAGACTGTTTAAGACGTCAAGTTAGAGCTTATAGGTGTGTTCTTGTTTCAAAAAGGTAAAACTTTGAGCTTGTCATGAAGCTAGAAATAAGTGTTTGGGGGCTTGACCAAGATGGCCGCCAAGTAAACCATCTCCTGCTTCTGGTTGCTATCGGTATTTACATTAGGATTGAAGAAATTGAGTGAATCAGAATGCTCACTCTTTGATATCCTTATTTATAGGCCGCTGTTTTCTAGTTTTATAACATGACATGTAAAAGACATGGTATAACAAGTCTGAAACATCAGAGTCTGAGTCTCCGATCTTCTCCAAACGTGTGATGAACAATAAACACTACAGCTGTTGATTATTATACCTGTTAAATGTTCAATTATTGTCGTTATTTGACATTTTATATCAGAATGTGAATAAAATCTCACTGTGTCTTGTAGCTGATGTGTGAAAACTAGTGAACATTTGGAAATTTTAATTCTGATATTCCACCAGCAGAGGGCAGCATCTGTTCTTTTTTATTTTATTTTATTTTATTTATTTATTTATTTTGAGCTACTTTGAAAAGCATCAAGGAATTCCTGGTGGATTTCTGTAAAAAAAAAAAATTTAATATTCCAAATAAACTTCACCACATGATCTGTTTAATTACAGTGTTAACTGTGACGTGCCTTTTGGGCGGATGCCAGACAGCAGTACGAGCGGCGATGACGCTAATCTGCTGTTTAATCATTTATGGCCCGATCTACCATCACCCAGTCTCGGAGTATTAATAATAAAAGACTTTCATGACACTTTCACTAAAATGATTACAATATGATGCTAGTAATAGAAGTGAAATGATATTTTATCTCATAAAACCAGAGCTTTGCTTCTTTTTCCTCCTCCTGCAGTAGCCAGTGCTTCATCGACTGTCACGCCGATTATCTCCAAGCTCGGCGTGTAAAACGGGGGGAAATGGGGGGAAGACGCACGATTCCGATTGGTTAATCCTGGTAGAAGCTGGTAGCCAATAAAAATGTGATTTAAATCAGCGGTTAATCATGGAATCATAATGACTTCATTGACCTCTTATGAGCATCATTACAGAGCAGCAATGTTCAGTATTTCCTCATTTCAGTTCATAAAAGGAATATATAATGAATAAGCGACTGAAACTGGAAAATATTTAAAGAGTCCACTGCGCATTAATGTCAGAGCCTCCACTTGTAACGTACAGCCTCTGGATATTGATCATTAACGACATCGTCGTATTGATCATTAGCAGCTCTACACATGCGCCGGGAACACGATATCGTCCTCTGTTTTATATTTATTCAGCATTTTCAACTCTCTCATTGGTTTAGACAAACACAATACAGCTACAAAATCAGCTGTATCAACGTGGTTCTTTTCCAAAATGTTACCAGGAAGCAGGAAGCACACAGTTGTATAGAGCGTCTCTGTGTGCTGTAGCTTTACAGTTTCCCTTCACTGGAACTAAGAGGCCCAA
>CM074986.1:22371892-22391892 GCA_037576825.1 Pangasius krempfi
TACACTCCCACACCCCGATATACACACACTCACACACTCACACTCACACACACACACACACTCTCTCTCTCTCTCACACACACTCACTCACACTCTCTCTCTCACTCACACACGCGCACTCACACACACACACTCTCACTCACACACACACACACTCTCTCTCTCACTCACACACACTCTCACTCTCTCTCACACACACACACACTCTCTCTCTCACTCACACACACTCACACACTCACTCACTCACACATACACACTCGCACACACACTCTTTCTCTCACTCTCACGCACACACACACACACTCTCTCTGATGATTACTGAGAGGTCTGAATGCCCACACAATGCAATAAATCAAATTTTTCATCAAGTGTTGAGAGATGTATTAAATCTTAGGTGTGTTACTGCACGCGCACACACACACACACACACACACACACACACACACACACACACACACAGTTTGTCAGCGCTCTGTAGCTTCCTCGCACATCTCCTTTCCGCCCGATTAATGTCAGTTCAGGGCTTTAAAGAGACTGGAATGTTGTAGAGCTTTCAGTCGTGATACAGAGACGAGATGCACCTCCTGTCAGACCGCAGCCGCAATTAGACTGCATCAGTCTGCCGGAGACGAGGGGGCGGGGCTTCAGGGCGGCAGCGGCGTTATAATTCAAAACAGTAACAGCGTGGACTTCCTGTTGACGGCGAGTGATGATCAGTAAGGCTCTGAGAAGAGGGAGTGGAAGAGCGATGATGAGTTTCATCATCAGGCAGTGAACTGGTGTGTGTGTGTGTGTGTGTGTGTGTGTGTGTGTGTGTGTGTGTGTGTGTGTGTGTGTGTGTGTGTGTAGTGCAACCTTTTCATGAACATTTTCTGTTTCTAAAGTTAATGATGCCAAAGTCTGCAGACCCTCAGGACACACTAGTGGCTGAGACGTCAGAACCCACAGTGCAGTTTCTCTTTATTTGTAGAAATCCTGCTGGACACTGAAGCCTCCGCTGCTGTTTATTATCCAAGGTCATAACGCGGCGCACGGCCGAGCGCTCAAATCTGATTGGTCAGATGGTGTGTGTGTGTGTGTGTGTTAATTTTGTAGTTCCAGCTGTAACATCATTCTAACGTCAGGTTTATAGTAACGCGCCCGTTCTAATACTTTACCGTTGCTATAGTAACAGCTCAATCACAGGGACTTGTACGGCAGACGGATTTAAAAAACAAAAAAAAAACACGTTTAACAAAGTAAATTGTTGATGGAATGAATTTTTTGTTCTTGTTAGGAGACATTTATTTACCATTTATGGAAGGAGTCTCGTTTGTAACAGTGACAGCGTTTTAAAGCGTTCAGGACAGAGGAGTTTACGTGTGTGTGTGTGTGTGTGTGTGTGTGTGTGTGTGTGTGAGAGAGAGAGAGAGAGAGAGAGAGAATACTCGGGTTTGTCTGATCCTCAGTTTGTCAACACAGCGAGTGTTTTATGTGCACACATTTCACATGTTTCACATCAGTACTGTGTGTGTGTGTGTGTGTGTGTGTGTGTGTGTGTGTGTGTGTGTGTGTGTGTGTGTGTGTGTGTGGTGAGTCCCAGTGTGATCTAGAAGGCTGTTGGACCGGTTTTTCGTGGCCGTGTCGTTAGTCGCCGAGTCGTTTTTTGTTGGGTTTTTTTTCTTTAACAACCCCCACAGCTCTGCAGGATCCAGAACATTCTGTCAATATCATGAAGGTGAACAGAAGGAGAAAAGGTTGCAGGAGCGTTTCATGCTCTGACGTACGTGTGTGTGTGTGTGTGTGTGTGTGTGTGTGTGTTTACAGGGACACTTCGGGCCAAGGCCGCTTCTGTACCATTTTCCGTTCCTACTCCAGAGGTGCACAGGTGAGTGACCCCCTGCTGACCCTGTCTCACATTTCACCAGCACACCTGTAGATTCCTGTCTATAAAAATTAACTGTGTGCAAAAGCAATGGCCAGACATCTAGCGAGTACACTGTCACCGACTGTTTATTTTATTTACTAATGTACTGGTCAGGGACGGCGCTTATTAATCAATTAACCCTAATTTACCTCATCAGCTGTACTGTGAATGATATACATCCTTATATCATTTAATTTGATATAACAAGTATAATTTTTAGCCACGTGAATTATAAAAGTTTTTTTTTTTAAAGCCTAAATAGAACAATGACTCATGAATGTCATGGTTGTTTACTCATCATTTGACCTTCAGACACGAACACTGTGTTTCCTCGTTGCCAGATTAGACAGAATCCCCCGTGTATATATATATATATATATATAGTTTCTTAACCATAGTTTGTTGTTTTGGTTTGTAATGAATTCATCATTGAATACCATCCTGTCTGAAAATGTAAAACTATTGAAAGCTGTGTGATGTGTGAATTTTATAACATTATTCCAACCCAGTTTCTTTTTGTTTTTTTTCCCCGGTCCTCTGCAGGGCATCCTGTTGGTGTATGACATCACTAACCGCTGGTCCTTTGACGGGATCGACCGCTGGATTCGAGAGATCGATGAGGTGAGGAGCTGAGGGTGGGAGGGGCTTACCGCACATTTTCCCCAAGTAATGCAGACAGAACGAAGACGTCGCGTTTTCCCGTTTCTCAAGTTAATCACTTGACGATACGAGTCACTGAAGATAATCTCGTGCTTCCGCTGACCAGCGTCACTCGCAGAACTGCTACAGTTTCAGTTACATTAGAATTATAAATAGAAAAAAAGGTCACCGGTGTATAAAAAAGTCCAGATCACAGATTTTTTATCTTCAGCAGTTCAGTTGGCCGATTTTATGCAGCATGTGGCTTCCTCCTTCAGTCGTCATCTCTTTTAATGTCGTGTGTTGAAGTATTTTGCGCCCTTTGTGTCGTAAGAGAAAATAAGCTACGTGTTTAGTTTCATGCACAAGTACTGAATTCTGTGCTTACTCATGGCCAGCACTAGTGTGTGTGTGTGTGTGTGTGTGTGTGTGTGTGTGTGAGTGAGTGAGTGAGTGAGAGTGTGTGTGTGTGTGTGTGTGGGTGTTTATTCGCTGCTGTTCAGTAGAACAGACGCCACACACACACATTCCTAATCTCTCACCTCTTCCTGCCGCAGTATTGTGTGTACGTGAGTATTTCTGCACAGGGACACCTCGAGCCTGAGAAACGGAGGATGGGTGTTTCTCTTTCCTGCCCCACCTCCACAACACACACACACACACACACACACACACACACACTCTTTTACACTCAAATGGAAGGAGGAAAGAGTTTTATTTGACCCTTTGTAACAGTGATTGTGTTGCAGTGTGTTAATCTCTGTCTCTGGTGTATCTGCAGCATGCTCCTGGGGTTCCTCGGATCCTGGTCGGGAACCGGCTTCACTTGGCGTTCAAACGTCAGGTTCCCACAGAGCAGGCTCGCTCCTACGCCGAGAAGAACGCCATGACCTTCTTCGAAGTGAGTCCGCTCTGCAACTTCAACGTCATCGAGTCCTTCACGGAGCTGTCGCGCATCGTGCTCATGAGACACGGCATGGAGAAGTTCTGGAGGCCCAACCGAGGTGAGAGTGTGAGAGAGAGAGAGAGAAAGGGGCACAGGTTGGTATTATGTTTCTCTAGGCCACGCCCCTAAAATTTAGCACGCTCATTGTCCACTTTGTTAGGAACACATGCTCATTTATGCAGTTGTCTAATCAGCCAATCACGTGGCAGCAGCACAGTGTGTATAATCTTGCAGATACAGGTCCAGAGCTTCAGGTAATGTTCACCTCAAACATCAGAATGGGGAGAAAGTGTGATTTTCTGTGACTTTAACTGTAGCATGGTTGTTGGTGTCAGATGGGCTGGTTTGAGGATTTCAGAACCTGCTGATCTCCTGGGATCTTCACACACAACGGTCTCTGGAGTTTATACAGAATGGTGCGAAAAACATCCTGTGAGCGGAGGATCTGCAGGCTGAAACACCTCGTTGGAGACAGAGGAGAATGAGCAGACAAGACGTCTACAGTAAGTCAAATAATCACTCTTTACAACTGTGGTGAGCAGAAAAGCATCTCAGAACAAGTATCTGAGGTTCACATGGGTACAGACTCATCAAAACTGGGCAGCTGAAGAAAAAAAAAATCACCTGGTCTTTTTCCAGTCTTCAGCTGTCCAGTTTTGAGGAGCCTGTGCTCATGATAGCCTCAGATTCCGGTTCTTGGCTGACAGGAGAGGAACCTGATGTGGTGATCTGCTGTTGTAGCTCATCCACCTCAAGGTTTGATGTTTTGTGCATGCTGAGATGCTTTTCTGCTCAACACGGTTGTAAAGAGTGATTATTTGAGCTACTGTAGAGCTACTGTAGACTTCCTGTCAGGTCAGACCAGTCTGCTCATTCTCCTCTGATCTCCCTCATCAGCGAGGTGTTTCAGCCTGCAGATCCTCCGCTCACAGGATGTTTTTCGCACCATTCTGTATAAACTCCAGAGATGATTGTGTGTGAAGCTCCCAGGAGATCAGCAGGATCTGAAATCCTCAAACCAGCCCATCCGGTACCAACAACCATGCCACGGTTAAAGTCACAGATCACACGTTTTCTTCATTCTGATGTTTGATGAGAACATTACCCGACGCTCTGGACCTGTATCTAAAGGATTTTACGCATTGTGCTGCTGCCACGCGATTGGCCGATTGGACAGCTGCGTGAATGTGGAGGTGTTCCTAATAAAGCAGACAGCGAGTGTAACTTCTGCTAAACTTTAGGGGCGTGGCCTCGAGGAACATAATGCCAACCTGTGTAGTGAGGGGGAGGAGCTACGTCTCTGCTCAGAATTTTTTACTGTTACCAATAAATAAAGATTTAAAAAAAAAAAGTGTGTGGTGCTGTTCTTAATAAAATGCTGGGTGACATGGTGGTGCGATGACCCCGAGTTACTGTTACCACCCTGAAGTTGATTATTTTCCTCTCACAGCATGTCCTCAAGTGTTTTATTCCTCTTATACAACAATTACAGTTTTTATTAATTAAACAACACATCCTTTTTATCCGGTTATAGTTACAGTTAATGTTGTGGAACCTCAGTGAAACAAGTCAGTTCCTGTTCTCGCTTACGTTATAGCAGCTGTAAACAGTCCTTCCCTCGCCAGCCTCCTTTTATTCTCTCTCGAAGTTAATTAATGAGACAAAGACAAAAAAAACGCAGCTTTGCTTTGTTCGTTACTGAGAAGTCGCAAATTATTAAACATCTCTGTCCTGAAGATGTCGGAAAAGTTACAGCTTTAACGCTGACTGTTACAAAGCGCCGACACTGGAGACTCCTTACACTGTCCTTACAGAAAACGTCGCAATATCACCTTCCCTGTGAATGGGCCGTTACTATAGAAACGATAACATATTAGAATCGAGTACGTTATCGTTTCTATAGTAACAGCTCGTTCACAGGGATGCTTTAATATACTTACTTTAGTCGAGGATCCGCCGTACAAGTCCCTGCGAATGAGCCGTTACTATAGAAACGATAACGGTAGAATCTAGTATGTTACCGTTTCTATAGTAACAGCTCATTCACGGTTGAAGTTTCCTGTAAGGACGATATAAGTTTATTTAACATTTATGGAAGGAGTCTCCAGTGTCGGCGCTTTCTTACAGTCAGAGGTAAAGCTGTAACTTTTCCGACATCAGGACAGAGTTCACACTCTGCGACTTCAGTAACAAACACCACCAAGCTACTTATTTTTGTTTGTTTGTTTGTTTGTTTTTGTCTTATTAATTAACTTCGAGAGAGAATAAAAGGAGGCTGGCGAGGGAAGGCCTGTTTACAGCTGCTATAAGGTAAGCGAGAACAGGAACTGACTTGTTTCACTGAGGTTCCACAACATCAACTGTAACTATAACCGGATAAATTACGAGGCGTTATTTAATTAATAAAAATTGTAATTGTTAGCAAATTTCTGTTGTATAAGAGGCATAAAGCATTTGTGGATGTGCTGTGACGGGAAAATAACCGACTTCGGTGTGGTGACAGTCGCTCCACATCACACCACCCTGTCACTTGTCTAACACGCGAGTCAGGAGGCCGTTTTATTTCCATTAATCTGTGAAATCTTAAATGATTTGTAGTTATGAAACATTGTGTTTTATACGTTTTTCCTCACACATTAACGGAGATAAAATGGCCTCATACCTCACGTGTTAGACACGTAAGTAATAAAGGTATAAATATTCACTTACCTTGGGCTTTGTTCTCGTGTCCAATCTTCATCGCTGCATCTGTTTAGACATTAAAATATGGAACAGCTGACCCTTAGCTAAGCCCCTCCCCCTTTCAGTGAAAACTGGAGACTTGTGCTTGACTAATGTATTTAAAAAGAAAAAGAAAAGTGGGCGGGGCTTGGTGAAGGGTTAGTTTGTTTGTTAGTAAACACTCTGTCGCTGTGTTTACCTTCGCAGTGTTCAGCCTGCAGGACCTGTGCTGTCGCGCCATCGTCTCCTGCACGCCGGTGCACCTGATCGACAAGCTGCCGCTCCCCGTCGCCATCAAGAGCCACCTGAAGTCCTTCTCCATGGCCAACGGGATGAACGCCGTCATGATGCACGGACGCTCCTACTCGCTCGCCAACAGCGGCGGCAGCAAGGGCAACAGCCTGAAACGCTCCAAGTCCATCCGGCCGCCGCAGAGCCCGCCTCAGAACTGCACGCGCAACAACTGCAAGATCTCCTAGCCTGGAACGGGCAGGGGGGACGGGGGGGGATGGATACAAACTCCGCCCCTAAACACTCCCTCGGAACTCTCAGGAGGATACGGATCACATCCGCTGCAGTCAGTCAGTCAGTCATACTTACTACAACACGTCCACCTACACACACACACCTCGCTGAACACGTGCCGCGTCTGTCTGTCTGGCGGAGAACCTGCGCAGAGCGAGCGGACGACCCCGAGATGGTTAGGTTCTTCACTCGGCTCGTCGACAGCATGTTTTTCAGTTCCTCGGAGTTCGCCAGAGATTTCGCTTCTCTCGGACGATGGACAGCTTTTAATAAACACGGCCATGTCTCGCACGCCACGCCACGCGACGGTGAAAAGTGCTAGCATAACTGTGAATCGCACTGCGAGGTGGCGGTTCGCACACGCCACGGTGAGCGCCGATGGTGTGACTGCATCTCGTTTGATTTTCTTCTTCTCCTACCGTCAGTCGCTTCTGGAAAAACCACGCATCGCGTCAAGGGCCTCCTCAGGGGACTGTTTTCGCTTTGACTCCATTCGAGATCTCCTGCAATTTCACCTGCCCTTTTTTTTTTTTTTTTTTTAATTAAAAAGACAAACATCATCTCACATCGAATTGTTTTATTGGACAACTTCCCTGTCTGCGTTTCTTTTTTTTTTCTTCCCCTAAACAGCCCTTGTGCCAAACCTTCTCTAATCTAATCTGGCGTTGTTGAGATTTTTCGGTTTAGTTTAAAGGAATACGCCGGTGCTTTCGAGTCTAATCTCTCCACTGTATCATTCTGCAGTGTGTGTGTGTGTGTGTGTGTGTGTGTGATTACGGCGGACAACAAGTTTCAACATGTTTCCCTGTACTAAACAACTCGCTTAAAGTGGAAGTCTAAGAGCAGCTCTGAACTCTTGTTGAACAAACGTTAGCGTACGCGTCTATAGAACACGAAACTCTTACTGTTACTGTTACACATCGGCTGGAGCGCCAGAGTAAAAAGCAGTTCCGGTTACGTTACGCTTTAGTCGTCGCCGCACGCCATCAGAGCGACGCAGCTATTCGCAAATCCGTCCTTCTGAAAAAAACAAAAAACAAAAAACAAGGAACAGTTCTACAGAGTTAAAGCTGCACTTCCACACACGTTTTGCTAGACTTCTTCTAAATTAATTAAACAGGTTTGATGGGTTTTTTTTCACCTCAGATCAGGGAATCGTGTTGATTCTTGTCTGTAATAATCACACACACACACACACGATACCGATGTGGTAGAAAAAGCACTGGAGTATTTCCTTAAACCCACCGGATCAGTTTGACGCATTTTATCTTCGTGCCCTCGTCAGTCCCAGTCCCGTTAATTTCAGTGTTTCTGAAGCAGTGTTACTCTTAAAATCAGTTCACAAAGCAGGGTTTCCGTTCGGAGTCTGAAGAACGCTTGATTGATTTAAAAACCTCGGAGAGCAGAACTTATAAATATTAAGCACAAATGCTATGTATATCAATACGACCATTTTGTTTTTTTTTTTCTTCCCTCCAAAGAGCAATCAGACCTGGACCGCGCTCCTAATTATCTCGATGAATTATTTACGAACCCGGTGAAAGGAGCAGCGACTTGTGTTTAATCCTGATGAATAATGAATTCCCCTTTTCGCAGACCGTCGAGTCGGCCTCGAAAACGCCGCATGGAGTCTTCGGGTTCTCGCTCTATATCTAGCTCAGGGATTTTGCTTACAAAAAATAAATAAATAAACCCCGATCGATAAAAGTGCCACGTCATAAATAAAACGTCCGCTTCACCTTTAAACTCTACGCACCTTCTGCGCTCGCGTTCGGAGAGAAACGAAGCGAAGCGTGACGCCTGCACGCAATCCGTCCGCTTTAAGCGAAAAGTGATGGAATCCGGTGTGAGAACGCGTGTTTGGAGACGTGACCGACGTTATCATCGTTCAGTGAAGTTAAAAAATCCGTCTGCGGTCACGTTCTAGTCCGTGACGTTCTTTCCGCGACGTAGTTAGGAAAAGTCCTTGGGTTTTGTATCGTAAGGTGGATCTTTGTTCTGTTCTGTTATGACGCATCTAGTTTTAATCTTTTGTCTCTTCTGAACCTCTTTTACATGGTTGCTTTTCCAGACGCGGATTTAAACCCATCAATGAATAAATCAAATCCACGACCGATTTTGGTTTTGGTTTATTTTAATCTCCAGGTTTAATCCGCGTGTGGAAAAACGTCTGCCGCTGTCCTGCGGGTTTGGATGAATAAAATAAAAGGGAAGAACAATGTGAATGCAATGAGCACACGGTTGTCAACACTATTTTTATTTTTATTTTTTTTCTCCTTCGGTGTAAGCTAAAAGCTGCTGAGTAATTTAAGGAATCATCGAAATGTTCTTGGAACGATGAACCGAACCGTTTTTAAATTATTGACTGTACAGTTCTTAGTGTATGAAAAATACGACGACTTTTTCACAATAAAAATCAACAGTATCATTTCATCGTCTTATTCCTTGGTTGTTGTTGTTTTTTTTTTTTTTTACATGTGCTACGACGACGCGTAAACATTTTCATATTTCGAAACTAAACATCTTTTACAGCTTTACATAAAGTGAAATGAGTTGAGGCGCGCGAGCTCACGGGAACCTCGTCGCTACTCGCCGGCACGGGGCCACAAGTCTTTAAAAATATTGTCTCACATTTCCAGCGGCAAGGTGTTCATCCAGTTTTGATTGAAGTATGTCCTCTCGGTGAATTCCTGAAGGAGGAAAGAAAATCCCGCCATCACTGACGTGACCACACTTTCACCGTCCTCATAACACTAATAAGAGCCGCGGTTACGATACTCGACAGCACCAATTCTACACGATGTTCGTAAACATACCGACATAATTCAGAATTACGACGATACGCCACTGATGATGCGAGTAGCTCGTTATTGCTCAGCATCTGATTGGACGATAAATGTTATTTGTGTATTATAAATAAAAATACTAAAACGTTTCCCTGACATCGCTCCCTGGACGTGTCCTGGAAAAAAAAAGACAAAACAGCTAGCTATTTATTACTTGTATTAATTGTAAATATAGCGAATGTGCACGTCAGGCGCTAAACAATGTTCGTAACGCGAGTAAATACGTTTCTTTCGATTCTGTCAGTTACAGAAGGTGTACTACTGGATGCCAACGAACGCTACGGTTCTTTACCTGATGTGACGTCACCGCAGGCGAAGCCGCGAGGAAGATCCGCCGTCACGTCGTTCCGAATTTGACGAGAACGTTCACAGTGGTCACTTTGCACTAATTTTATACTGGATGAAAAGATGGCGATGGTTTGATTATAAACCTAAGTTTAGGCTTTAAGTACGAAATGGAACATTTAGTAATATGAATATTAAATAAGCGCCTTTGTCTAAGGTTTTTAATCGCTACTGTAGATTCGGATTTAAGGATTTCTGTTTACAAAATGAGACGAAGCACACGGCAGTTCGTGAATGAAACCGGCAGCGCGTATAAATCTGCACTAAGATAACAGTTGTGTTTTTTTAACCATATGGTAACAAACTACTCTGATTACTGTAATTAACGCCACTGAACAAAGGAAATAACAAAAAAAAAAAAAAAAAAGATCATCACGCCTCCTACAGGACATGCTTCGTAGTGCAGCTATAGCAATATTATTATGTTCATGACTTAAGATAAAAACCTAGAATAACATTAAAAGGGGAAAATCTTATTTCTGAATGTCGAGTTTCTTTATTGGAGACTGAAACCTGTAGGTTGATATTTCACTAACGCTCCATGACACTCTCTCTCCGTGTCGTACGGTCATGACTGAATTACCCGTCTTGCTAATTTGGCCAGATCGTGTCGTGTCGTGTCGTGTCGTGTCGTGTCGTGTCGATCACGCCATGAACAGCTCCGGAGGTGTGTGAGGTGACGGAGGGTGAGAGCGTCTCACCTGGGGTCCGAAGGCTGCGGCGGCTCGGCTCCGTTTCTGGATGCTCTGTAATCTGTTCAGCAGGAAGGTCTTGTCCTTACCCTCCTAATGAACACGCAGAAGGTGAAGGTTATACGAAGATAAGAGCGGGAGCCTATCAGGACATCTTGTGTGTGTGTGTGTGTGTGTGTGTGGTACGTTTTTTAAGAACTCACATTGACGATCTGCTCACGTAGAGTCTGAATGAGCTGCTTCCTGCCCTGAGTGACTTGCCACAGGAAGTAAGTCAGGACGCTGGAACGGAGGAGGAAGACATCAGCGAGGAACGAACAGCCGTAATTTAGTGTTGTTTTTAGAGCAGAAATGTCTCCATAAACCTTCAGACTTTACTAATTAGCATCATAAAAAAAAAAAAAGGCACTTAAGCATCTTAAAGCCTTTATCTTCAGGTTAACAATGAGGAAGCCTGTTTTATCAGAATGCGGTGAGATCGGCGTAAAGCTTTTACGCACGCCGTTAGCACTTATGACTGGAAATGGTCGAGTTTTTAACGTTTTTGAGCTCATCCATTAGCGTAAATGAAATAACATCAAAGCAACAGCGAGTTCTGGATCAGTGTCAGGGACCGAACGCCACCCAAAGCACCGATGTACTTTAAACAGGAAGGAAGCTGCTGAAGAAAAACTCTAAGACGTTTGACCTTGCTGTGACCTTGTTCCTGTCTGAATCGGTTCACCTGCGTAAAGAGAATCTCGGGCGGGCGGACGGGTGGACAACCTGAGAACGTAACGTCTCCACCGCTCGGGGGGCAGAAGCGTAAACATGATAAAACAGAACCTGTTTATATGCAAATTTGAAGATATAAAAATATTAGATATATTAAGAAAAAAAAAGCCCACATATATACTGAAAAAAAGTGTAAAATAAATTCTGTTTGACCGAAGTGCAGAAGCTGGAATCCTTTATCAGATCGTCTTGGGCGGTGTTCCAGCTTTTGCATTATGGATGATATCTTTTTTTTTTTTTTTTAAAGAATAAATTTTGCACAAATTTGAGGTTTAGGACAAAAACAAAAATTGTGGCCTGATGTCACTATTAAAGAATCGCTAGCTAGCTAACGTTAATTAAATGCGACACGTATAGCGCTGATTAGACTGAACTACAGAAACGTTTCACTCTTTGAAATGTTCACGTAAAGATATTTAAAGCGCACAATCAGAGTTTTCCTTCGCTTTCAACCTCCTTCGCTTTGCATTTCTAAAATATTTAGATATAAACTTCAGGCTACTGCGCATTCGAAAGCTGAGCTGTGAGCTGGAGACCTTACAGGACGATGAGAGTGATGAGGTAGAAGAACAGCTCGTTCCTCAGGACGTTCTCGAAAATCCACCAGGCCCACTCAGATCCCGGGATGCTGTGCACCGTCTCCATCCACTGGTGCACGGCCCGGAAGGGCGTGTCCAGACGCTGGAAAGGTCCGCACTGCTCCGAAGGCTTCAGGCTACAACACGAACACACAGGCTGCGTTCAGAACCGTACACACTACTGCACACTACTGCTTATAGTCTACAGTCCTAATTTGCTGCTATTATTATTATTATTATTATTATTATTATTATTCTGAATTCTCACATCTGATTGGTCAGAAGGTGGGCGTTATTTTCGTATAACAGCACGGTTCAGACCGTAGTTCCCGCTGTAACATTAACGACAGGTTTGTATTAACGCGCTCGTTCTAGTACGTTATCGTTTCTATAGTAACAGCCCATATACAGGGACGTGCGTCGCAGACGCGCCACGTGATCTAAGACGTGGCGACGTTTTTTTTTTTTTTTTTTAGTTTGGAGACATTTATTTAACATTTACGGAAGGAGTCTCCAGTGTCACGGTGCTTTGGAAAGTTTTACAGCTCATGAAAGTCTTCACTTGACAATTTCTGGTTTCTAAGTAAAATGACAAGCTGGGATTTTTGAGAGAGAGAGAGAGAGAGAGAGAGAGAGAGAGAGAAAGAGAGAAGTTGATGAAGGAACAACTGTTTATCGCAGCTGTATCCTAAGTAAGAACAGGAACTAACTTGTCTCTCTAGAGTGACACAAGTTACATTAAATCTAACTATAAACTGTTAAAATATGTCGTACGCTGATAAATAAATAAACATCGTAATCATTGGCAAATCGCTGCGGTATAAGCGGAATAACACGCTCCAGACCGCATTATTTTCCAACAGACACTGCAACTCGCGGATTAATAAGCTGCTTAAAGTTAAAGTTTGCATTAAAGTTTGCATACGTTGTACAGGACATTATTTTTAATAAAATAATTACAAACTGTCTGGAAGCAGCTTAACCTTTAAACTTTTAATATTTTTTCTTTGCTGTTATATTATACGATATTTCATAAGCAGGATTTCTGATTTCTCATGCACTTTTCCTCTTTTCTCCTCATTTATTTATTTGTTTGTTTACTTATTTAAATCCTGGGCTGCACTCAGACGGGGCACGCTGTCGACCTTTCGTGCTTAAACAAATAGATTCAGGATTAAATTAAATATTTAACACGCTCAGGTGGAATAACAGTTCTCCGTTTCAAGGTAGGAGGAGTTTATTTCAGGTGTCCTGTATCTAAAAGTGGAAGGAGCCCAGGGTGCGTTACGGGCCACAGCGCTAAGGACGAGGCCCGCTCTTGTTTTTGAAAATGTCCAGTTAATAAACACTGGAACTTTGAGAACATTCGCTCGTTTTCCACTGAATTAGATTGTTATAATAATAAGATGAATAATGAAAAATAAGTGAATGAATTAAAACAAGAAGTATTTCTGTTCTTTTTCATTCTCCATTTTTTTCTCTCTCTTTTCTCAGCGGCGGTACCGGAAGCCCCAGGTACTACTACAACTACACAGCTGTAATCTTTAGCGCCGGGCCACTGATTGATGGAAAAAGAACGGCTCCGGTTTTCTAGTACCAAAAGTCCTGGTACTTCGTATTGAAATGACGGCACTCGGACATCATCCTCCTACCTCCACACGGTGTAGGCCACCAGGGAGAGCGCTCCGACGAACGAGGGGAAAAACAGGAGCGCCACGTAAACCGTCTGCATCTGAGCGGCTCTGCCGGTGTGCTTCGGTGGCTGGCAGTTCATACTCAGACTGACCTGCGTACCAGGAACACGGGGTCAAAGTTCACACACACACACACACGGCATGCTGAAAGGACGATGACAGTCAGGTGACGTACCCTTTTCAGGTAAAAGATTATAAACAGTTTAATGACTTGGATGATGGGAAGCAGCGGGGAGAAGTAGATCCCGATCCTGCAATGAGGAAACGAAATTTCTCGTCTCGTGTAATCTTTATTGTGTTGTTTATTTTATCTTAATTGGACGTGATTAGAATACGACGACTGTAACTTGCCAGGCTAGCGTCTGAGCGTAGATAAGATTGAGGACGTTTGTGGCGATATCGAACTCGGGAACGCCGAGGCTCGGGATGCATTTGGTTCCAATTATGCTGTGAAAGTGAAAAACAAACAGCACGAGGTGTGGAAGTTATCGACGTTTTGACGTTTTAAATAACTAAACGCACTCTGAATGATGAAGGACAGGACTTACTTGAGGAGGAACTCTCCGAAGAATGAGCCGAGGAGGCAGAAGATGAAGTCGACTAGAACCAGACGGTACACGCTCTGACCCACGAACGATTCCCAACACTGTGGGGGGAAAATAAATAAATAGATAGATAAATAAATAAATAAATAAATAAAGTACCAGAGATGTTCATTAGCACAGAAAACATTCCACTCTAATTGTGTTTAATAAAATGTCTGAATAGAAGAAAACATCAGAGGAGGCAGAAGAGAAAAACAAACAAACAAATAAATAAATAAATAAATAGACCAGGACCCTGATTATCCCCACGTTAATTAAAAGAGATAAGAGAAATAAAATATAAACCTCAAAGCCTCTGACTGCTATGTGGATCCCTACAAGTTAATATAACATAACAGATGGTGCATCTGTTAAAACATTTATTATGCTTGCGTAAGAGACTCCCAGGAGCAGAATCGCTGCCCTGGTATAAGCGATTAATGCCATCCAGCCAATCAGAGAGGAGTATTTTGCGTAGCCGTGGTATGATGAAGTTCATTAGACTTACTGGGACGGTATTGGGAACGTCACTGAGCCAGTAGTAACACAGTATTCCCAGGATGGAGATCTTCAGCAGGATATTTCTGAGAAGATTAGATGAGATGAGACGAGAATGGAGTCTAGAGTCAACATTTTGCCTGTTTTGAGGCTGATTTAAAAATTAAATACAGACGTACAGGTTACTCAGTGACTGCAAACGTGACATTCTAACCATCGTATATATGAATAAAAAGGATAATTATATAACAGGACTCTATAGTTTAGCTGTAGTTAATGGATAATTACAGAGCTGTCAGCGTGTCTGACTTATCCAGTGGGAAATTAGAGAGCTGACGCTGCCTTTGGTCCCGTTTACAGTAACGCGAGATCCTTTACGTTTTGTTTTTGAACGGGTTTAATAGCGTTATGTAGCGACCTCGCGATGCCGATGTAGATGTTGGTGCGGGGGTTGGTGTAGCGCTCCATTTTATTCACGAGGGAGAAGATGAGCGGGACGATGAGGTTGATGAGGGACACGACGACAGGCAGGATCAGCGTAGACGCCTCCGCGTTTAAATCATCTGTGAACCTGGAGATCCCCAGCACCTGGGCGAAGGGAGAAAAAAAAAAAAAAATCAGTACTTATTCATCTTTAAATCTATTTAACGCGCGTCTGCTTTCTTATTTTTACTTGTTGCGAACGTGATGGGAACCCTGACGAGACACGGGGCTTCCTTGCGTAAACAGAACGAACGAAAAACAAATAAAAACACGGCGTGTGACTTTCTCTAAAATTCATGGGGTTATTTGTTCACCTTCATTCCGATCTGTTCAGTAGTAAGATTATTATACGTGTTGATATTATATTACAGGCGGCACGATAGCACTTTTTCTATTCCGATAGCGATACGGAAACCTTGAGCATCAAGCGGCGTCGAGATCAATCCGATGATATTATCTTCGAAAACTACTACTGCTTTAAACCATGTTTTGACGCACAGTAAAAAAAAAAAAGAGATACACGGCTAAAGACGTAACATAACGCACTGATTATACTTAAAACCTTTCTCTGTATAATGTATAATCTCATCCGCTGATAGTTTTTCAGTACAGCTGTGAGAGTGAAGGTGGAGTGAAGGTGGAGTGAAGGTGGAGTAAGAGCTCACCGTTTGTCCCTGGTGTGACTGCAGGAAGTAGATGCCTGCGCAGGAGCCGACGGCGAGGCCGACGCACAGCGTCCACGCCACGAGATGAAGCGCGAGCCGTCTCAGAACGGTGGACCTGGGCGCCGACGCCGCGGCTTTTCTCTGCAGCCGCTCGGATAAAGTCTCCTGCGGAATACGGATCAGGACGACGTGTGGTTGTGAGTTCAAATCCCACGACTCTCTCACCTGACACAGAGCCGCGGAGAAGCCGGTTTTCTATCCTGTCTCACTTTTAGGTTGTTTTGGATTTAAGAAAAATAATAATAATAATAATAATAATAATAATAATAATAATAAACAGCTGTTAAGTAAACCTGTGTCCAGTAGGACAGTTTTTCTTGTTCATCTTCTTGTTAAAGAGCTTATTTATGTAAACGTGTAATACAACTACAACTGTGTTTCTTACCATAAAACATGTCACGTGTCATAAAAACGATATTTCCACCGTATCTCTGACCTGAAGCGCTCACTCAGCGTGGTTATTCATAAACACGGCCGTCTGTGGTCATGTGAGAGAACAGCAGCTGATATGAGAGCGACTGTTTACAGCACGCGATGCCGTGGCTCTCCTCGTTTGCACCTGTGAAGTTTGTTCTCACCTGTTTGCTGTTTGCTGTTACCTGAGACTTTTTTTTTTGATATGTTAATGTGTTAATCTGGTTCTTCTAGTTCTGTGTGAAAAGGTTTTTTGGAACTGCCTCGTTAAACTTCGCGCATAACCACGACCTTGGGACCTCGTTAGATTACAGGATTTATACGATCCTATGCGATCAGACCTTTAACTGGACGGTCAGGTTGTTCTTGTGGTTCTGGATGGCCTTCTCGTTAACCACGCCGAAGTCCCAGCTGCACAGAAGACGCCAGGCGCCGCCGTAATCGGGCCCGGACACCAACACAAAGTTCTTCTGGAAGGATATGGCCATGCTGAGGACACAGGAAACACGGTCAGCCGTCACTACGCGCTGCTGACAGTCTGGACAGAACACACTATTAAACCTTCGGTGTTTGCTTTAGTGGTTTGTTTGTGTGCTCCGTCACTGCTGATAAACGATCACATACGTTACATTTACGGCCTTTGATATTCCTGGGTGATTTTCATCATCGTAAATAATAAAAGGTGTCGCGCTACGTTACCTGTAAATAAGCGACACTCCGCAAAACACCAGGTAAGATGCTATGGTGAAGAAATAAGCCAGCTGCATGTTGTAAGGAGGCTGAGCTGCAGTTATGTTGCCGTTATAGCCACCGTAAAAGAACACCGTCTGGCTGAAGTAGCCCTTTCACACACACACACACACACACACACACACACACACACACACACACACACACACAGCTGTAATTCTACAGATATAGGAAGGAAAATGTGCTGTTACACACGCTGTACATTTTCTGCATATCGAAGCTCGAGTACGAATATATGCGCTGCAGATAAACGCAGTACTGAACAGGAACCTGCCACGGTGCACTTTACTGCTCGTGACGGGTTTAAATCTCCTGCATCGCTTTCTGATCATCTACAACTGACTACTGATGATAAATCTGAGTCGACATTCAAAATAACACTACAATAAATATGCTAACAGCAGTAATGTGACTGTAAATGGGACTGACATCAAATCAGTTTGAGTTACTGTAGAGTTCTAGGTGTGATTATGTAAAAAAAATATATAATAATAATAATAATAATAATAATAATAATAATAAAACCTAATCAGAGGTGGACAAATCATTAACCCTCGAGCTGGCAGATTTCATGTCAGGGCATTTTTATTTTATTTTATTTTATTTTATTTATTTATTTTTTATTATTCTTAGTTGCTCGAAAGACAAGTAGTTTAAATGACCAAAAAAACAAAAACAAAAAAAAAAAACCCCACTATTTACTGAATTTCTTCAGTGTTTTCATTTGGTGCTCATATTTAAACTTATTTCAACTAAACTTAACAAGTTCCTGTTCTCACTTATGCTACAGCAGCTATAAACGGCCGCTCAATCAATCAATCACCAGCCTCTCTTTAGGTTTTAATAAGTTTAAAAAAAAAACGCAGCTTGTCGTTTTAATATAATTAACATAAAGCTAGGATTAGGAAAGCACACTGGAGCTTTCGGTCGCCCTAAAGAACTTACGAATTTGTCCACCATCATACATCATGATGATCTCACCAGACTTTCGCAAAACCACAAAGCAAACTTCACGTGCGATGTGATGCAAGATCTGCCCTAACGTCCCTCGTAACGTCCGCCATTAAATTAAATCACACGGTTTCTGAGTTTTTTTTTTTTTTTAAATAAAAGGACAGAGTGGAAATGAACTCACGGCTCCTGTGAGCAGCTCCAGACCTCTGAAGTTCACCGTGTGTGTGATGTTGGGGCTGTGGACGATCTGTGGGATGGCGATGAAGCAGAAATTGATGAGTAGCGAGATGATGTTGAACACGAGTAGCCACTTCAGGAAGCGGAAGTAGGAGAGGACGGAGGTGCCGAAGCGGCCGCCGATCTCCTTCAGAGCGTCCTGCCATATCACCAAGCGCTTCCGGGCCGCGGCCACGCCGGCACCGAACCTGCGGAAAAGCTGGAGGGAGAGAGAGAGAGAGAGAGAGAGAGAGAGAGAGAGAGAGACAGACAGACAGAGACAGTGAATGACAAAGAGAAAGAGAGCAAGAGAGACAGAGACAAAGAGAAACAGCGAGCAAGAGAGTGAGAGAGAAAGAGAGCAAAACAGAAAGAGAACAAGAGAGAGATGGAGAGAGACAAAGAGAAAGAGAGAGCAAAAGAGAGTGAAAGAGCAAAAGAGAGAGACAGAGAAAGAAAGAGCAAAAGAGAGCAAGAGTGAGAGAGACAGAGACAAAGAGAAAGAGAGAAAGATGGAGAGAGAGGAAAATACACATTAATTTTTTTTTTTACTTGAGCAGTTTTGATTATTATTTATTTATTTATTTGTTTATTTTATTTATTTTTTTAGGTGTTAGAGATCTAGGGTTAGACGTAATCCTGAAACAAGATCATTTCCTGGTTAAGTTCCAGACTTTGATCTTAACCAGAAGCGAAAATAAAGTCAAATAATTATGAAAATAAACAGTAAAAAAAAAAAAAATCGTACTTATTATAATAAACACATTCTTATATTTATTATAACACAACTGGCTTCACATTTAGGGACAGAACGACTTTTTCAGAGGGAGGAATTCGTTGTTTTATGAGAGAAGAAACCTTAAAAAAAAAAACAACCTAAAAACAGGAACTACTTTTTGGCGGAAAAAGCTGATAACAGTCCGTAAGTACGGCTTCCTGTAATTATTGTTCCTGCGTCACGCTGCTCTTAGACCTGTTTATGAGCGAGACTGTGAGTATAAGGAGACGTGGAGCTGAGAGCGATGAGCTCGGCTCAGCGTCCTCTTTACCAGCGAGGTGTGCTGATGGCAGTCGGTGCAGCACGTCGGGAGCGTGCGGTTCTTCTTCGAGTGTTTGAGTGACATCACTCTGCCCCTGAAAACGAGCGGGGAAAAAAGGCGTGCGTTAGCGCGGGCCAATCACACGCGGAGAAGGCTTGAGTGAACAGAGAGAAGCGTTATAACCTGACGCATCTCCGCTCGTGGAGGCTCATGGGCAGAGCTCGTATCGCCTGCCTTCCGGCTCCGGTCGGGAGATTAACGAGCTCCGACACCAGCTCATGTGTGTCTGAGGAAACACGAGGGATGTTAGTGAGCGTCTTCGTCCCTGTTTACACGAGGTTCTCAAAAACAATCATGCAATCCATCAAATCGCACAAAACCCCTCATTTTTTATATATAAGATATTATTCATATTTTAACGTTACTCACTATATGATCCGATTCGATTTCGTAAGAAGAATTTCATTTTTTTTGGAACTGGAAATGTTTACATGTAAAGAGACTCGGCTGTTTTTTTCCCCCTTTTCTCTTTTGATTTTTTATTATATTTATACTTTATACTTGCGTACATTAATAACGTGTGTGATTTTTTTTGAGTGAAAGAGTTTAATAACGTGATTCAGTTTAAAAAAAACAAAAACAAATATACATTAGTATTGGAAAATAAAAA
>CM074986.1:22394392-22402978 GCA_037576825.1 Pangasius krempfi
CTTTTTTGTTTAGGAGAAAAATAACTTTCAGGTTATACATAACTGCAAAAATAAATATGTATACATTTATAAACGGTGCTACTATAACCTGAAAATTATTTTATATTTTATAGTTTTTATATTATTAAGTTCATTTAAACTACAGTTTATAAAATAGAGTGAAAAAAACAAACAGAAGCAATGAAACAGAAGGGAGACAATAAATAAAACAGTATAATAGAGAAATAATAATTCAATAAATAACAACAATAACAAAAAGAAGACATAAATAGAATAAGTATGAAATATTAAGAATAGTGTATAAGCACAATAAAAGTACAATATATTGTTTATGTACATGTTTGCATATAGATGGAGTAGAAAATAAATATTTGTTCGTTTCTGTACAATATTTTGAAAATTATTGGTTCCTACAGTCTATAAAAACACAGTAAATGTTAATAAACTCTACATAAAAAGTATTAACAAGACCTGATATATGTATTTAACGTCGAAATAATATAATTCTAAATAAATTAAGACAAAGAAATCTCCTGTTTTAACCGCTTATTAGCTTTGCTAATGCTAGCTACGTTAGCAAAGCCACTTAGCCTAACTCGTTAGCTTGCTAGTTTCCAATCTTTATTGCTTTTAAAACGCGATTTTTCTGACCTCTAAATAAGATTAAACACCTCCCCAGTTAATTTATTATTATTATTCCAAAATGAGTGCGACTAAAATTTGTGAAAGTTTGCTAAAATATTAATATGAATTAAAAGTTAGCTAGCGAGCTAGCGAATGTTTTATCACCTCAGGAACAACCGCCATTTCCGTTGATTGGGCACGTGCAGCACTAAACAGGTGCACAGGTGGCTGATCCCAAATGTATCGCCATTTTATATGAAGTGCACTATAAAGGGTGTAACAGCCATTATTACTATTATTATTACTCATAAGAGCCGCAGCGCACATTAATTAGTGCACTACTGTATAGGGAGCAGTGAGATTCGGATTGAGCCCAATTTACTTCACACTGACTCAGAGCTGAGGGTGGCTCTGTAGCTGACTGCTAATTACTGAAATATATATGATTTATAAATTAAATAAATAAATAATACTTACTGAAATATATAGGATTCATAAATAAATAAATAAATAAATAAATCAATAAATAATACTTACTGAAATATATAGGATTCATAAATAAATAAATAAATCAATAAATGATACTTACTGAAATATATAGGATTCATAAATAAATAAACAATGACTACTGAAATATATAAGATTTATTAGATAAATAAATAACTAAATAAATAAATCTGACTGAAATATATAGGATTTAAAAATAAATAAATAAATAAATAGATGCAAATTAATAATGACTAACAAAATATATAGGATTTATTAAATAAATAAATAAATAAATAAGACTTAATAAAGAAATTAAATTAATTAATAATAATTAATTAATAATAAATTAATAAATAAAGACTACTTAATGAAAAATACAGGATTTATAAACAAACAAAAATAAATAAATAAGTAAAGACTTAATGACTGCATTAATGACTATATACTTGTTGCTACTTACTGAAAAATACAGAATTTAAAAATAAATAAATAAATAATGAGTACTTACTTACATATTGCTATTTACTTAAAATGTAAAAATATTTATTTATTTATTTTCATTCATATATAAAAAATGAATAAATAACTAAAGCGTTAATGACTACTTACTGAAAAATATAGGAATTAAAAATAAATAAATGACTTAATTAATGAGTAAATATTGTTACATATACTTATATGTATATATATAAACAAACAATGAATAAACACACAGATACAATACTAATTCTGAATAAAATTATAATTTGGAGTTAAAATGGCTCCCAGGTTTGGAGTTAAAAGATCCATCTATCTTTCAATCTATCTATCTATCTATCGATCGATCTATCTATCTATCTAAAGCAGAGAGCAAAAGTTTGCACACCCTTCCTACAAAATCTAGACGATAAAGTAATTTGTTATCTAATGTTTAACGGTGTTACTATAGTTAAAAATAAATAAGTAAATAAATAAAATTATATGAGTATAAAAGTTTGATATTGATGTTGTACACTGCCTTTAATGCACATCTCGAGATTTAGACGACTTCTTCCTTTGGATTTTTGTTTTTATTTATTCTTACTTTGTCCTTACTTTTTAAAAATTGCCTTTGATTTTGCCTTTTTTTTTTTTATTTCAGCTGTCGTCTTGTTGCAGACAAACCCACCTTTTATTTTTTAACTTTATTTACTTACTTACTTATTGCAGATAAACAAAAATAGTGGTACTCCCCCTGTCTTTTTTTTTTCTCACTCAGAACTAACTAACCATGAATTTTCTCTGATTTTTTATTTTTTTTGGTTTAATCTTTGTGTGTATTCTGTCACACCCCCTGCCTGTAGGTGGCAGTGTTGCTACACACTTCACAGGTCTTCAGAACATCAGCAGGATGCTGAATAAGATCTCTAACACCTTCCTACCCTGCAGAATCACACTCCTGTATTACAGAACACATTTTATTGTCATGCTGTTACATAAAGCAATGTTTATTCATTTCAAATGTCACTAATGCAGGACGAACGGTGACAATTCTGTCATCTCCTGAGTAAATATCCATACTTTACTTATATTTAGGGGGAAAGAAAGCTAAAATGTTTACTGTACTAGAGCCGAGAGGTTAACTGGTAATGGAAGTGTATAGCTACCAGTTTAGCATCATGACACACTGTTAGCTATAAACGTGTACAAAGGGACGTCACAGAGTTAAAAACCGTGTTAAGTAGAAGGCGTGGCCTAAAGATCAAAGCCTACCGATGCCTGTCTGAATATTTCACACCTTGACATCGAGGCTTCTCAGTTTTAATGTGTGTTTAATCCAGACAGACCTGCCACCTCTTCCGCCGCTGCAGGCCCCGACACTGACAGCTCGGTTCTGACCTCAGACTCCAGGCTAATTAGAGGGTGAGAACCTCTCCACGTTCACAGCCTGAGGACTAGAGCTCTGACCCGACCACCGACGGCTTTCCACACCAACGCATGTCAGCCATCCACAAACACCAGCAGCCTTGAAGGTCATTGTGTCAGAGCTAATATTTTGGGGCTTTGTTTCCAGCATCATCTGAATCTGTGATCACAGAATACAAACGATCGGCTCGAACGATTCCTACGGCACGTGTGGGCCGACGTTTCTTCTTTAGTTTAGTTTTTCACCTGCGCATAGTTTCCATCCAATGATTGATCTTATCCTGTAATAGACGACCGCTCATTAAACATGCATAGAGACATGACGAAGAAAAATGCTTGGAAGGAAGTGAGTGTATGTAGTTAGCACAGTTAGCTCGCTCTGCTAATCTAATATGAGAGCAAAGCTAGTACGAAGCCGAGCACGTAACGTGTAAACCAAGCACCCGATTTTCACACTGATTAGCGCGTTAATTATTTCGTCTTTAACTAGTTAGCTTTAGAAGCTGAATATAGCTACTACCATTTCCAAAAAAACGCTGGACAGGCCACGCCCACAACCAGAGACACAAGGTTTTTTCGCTTGCAAGTGTGAACATAGGGTATCAGGTAGGAGGCGTGGTTTAATGTTTACATTCAGATGATAACATAGCTCATTTGCATATTTGTACAGTTTTTTTCTTTTTTTTAAAAATAAGCTTTATTCTGCCGTTTAATGAAGGTGCACCTTGAGTGTGAGATTATCGCTGGCTAGGATAGGATTCAGGTTCTAACTATCACCCCGTGGAAATGCTGTGAAAATGTTGTGGAAATGCTGTGAAAATGTTGTGGGAATGCCGTAGAAATGTTGTGGGAATGCCGTGGAAATGCTGTGAAAATGTTGTGGAAATGCTGTGAAAATGTTGTGGGAATGCTGTGAAAATGTTGTGGGAATGCCGTAGAAATGTTGTGGGAATGCCGTGGAAATGCTGTGGAAGTGTTGGGGGAATGCCGTGAAAATGTTGTGGGAATGCCGTGGAAATGTTGTGGGAATGCCGTGGAAATGCCGTGGAAATGTTGTGTAAATGTAGAAATGCTGTGGAAGTGTTGTGGAAATGCTGTGGAAATGTTGTAGAAATGCTGTGGAAGTGTTGTGGAAGTGTTGTGGAAATGCTGTGGAAGTGTTGTGGAAGTGTTGTGGAAATGCTGTGGAAGTGTTGTGGAAATGCTGTGGAAATGCTGTGGAAGTGTTGTGGAAATGTTGTGGAAATGCTGTGGAAGTGTTATGGAAATGCTGTGGAAGTGTTGTGGAAATGTTGTGGAAATGCTGTGGAAGTGTTGTGGAAGTGTTGTGGAAATGCCGTGGAAGTGTTGTGGAAGTGTTGTGGAAGTGTTGTGGAAGTGTTGTGGAAATGCTGTGGAAGTGTTGTGGAAATGCTGTGGAAGTGTTGTGGAAATGTTGTGGAAATGCTGTGGAAGTGTTATGGAAATGCTGTGGAAGTGTTGTGGAAATGTTGTGGAAATGCTGTGGAAGTGTTGTGGAAGTGTTGTGGAAATGCCGTGGAAGTGTTGTGGAAGTGTTGTGGAAGTGTTGTGGAAGTGTTGTGGAAATGCTGTGGAAGTGTTGTGGAAATGCTGTGGAAGTGTTGTGGAAATGCCCCGGCTGTGACACGAGGTCCTGACAGACAGAAGCAACACGAGAGGAGAGCGAGAGCGGTAAAATAAAACACCGGCGCATAGATGTATGGCCTCAGTGACTCTGTCAAAAATGACTCATGAAATATTTATGGCAGTAATGGGGAGGATTATTCTAGTGCGGCGAAACCCGATCAGAACGGGTAATCATATCTACTGCGGAGGGAGAGCTGCTGATCCTCCTGCGGGGGGGGTGAGGAGAGGAGGGAACGGAGACGAGCATCTAAATCAGGCATCAGTCTGAATAAAGGCCAGGAGAACACACACACACACACACACACACACACACCGCAATGAAATGCAGACTCAGGGATGGACGACATCTCGGTGTAATTAAATGATGTGGCAGACTGCTTCGGTTCGCCGTTTCATCCCCGTGCATTGCGTCTCTCTCCGTATTCGGCTGCGTATAACTGTAACTGTAAAATGCCCGCGCTGCTTATCAAACGGAACAAAAATGCAAATCGGTGAACTTTTTACTTATTTTATTTCATTAGCTCACACACCCCCACACAGCCCTAAAGGGTGAATAAATGCGCTTTCACATCAACAGAAAGGCTTTAAAAAAAAACCCCGCACGCATTAGCATTCAGTCGTGTAGAGTTATGCGCAGGGTCGGGCAAAAATCTGACAAAAAATATCGTCGCGATATTCAAAGACATTTCTGCGATACTGGATATACAATACGATATTTAGGTTTGTTCAACTGCCAGTAAAGAAATAGTAACTGTAAAAAAATAATAATAATCAGAAAATTAAAATATTTTACATATTCAGTAAAAATCTGCTGCTTCCAAACAGTTTGTAATATTTAAACAAAAAAATGTTATAAAAAAGATATCATGATACTTGTGACATCACAGGAGATTTTATTGTGACTTAATTTATCGCGATAATGATATTATATCGTCATATCGCCCAGCCCTAAGAATCAGGACGATGATTTACGAAATATCATATCATGACCTGCTAGAACTGGTGTAGAACTTCGAAAACGCATCACGGGTTCCGTCGGTTCCGTCGGTTCCGTTTACAGCATTTAACTAACGACAAGATTGTGACCGAGACAGCACTGAGGCAAAATCTCACCACAACCACGCTCACAAAGTTAAAACAACAAAAAGGGAACGTTAACTCGCTTTAAATTACAGTGTTAGAACATTTAGAACCCTTAAGGTTCCTTTGTTTGTCCCTCTGGGGAACCTTTAAAGACGCTATGTAAAATCCATGTGTGTTTCCATATAAGAAAGCATTCCACGCAGAAACGTTCTAGGAGGATAAGAGCACTTAATGATCCAACGACCCCCTAGAGAACCCTTCGAGAACCTTTTTTCTAAAACTAGCTAAAGATTAATTAAACACCTGAAGGTTCTGTTTTAGGTCTTAAGAAGAACATAAAGAGCAATAATTTAGAGATTTTGCTGACTTTGTACAGTTAATACACACTTGGAAAAATGGGTTCTTCAAGGGTCCATTGAAAAATTAAAGGTTCTCAGCTTCCAAAATTGGGTTCTACTTTGATTGGGACCCTATCTGTTAGGAAAACAGTTTCTTGTATGGTTCTAAGAGTTCCATCATATCTCAATTAACACATACACTCTGCCTAGTAGGATTAGGTCCTGTATAACCCATGGATCTATTTGGATCGGAACCTTTCTGATTAAAAAATGTTGTAGGTTTCTACGTAGAGTTCCTCACACACTAACACACAATGTATAAAACTACACTCTTAGAATAAAGCCTCTTCATGGATTCTTTATAGATCAGATATTTGGATAATTAGGGGTTCTTGGCTTGAGAATAATAGTCTTTACTGTAGCCATATTTGTGAGCGAGTTCCCTGAGGGTCACGTTATGGAGATGTGTGAATTCCAGGGAACTCCTGGATGAATTCCATCCTGGAGATACATATCATGAAGATGTCTGAATTCCAGGATGATGAATCAGGATTTTCCTTTCCACCCTCGTTCGCTGAAATAGATCCGAGTCCACATGGTGAGTAACTCATGATGACTTGGTTAATAGAGAAGCCCAGCCTTCACCCTAGTTCCTGTCATTATCTCAGCTTCGGGTGACCTGATCCGTTCTGCCGAGCCTCTGATCCCGGCATCATGTCCGTCACGGAGCTTAAGCACAGACTCGCCGTGATATGAAGCAGAACGTACTCTGAAGCCTTGGAGGTAATTCCACATGATCGTGAGCTACGTGTAAAACTGAGTCCAGGTTAGCGTAAGAGAGATGATCACACCGTGCTGGACTCCAGAACATATTTATATATATATTTTTTTCCTTTTAATCGCACATAAACACTGGCCACGCCCAGTTATTTCTTTACCAAAATGTATGCCTTAAAACGAGTCATTTGGGTACAACTGAACATCATTTAGGCTAACTGCTTAAAATATCAAGCTACTTTAACGCTAACTCTTAGTTTGTCTCTCGTGGGTGTTTAGCGACTTTTATTGCTTGGGGGCGTGGCCTGGTTAGTGGTTTTTCATATATATATATATATATATATATATATATATATATATATGAGAAATGCATGTAGCTATAAATCACATCTAAATCTAACTAATTAAACACAAATTAAATAACACACTAATCGGCGTGAAAATGGTTGTCTGGTTTACATGTTACGTGCTCGGCTTCGCGCTAGCTTAATTTCCCGATTAAATTAAAAAAGCGAGCTAACTGTGCTAGCTAAATACATTCACCAGAGGCACCAACGATCTTTGCTACTTTGTTCCAACTGCATTTTTCTTCCTCAAGTCTCTATAAACGTTTAATATAACAGGATACAGGATACGGTGAAACCACGGGTGAACGTTTTTCCTCCATTTTGTGTGTCAAACTGTGAAGTTGTGAATGTGGATCTGAAGAAACATCGGATCACAAGCGCGATAGAGTAATAAGGGTTTCCATATTTGAAAAAAAAGGCAAATTTGGATAAAAAAATAAAAAAAAGACTTCTGAACTGTACTGTCTGTCAATTTGGGGGCGTGTCTTATGCAAATGAGCGTGTACAAGCAGAGCATTGATCAGCATCCACTGCGTACAGCAAAAATGCTAACTGCCAATTTTTTTAGTTCGGTTCTCACGCCGATAATTAGAACTCGTTCTCTGAATGCGCTTCGATGAATGAGATCGCTGCTGAGAAGCTTTTAGGAGCTGATACTCATCTGATTTCTAAACCGAAGCCCTAAAGGACACAAGTTTCCGTATGATTTCCAAAAAAGTGTCTGAACAGAGGACATTTTTTATTTGCATGTCATTTACATGCATTGACATTATTTTTGTAGCTTAGCACTTCACTGGAGAAAGTCCGACTGCAGGGAGGACGTGATGAGGAACAGATAAGGTTCAGTGTCGTTCTCCTGCCGTCCCAGCATCCTCTGCTGGCATCGATGCTGGGGGTCAGAAGGTGAGGACGGTTCTGCTCTCAAACGTCCATCATCAAGTGTAATTTGAAATTCGTGGGCAGTAGAACCTGCTCGTCCGGTGCTCCATCGTTACTCGCTGTGTCGGGTCGCGCAAATATTTATTCTCTGCCTTCAATAATAAATGGAACGTCGGAGCGTCTGTCACTTCGGCTTTGGGAGATGCGTAAAGGAGCTGAGGACATGAAGAACCTCTGTGCTCTGTGGATCTCTTCTTATATTAAACACAGAGTCTTGGTGTGTGTGTGTGTGTGTGTGTGTGTGTGTGTGTGTGTGTGTGTATCCAAAACTAATATAAAAGTCTGCAATAAGGTGAATTAATAAAGTTCCACTCTATGCTACATATTTAAACCTTAGAGCCCAAGCCTACTTTTCCATTTTCCCCACTCCCTTTATTACCAAACTTCAAACTCTGTAACTCAAAACCTTTCTTCATGAGCTACTTAGCAACGTCATCGATGTTCTGAGTAATTATTAA
>CM074986.1:22408776-22421198 GCA_037576825.1 Pangasius krempfi
ATGTTGTTTACTCATCACCTCCTCCAAACCAGACCAGATAGATAGATAGATAGATAGATAGATAGATAGATAGATAGGTGTGAGCTATGTTTGTGCGATTTAAAGCACTGAAAGCAGCCGTGCCTCATCCTCACCGAGCGAATACATCATTTTCCTCATTTCTCAGGCGCTCATCTGTCTTCTTTTCCTATTAGGCGGCTAATGTTGGCTCACTAATGGGAGCGGATCTGTCCACATCAGCGAGCCTAATGGAAGGTTTTCCTTTTATTTAATACGACTGTCGAGTCGACATCATCGATTCCACATTTTACGTGAAAACGCAAACAGCCAAATTGTTCGCAGACTCGCAGACTGATGTCTTATATCGCGCGGCGATTAGTCCGACGCCGCTCTAATAACGCCGCACACGCGAGTTATTTATTACAGTTCGTTTTTCTCTCTCTCTCTGAGCTACACGACGTCCTTCTGCGTAGCGCAAACAGCACGCCACGGAACGCCGGTTTTTATTGGGGAAGTGGGCGGGGCAAATAGGATTGAGGTGTTTCTAATCAGCATATTAATAGAATGCACTTTTTTGATGAGGACAAAAAGTGATTTTGCTCGCTAATGATTTTTTTTATGGAACCACCACGTTGAGAAATGTATTAATCAATATTTAACAAAAAAATATGTAATGTGTGTGTGTGTGTGTGTGTGTATACAGTGGCTCTCTATTGGAAAGCTGTTCAATAGAACCTGATGCTCTTTGCCTTTGATGGAACATTTATCTTACGCAGCATCTTATCAGCACCTCCAGGGAAACGTCCGGCATTAATCACCTACACCAGCTTTTAAAGCTGCCCTCTGCATCACATGACCCCGACTACACACACACTCTCTCTCTCTCTCTCTCTCTCTCTCTCTCTCACACACACACTATATTTTTTTGTTAAATATTGATTAATAAATTTCTCAACATGGTGGTTCCATAAAAAAAATCATTAGCGAGCAAAACCACTACTTTTTTGTCCATCAAAAAGTGCATTCTATTAATATGCAAATTAGAAACACTTCAATCCTATATGCCCCGCCCACTTCCCTGATAAACTGGAGTGTCTAAGGCTTGCATTTGCATACTGGACTCTGATTGGCTGTTCTATTTTATGACACAGGTTCAAGTCTAATTTTATTAAAAACAAAACAAAACAAAACAAAAAAAAAATCATTAATGAGAAAACAAAACAACTCAAAACAACAGTCACATTTACAATTCTTAAAAAAAAAGAAGAAAAAGAAGAACATGAAGAGGAAGAAGAAGAAAAAAGAACTAAAAACAACGTCACATTTTCAAGTCTGACAAAAAGAAGAAAAAGAGGAAGACGAAGAAGGAAAAGAAAACAAAAGAAGCAAAAAACAACTATCTCACTATCAATTCTTACAAAAAACGAAATAGAAGAAGAGAAGAAGAAGAAGAAGAACAGGAAGAGAAAGAAGAAGAAGAAGAAGAAAACAAAAAAAACCAAAAACAACAGTGCCACTATCAATTCTTAAAGAGGAAGAAGAAAAAGAAAGTAAAACTAAAAGCCAGCATGGTCATATTTTCAAGCTTTATCCCGGTCGGCGTTGTGGTGGATCCCAGGAACGCTGTGTATGAATTCCCAGTTCGGGGCAGATGTGGCACAGCTGTGCAGAAGTGGGTGAAGCTGTGAGTGTTCTGGTGTCTCTTTGCTCTCCGTGATGTTAATCATGACTCGGTTTTGGGCTCGGGCCGAACCGGTTTTAACTGGCGTGTGCGGTGCGGAGACAGAGACGGAGCACCGCTGTCCGCCGCTCTGTAACTCATAATCCGTTACCGAGGCTGTACGAGCGCCTCCGCTGCGCTGCAGATTAATGCCTCCACCTGGCTGTGAAATGTGTTCATCTGAATTATTCATTCCAATTCCATCCTTTCTTCCTCACTTCCTTTATTCCTTTATGCTTTTTTTAGACACAGAATTAGACTCTCTCTCTCTCTCTCTCTCTCTCTCTCTCTTTAAAAACACACACGCGATCCTACATTTGGAGTTAGCGCACGGCTTTTTCATCCCTCGTAGTGCGCTACAGACTTTTGTTCCTGACTTCAACTGATCACGAGACGCGACTCCACCACGGCTAATATATCCTTCATCCCTCAATCCCTCCGTTTTTTTTTTCAGCCAGGATTAGCGGCTATGCCATGTAAGCGCGTGCAGATATTACATTTTTAATGACTTCTCAAAGCTTCACCTCAAAGCTCGTGTGTGTATCTGCTGAAGCTTTCCTCGCTGGTTACAAGATCATGAAATAAACTAAATAATAAATAATAGAAGTATTGCTCTGAATCATTTCCGTATAACAATACTAAGATGGATTTTTTTTTAAAAGTATTTTTAAGCATACCACAGCACAACTCCAGAATTATTGGCACCCCTTACAAAACGATCAAAAATGATATATATATATATATCTCCTAAACGGCAAAAACTGAAGACGTCACAGATTCTAATAAATACTAAAACGTGGTTGCCTCTGCCAGGAGGTTAAGAGATGGCCGTTGACGTCACCCAACCAACTCAGTCTTTGTTTATTTTTTTCTAAGGGAGGCGTCACCAAATACTACTGGAGTGAGGGTGCCAATAATTTTGAAACTATCATTTTGCAGAGGCAAAAAAAAAAAGCACTACTTAAGGGAAGACGACTTTTACTTTTATTGTGGCTGTTTTTTAAGTTGGATTTTTTTTAAAATTTTGATGTTAAAATCGTCAAGTAGGCCGTATATTCTTTCTTTCTTTCTTTCTTTCTTTCATTAATTTAAAATGTATAATACAATTGTAATGTGTGCTGCTTATTCATTCATTCGTTTTTTTAATTTATTTAAAATTTGTTAAAATGTGTAACTGCCAATTAATTATCTATCTATCCATCTAGTTTATTTACTTACAAATTAAACAAAATAAAATAAAAATTCATTATAAAGTAAACAAACAGGGCACAAATTCGTCTGCGCACTTTTGCGCCTAATAAACAACTTTTATATCACGTCACAGTGGTGATGATTTTGTGTGATGTTTATCGGTTATAACGTTCCTGTAAAAATTCCTGTCTTCTGATGTGTTTCATCTCTAATGCATGTTTTAATGAAACATAACATTAACGGTGTGTAACTGCTTCTACTTTCTCTCAGAACGCTGTGGTGTCGGTGTTTGGTCGCTGCGTCAGAAACCATCCTGCTGAATAAAAGCGAGCTTTGCATCGACCCGCGTGCTCCAGGACGAGAGAAAAGAGAAAAGCGGCGTCCCTGCTGTGAAACATCGAGGAAAAAAACACCCTGGAGGCACAAGATTGCCTTCCTAATGCACCGTGTCCCTATAGGGAGCAGCGACGCACTCTGTGTGTGTGTGTGTGTGTGTGTGTGTGTGTGTTACAGTGCTACAGGTCGTATATAATACACAGTGTTTTACAATGCTACAGGTAGCGCATGAGGAAAAGCAGCAGGGTTTTTTTTTCATGTCCTCGGCTTGTAGAAATGTTGAGCTGTCTGAATAACACGACTCGTTTAGCCGTTATAAAGCATCAGCTCTGGATTAAACGTCTACGATTTAAAAAAAATAAATACAAACAAACAACTAACTAACTAACTAACTAACTAAATAAATAAATAAATCTCATCATAAGTGGCAACTTTCTATCAACTGCAAAACAGACAAAAAGAGCCATGTTGGCAATCTCAGGTCTGAAAATTTTCTACGCCCTTTTTTCCACTTCTGGAAATAGACGATGTGGGCGGAGCTATATCAGAAGATGTACCAATCAGAATCGAGCACTGCTCCCCGTTAGCTACCTGCTTTACCCCAAAACACGGAAACGAAAACTTTTACTTTCCCAACGTGATCAATTCGTACACACCATTTCCTGCTTTCACTCCACCACTCCACCATTGTTGAGTGTTTTTTCTGTTGCCAAGGAGACGCAACTGCCAATCATTACGCGACCTGACACGCCCACGCACTTCTGATCAGGTGGAAAATGCGCATGTCTGTAGTGTTTAACTATAACAACATACTATTTAAGGATATTTACAGCCAATTTAATAATTACTGGCTTCGTGGTTAAAGATGATTGTATAAACAAACATTGGGCGGCATTTATCACGCTGGTTACGAACAAATTTATTCGTAATTCATTCGCAGGAGCGTTTACACGAGAAATGTGGCGTTCATGAAAATCCAGTTGGTTTGGAAAAACGTTCGTATCAGGCATTTATGTATATTTACGTATAAGAAGACTCGCTAACGTAAACCTCAACTGATCGGCTTCGAATCTTCTAATCATCAATGAGTTACTGTGATTTTATATACGGATTTTAGTTTAAATCACTTACTTATCTATCTCAGTTACACACCATTTTAATGAACATATGATCACAGAAAAGTAATGGCACCCTGTAACAGGAGGAAGCGTTAGTGTGTGTCTATAGCAGCTGATGCAATGCGATGGATTTGGCACATTTGGTTATTTTCAGCTCCATTGTGGAGTTTTGTGGGCGTGGCTAAATGTAACCACGCTGTGAACAGGCTTAGGATTTCATGGCTCGTTTTGGCCATGAAAACATTGACGCACAACTTTATAAAAAGAAGAGACTGCTGCATGAGGCCCAGCGTTTGAAATTTTTCACTTAAACCAAGGCTGTTTTAGCTTTTAGGGTGCCAATAATTTTGAAAGCAGAAAAGAAAATCTTTTTTTTGTTGTTGTTTAAATAAAGCTATACAGATTCCGTATTATCTTTAAGCTCAAAGTATCACTTATTGCATGTGTTATTAGTTTTTTTTATAATTTTTCATGAAGTGTGCTGATAACTATAATAACTGTAGTAACTGTAATAATGTAGTAATTAAGGATATACAGTTATTTCCAGAATTATTGGCACCCATCAAGATGGTCAGGAAAAAATGACTGCATAAAAGTAAACTTTGTACACAGAGATAAACTTTTTAAACAACTGTAAAAATTATTTTCTCATTTAAAAAAAAAAGGTTTTACATCGTCGAAGGGTGTGTTGTGATGAGAAAAGCTTTTTATTTAAAATAATAAATAAATAAAAAGCTTGGTTTTTATCCAGGATGTGCTGAGGAATAATCCCACTGCTTACTTTGCACTCTTCAAAGATATAAAGCACATTATACAAGCCGCATTATAAAAATAAACCCTCGCTTTTAATGCGGTACGATCGATTTATGAACTCATGCAGGTTATTGATCGCAGCAAATGTAGGCAATTTGTTTATTTATTAGTATTTTTATCCACAGATGATGGTTGTAAGGTTTATACACCGCATTGCGTCCTAATAATTGTAAAGACTAAAGCTTCTACAGAGTTTACAGTCCACAGTGTTACAGCAGAAAGGCCATTTAAACCCCGTACGCCTGCTCACACAAGCTACAACAGACCGATGATTTAAATTTACGCTTGCGAAGCAGCTCACATCTGTCTGTTTTTCTCTCAACAAAAAGGACTATTACAGAGATTACACTGTCAGGCTGGAGATCGGTAAAACCTCCGACTTCGCCGCCGCCGCCGCCGCCGCAGTGTCCGATACAAGTCGAGACAAATCCGGAGGTCCTCGGAGGAAAAACTCTCGGACCTCAAAGCATAAATCAAAGACGTGGAATTTAAAGTTAAGGCTGTGGCTCGGCTTCTGCTTCGCTCTCGGTGTAAAGCCATAAATAAGAGTACAGCTGTGCTGTGAAGAAACCGTGTCCTGGCTCGTAAAGTTGGAGATTTTCATTTCCTCAGAAAGGAAAAAAAAAAAAAAAAAAACTTCATTCCTGTATTTTTGGCTCTAAACAGGGCGTAAGAGAGGATATTTCAGGACACACACGGTGTGAAACTCTAATAGCTCCTGATTGCGGCTATGAATAGACGCGCAGCTAATATTAAAGGAATACTCCAGCGTTTTTCAACCTAATCACCATCCATTGTATGTGTAGAGAGAGAGAGAGAGAGAGAGAGAGAGAGAGAGAGAGAGTGTGTCCACGCGATTTGCCAAAAAAGAAAAGAAAAGAATTTCATCACGTTTCCCTTTACTGAATAAAGAACAGAAACGTGTTTACAGTAAATTCACTTATTAGAGAAGATTAAGGGCAGATGCTGAACTTTATCGCTTTTGTGAATTCTTTTGTTAAAACTGTTTGTATATAAACACATTTTTAAATGTGTAGAATTGTCCTTCCAGAGATGGAGTTATATTTTCGCAGGGAAGAACGTGTGAACGTGCGAAATGGTCAGCGTAGTCACGTGGTAAGACTGTGAACCTCAGGCCTGAGATTTGATTCGATTCAATTTCTTAATCGACATGTTACTATTTCCTTGCAATCTGGAATAGGCCTAATTTCTAAAACAATTTTACAAAGGATTCAAATAAAATATTAAATCCTAACGTACGCTGATGCTGATTGTATAGAGTCAGGTGTTTAAAATATTTTAACAGGTTTGAGCTAATTTAAAGAAATCAATGAGAAAATATCAGAATAAGGATATCATTCGAGACTGATGTGAGCTAGAGTGCTAGCATGTAGCTAACCGGCTAGATATTAGCATTAGCGATGTTGGGTTGTTTGGGATGGCAGGAGGACATGGGGGTGTGTCTAAATTTGCATATTCATAAACGCATATTTACAGATCCTGGATTTTGAAGTAACAGGGGTGGAGATGTTTGTAGCCCTTTCTGGCTGATGCATAAAAACAAAACAATTAAATTTAATAATCTGCATGAATTCTAGATTCTTTTTTTTTTTTTCCATCTGGACACTTTTGTTTATGTTTTATTATATATTTTTATGGAAATGCGCATCATTGGAGGATCTTCCCTCCCGCTGTGTTCAGTTTCCATCCTATTTAACACAGAGCCGATGCTAATCAAGGTCTTTGCTGGCGCCTGAAAATGACTGCCAGGTGTGTTGATTAAAGCTGGAGCACATCCTGTAGCTGCGGAAAACCTTTTCGTTTTTTGGTATAAAAGAATTTTTTTTTTCTTACAGCTTTTATGAGTAGGGGAGAAAAAAAAACCCTAAGCCGGCACATGCTTGGTTTAAGTAACACGGGGAATTGTGGAGGAAATTAATTTTCCGTGGCGAGCTTGTGTAATAAAGTGAGGTTGATTGAAATTGACTGGGCTGTAAGAGCAGCGGCAGAAGCGCTCCGTTTCCTGCGCCGACTGTCAATTCATATCCTGCATCGCTTTATCAATATCGAGAGCGAACTCTATTAGCATCTGAGGAATATCTTCAGCTTCCTCTGCTGAATTCTGACAAACCTTTATGCTAGCATGTGTGCTTGAATAGATACTAGCAGTGCTCAGAACTTGCAGCATTTCTCCTGGGCTCTGATTTATGTATTTATTTATTTATTTCTCTTTTTCTGTGTTTGAAAGCTGAAATGCTGAGACGCTGAAGTGTTAATGTGGGAGGGTTAACCACCACCTGCTGCGCTGAACCGATGAAAACTCACAACTCAACCCAAGCATGAATCACAGAATGTCTGTTTATTATTTTTTAAATATCTATAAAAGCACTCGGAGACGCTCAGACGTGTCAGATAGTCAGATCTCCGAGATTAGACGCATGGCTGATCAGGTCAGTCGTGCAGCAGGCTTTTCTTTTTGTGCACGTTTTTGTGTATAAAAAAAAAAAAAAAAAAGGTTGCATAGATCTTGCGTGATGATGCTTCACGTTCATCCTCGAGATTCTCGGCTCTATTTTCTCAAGTGGAAGCAGCGGAGTGCAGTAAAGCCGAGCGGATTATTCTCCTCACTGCGCTGTTTATCGGTATTGTGCTCAGTGTTGCAGTGATGTGAGACTGCCGTCGTATTAAAACATTAAAAACATTAAAACATTAAAAAGCAGCTCAGCTCCAACAGCACTGCGGATAAAATGTCACCCGTTATACATATCCAGGACTCTCAGTTACGAGCCTTTAAGCGTAAGAAGGTTAGATTAAGAATAATTGGAACCTTTAAAGTTAAACTCGACTCTGAAACGCATTAAATAGGTTTATAGTGAAATATCTGTGACGTGTTTAGCAATTCTGTGATAATTTCTTGGTTGTATTTTTTTAATTCCTGTGAGAAGTTTTGCTCGTGTAGTTAGAAGTGAAGAACACTCATTTTTCAGTGATGTACAAACTCATAATAATGAGAAATCCAGCGGAGACGTTGTGTAGACGTTGGCGCCAGCACTGGACTCAAAGTCCCAGGATGCAATGCAGCTAAACGAGGCTAAGTTGTGGCTCGGCTAGTTAGCGATCTAGGAGATGACGGTTGATGGCGTTAGTGTGAAAGGTGAAGCTTTGGAAGCTGGTCTGTTTGAGCAGATGTGTACAGATGAGGAGGTGAGAGAGCTGGACAGAGTGAAGCACTAAAGCGCCGCTGCATCGCTCTCTTTAGGTAGAGGTGAAGCGAGGGATAAATCCAACTGCACCGCTATCAGAAAGGCATTGTGGGTAATGTTGGAAACCTTTAACAAAAGTGAAAACGGAGCAACATGTCGATGATCGGACGCAGGTGAAGGCTACGTGTTAATTATGAAGATTCAGTTTCTGATGTCACAACTTGATCCAATCACATTCAGTATGCAAATTACGTCTAAATATACGACAACTTTTTAGCTGGCGATCCTGCGTGCTACGCTAGCTTATGCTAGCACCCAACTTGCCTAAAGTTAATGATGAATAAAATTGTTGTTGCTATGGTGATATCATACTTTGAAAAGTTTGGCTTTTATTTAATACATTTGATGTAAATCGATATCAAAACCCTAAATAATGAATCTGAGCTACTTTACTAGCAATTAGCTAGCCGGCTGGCTATGTTATTAATATTAATGTTTCTAATATTACACAGGGTCCTGATTTGCATACTCATGCATATTCATACATCCTGGCAGTTTTTGATTGCTCTTTAGCAAGAAACAAGTGATTATCATTGCCGTGCACATATTATTTCGTAACGGTTTAAAATGAAACGTACTTTAGAGTTAATTTATTGTACGTAACTCGGCTAAATCACTTTCGCTCCTCACAGTGAGAAAGCGGCGCGAGGTGGTTTTGCGCCTCGCATGGCCTCGGTCGTGCAAAACCAGCGTGACTTAAGTGTGACTCAGTAGAAATTCAGTGTCACATCGACTCAGGCGTGAATAAGCGCTGACATTTCCGCATCTGCGCTGAGAGTTACTCTTTTAGTTCCCATCTGTTAACAGATCGGCGGCGGCGCTCTGGAGAGGGGATGGCACGGCGAGGCGAGATCACACTCGTGTCCGATGTCCCTCGGTTTGTTCCGGGCAGCAGAGCGACTCAGATCTCTCTCCCCATGGGCTTGGCTGAAGATCAGCAGGTCCCATTATCCTCCTTTTATCCTCTTATTTATCTGACACCGTCGTTAGTGGCGGCTTAATGACGGGGAACAGGCGCAGCTTCTCGTCGGCACGCTCGTCACTCCCTCACCACTGATGGGCTTCTGTAATTAACACTGTGGAATTAGACGATCACAGCCCCTGGAGTTCAAACGCTGGAGCCTTACACACGTTTGTGTGTGTGTGTGTGTGTGTGTGTGTGTGTGAAATGTTCAGTTTAGGCCTAGTTAGCACTAAAAAGACTAGAGTTGAATTTTTTACAGTGCAACAATCCATTCACCCCGTGTTCATTCTCAGCTCTCGACTCACTTTTACGAGCTTTACAGAAGGCAAGCGACGGCGATGTTTACATTCTGCTCCAAAACTAACTCACAAAGAACAAAAAAACCCACTAAACTAGGAGTCGTTTTCTTTTAGCAAGGCGTCGCTGTGGGATCCGCCGACTCAGTGCGTCATTTTATGCTGCATCAAGTCTCTCGGGTTTCCGCGTTCTCACTCTGACATGTAAGGAATAACATGCTGTGTGTTGTGCAGTTCTAGGAAAATGATCAGCGACAGGGTGGTGCAATGGAGCGGAGTTACTGTCACCACCCTGAAGATTATTTTCCAATAACAGCACTTCTGTTTAAAGTGTTTTATTCCTCTTACACCACAGCAATTCACCAACGATTACAACTTGTAAAAAAAAAAAAAAAAAATGACCCATCATACTTTTTGTCCGTTTATAGTTACATTTGATGTTGTGGGACACAAACTGTCACTTTTCTCTCTCTCATTGTTAACAAGACAAAAACAACAACAACAACAACAACAACAAAATAACACAGCTTGTCATGTTACCAGGAAACCACAAAAAGAAACCCCTCCTCAAACTCCTCTGTCCTGAAGATGTCGGAAAACTTAAAGTTACAGCTTCACCTCTGACACTGGAGACTCCTTCCATAAATTTTACAAACAAACGTCTCGTTACTTAAAATTTTTTACCACATCAACGTTTTTTTTTAAATCTGTACGAGTCCCTGTGAATGAGCTGTGTTTATAGAAACGATAACGTACTGGAACGAGCGCATAATTATAGACCTGTGCTACTGTCAGAGCTGCTGTTATAGAGAATTAATCAACACCTTCTGACCAATCAGAGTCCAGAACTCAGCAGTGTTCAGTGTATGCCCATAGATGGGCATTAGTATCTCAGTGTGTCAGGTCCTGTGCCAGGACAACAACGCGGCCACATCCTTAAGGGTTCTTTGGTTGCTCCTCTGTGAGAACCCTTAAAGGTACTGGGGTTGTAGAAGGGTTGCAAGTAGAACCTTTTTATGGAAGCTACTTTGGAAGCCTCCAAGTGTGTACCAAGTACCAAGAGCTAAAAGTTAAACTCCTGACAACGTCTAGGTGTTAAGAAGAAAATAATAAGCATTAATTTGGAGTTTGTACCACATACTCTTCAAGGGTTCTTCAAGGGTTCTTCAAGGGTTTCTTTGGGAAAATGTAGCTCCAGACCAAACCAAATCTTTCACCCATTCTTTCTGTTATTCAGCTCCATTAACATTTGACTGAAGTGGATTTCACATCTGTGCTGGGAGCAAATGGACCAACTCGACGGACGATCATCATCATCATCATCATCATCATCATCACTGGGAAGCTTTGTAGTTTAAATGCGCTGCTATTATTCAAAGATTTGTCCTTTTTTGTTGGTTTCTTTGTTTGTCATATTGTGTGTCATTTTCTTCCCACTCTCTCACTTCTTAAATTCAGACACTAATGACAGCATTAATCTTAAAGCAAAAAAAAAAAAAAAAAAAAAAAAAACTTCTTCTGCCTACACTACTGAATTCTCCACAGCCTCATTTGGGGAAGAAAAAAAATGCCCAGCGGTTCAGACTTCTGCTCCTTTCCGCTCGCTTATTTTTAGACATTCATGCACCATTGGTCAGTGGAACTGCTTGCTTCTGGCTGTAGAAGAATCCACTTCCATCTACAAGCGCATAAATGTGTATGCTCTTTATTTATCACGTCTAAGAAACTGTGAATATCCTGCAGGTTGGGGTGAATATTTCCTGACCCGCAGCCTGCACCTCGGCACGCGGAAATAAATATGAAGGATAACCTCGCTGGCCTCGAGCACGGAGGCCATTTTCACATTTTCACAGGCAGAAAAAAAGCCAAGAAATAATCTCGACATGACAAGTTCCAGCTGCTCGTTTCAGGCTGATATTATTTTCCGCTTTGTACTTCTCTGATAATAATTTCCTGCAGTGACACGTTTAATATAAAGCACTTCCTCGTTTAATGTAAAACTTCACGTCAGTGCAGTCAAGCACTGAGAAACAAGTTTACATACAGTAGAAAAGGTCATGCTGCGTGATCGATTACTCCACCTGATCAGTGAAAACGTCAGGGTTCAGAACCGGACTGAGAGACGCAAAGGTCATGAACTTTTCCATTAAACAGCTCAGGTAATTTATTACAACTTTGAACGCCTGACTCTCTTGCTGTTGTTATTATTATTTTGCTCGTTTTCTCATCTACCTGCTTTTAGCTTTAGCCTGTAAATCACTCTCACATTCAGCAAGCTGAAGATGATTCAAAAGGGGCCGTTCTTACTCACACATCTTATTTATTGCTATACAACGTTGCGGAAAAGAAGGAACCTGGCACGAAAGGATCCAACAAACACACACATGTTCCTATGTGTACGTCTCTAATAAAAGACCAAAAACACAACCTAACATGAGGAGGGGTTTCTCTTACTACGTAACGCATTAGGAGGGGTTTCTCTTACGACGTAACACATTAGGAGGGGTTTCGGTAACGACGTAACGCATTAGGAGGGGTTTCTCTTACGACGTAACGCATTAGGAGGGGTTTCGGTTATGACATAACGCATTAGGAGGGGTTTCGGTTATGACATAACGCATTAGGAGGGGTTTCAGTTACGACGTAACGCATTAGGAGGGGTTTCTCTTACGACGTAACGCATTAGGAGGGGTTTCTCTTACGACGTAACGCATTAGGAGG
>CM074986.1:22450910-22453410 GCA_037576825.1 Pangasius krempfi
AGCTGTTGCTATAGAAACGATAACGTATCAGAACGAGTGCATTAATATAAACCTGCGCTACTGTCAGAGCTGCTGTTCTAGAGAATTAATCGACGCCTTCAGACCACGCTGCCCTCCGCCGCTGTTTACTCCACCGGGACTCCGTCCGTGTGACTTTTCCCCTGCAGGTATTTGTGCTCTTGTTGCACCAGCTTCGTCTCCTTCATCACATATTTCATATCTTTCCTCCTCTCTGCGTCCTCTCGTCTTTTTCGGTAATTAAATGGGAATTTCCCAGGTTCCCTCTGCAGATGTTATAAGAGACGTACGCAATCGTAAATTCAATCTCAGTCCCAGACGTTTGTCTTTAGACGTCTTCTGCTGAGACTCTTTTCTGGCTCAGTCTTTCTGCTGGTTGAGGAAATCCTTCACATCATCATAAGCATTTTATGATGAGTTTATTAATCTCAATGACTCTGGATTAACGGCTCTCCTATAAAGCGGTACGAGAGGCTCTCCTGGTCCGTCTCCTCTCCGCAGCGTTCCATCGACTCCCGGCTCTTTAGCGAGGACGTGGCTGTTATTCTTCACAGCTAGCTTAAATCAGAATTACCGCTCTCTCATCACGCTTCTCTTCAGAAGCTGAAATCACAGAGTCGGTCATGAATCTGTCAGGAAATGCCGTTCTTTCACGACGCTCGTTTTGAACGTGTTTTCTGAGGAAGTTTTTGTATTATTCTATAAAAGTTATAAATTCAGCACTAGCAGCTGTAATGAAAGACGAGGTCAAACCTGCTGATGGTGAAAAAGTCCCGATCCGGTGAATACCTGAGCGACGGTTTTATTATGAATCTGAATATTAGAGTGTAAGAAAAGTTTACTTCCAACTCCACACACACACACACACACACACACACACACTTTAGCAAGGATCTAAACTACTTATAGTGCAGTTCAGAGAAACATAATAAATTGTTCCACGAACAGCGACATTTCATAAACATCCGATTCTCAGGCTTTTAAGGTTAATGCTGTCTGAAAACCAAAAGGAGCTGATGCAGTGGAATTTGGGTCTCAACACACTTCCGTCTCCGTCTGAGAAACTTGGACGGCGTAAGCGAGAGAAAGTGCTGATAAAGCGCCGAGATTTAATGCAACAGTAGCACCAGGGCTCATTTATCCCGACGCGAGCCAGATTTTTGCCTGACTTGTTCTATCTAATGGAGATCAGAGGTTCGATAAAGGGCAGCACGTTAATGAATTAACACGGACGACTATAAATGTCACGTTTAAAGCTTCTTTACGTCTTCCAGAACTTGACCGAGAGCCAAGTCGGCATTGTCTGTGTTGATTGATGGATGCTATTCTTCAAGGTAGACCTTTGTGGTATTTCACTCCTGGTCCAGTGTCTTTGTCCTGGAGAGAACAGAAACGCCTCTCTCTCGCTGCCTAGCGTTAACTTTTTAGGTAGAAGACGGCCGTTTGAAGTGGCTTTTCAATTCTCTTTGAAATGTCCTTGCACTTGAATTTTTACTATTCGGATGTGTTTAGCAGCTGTAGACTTCTGGGGAATTTTAGAGGCTCCAAACCTTTCCGAAAACTGTTGTCGTTGGTGCGACTCGTAAATAAAACTGCAACTCAAAAGTCTTGTGAAAGTGCCACTTATTAACAAAGCAGTTCAACTTTAATTTCTCTCTTTCATCTTGTTTGCATTTCACAAATTTGCAAATTAAAGATTCTCCTATAAGTCGGCATAAAATAATCGTGCCATTTTAATTGTGTAAGTAATTGTTGTGGCTAAATACCAGTAATAGTTTTACTGATCCATGAATCATATGCTTTTTAGTTGTTTTTCCCTTTGGATTCATGTTTATAATACGTTACAAATACTTCACGTGTATTTTATGAGATTTACGCACTGGATGCATTGGGATTCTTCATTTCAATCCAATATCCATCCACCCAACTATCCAATTAACTACCAAATAAACCGCTACCGCGAGTAAATTCTTTCCGGATCCTCCAGAATTTTCCAAAAAATTTTATTCACAGGGTTTCTGGACATCTTTTACTGCCCAGATGTCACTGTAGCTACTTGCGTCTGGTTTGTTGTTGATCTGTAAACAGATAACGTTAAGACAGTTGATAAAATTTAGTTTAGAGATGCGGTCACGGTGCCTTACGTCGTCACTGGACTGGAAACAAATCACTGGATCTGGATTTCTACATGACCACCTCCTCTGTGTTAATTACGATGATACTAACTTTACGAATTCCTGATTCCTTCGTTCACGACAACATGGCGTTAAACACAGACCGAGTTCATGAACAGAATGTGAACAGGATGGACCGATTATACTGAAACCTGGAAAGAGTGATAAGACAATATCAACATAGTGGTGAATTATATTTATCGGAGATACATCTAAGAGATTTCATACATTCTGAGATCTTTTTACAAACTCATGGAAACATCGGATTCCATGATAAACTTTCCAACTGCTTTGATTTCTGTACAGTT
>CM074986.1:22458410-22466507 GCA_037576825.1 Pangasius krempfi
TTGAAGAACTTTGAAGAATGAAGAACTTTCCTGAATGAAAACTACACTATGCTTTTTTCCCCCCAGAATCTTGACATCAGAAGAGACGGAGGTTGACGTTTTTTTAATTTTTTTTTTATAATGACATTAATATTAACGTAGCTTTTCGTAGGACAGATGACAGGACAGAAAGCTCCGCCCCATGCTTAAAGTTCCTAAGCTTCAAAGACCCCCCAAAAAAAAAAAGTTCCTGGGTTTCCAAAAAGGTACTTTGGTTCCACTGCAGGAACCTATTTAGGGCTTTAGGAACTTAAATTGGGTTCCATCAAAGATCCCATGGATTTTATTTGCTGAAACTTTTATAACTTTCGCTACAGAGTCAGTACTTCTTTGTAAACCAGGTACAATTGGGGGTGGAGCTTGCTCACAACCTGACCAACGCTTGCCTCTTACCTGCCATTTTAAACTTTGGTGTTTAATCAAGAATCGATAATTAAACAGAAAAGTTCTAAACAAACATCACGGTTGTGCAAGAACACATCTGGGAAAGTTCTCACTCAGGAAAGTTCCTCAACTCTTCTGTTTCTGCATCTTTGGTATTTTTTGACGGACACCTTAACGTCCTCGTGAACCGCTAGCGCCTTTCACCACACAGTGACTGCACGCAGTACGTAAACGACTTGCTGTGTGTGTGTGTGTGTGTGTGTGTGTGTGTGTGTGTGTGTGTTTGAGAGTGTGTTTTGAGTGCGTATGGAAAATTAAGATGAAGAACAATTTTAAACCAAAAACAAAACAATGAGATATGAGTAAAGAGTGAATTATGGACAGATGCGTCACGGCGTGTCGCTTTTCTCTTGCTTCTTTCATGCGTACTAATAGCCAGAAACGAATGAGGCGGCCATTTTGGGAGTGTAAAAAGAACAGAGAGAGAGAGAGAGATAGCGGTGTTCTCTGGTGCAGAGGAAAGGCAGCAGGACAGGGATGAAGGGATGATGAAGGAGAAGAGGAGGATGACGTAGTCAGCCATCTTTTTGCGATTTCACGGGTTTTCAGCCAATTACCTCCGAGCAACAGATCACCTGCGGGACGCGCTCCGTTTCCATGTGCGACGCGTCACCGTTGACGACACAAGGCTCCTCCTCTTGCTCCTCAGCCACAACGCAGGGAGTGGGCGGAGCTTCGGCGTCATCAGCGTGACCATTGGGTGCTTCATCAGGCGTCACCAAGACTTCTTCTCCGGATACTTCCTCTTCTACCAGCGCTGGTGGCTCCTCCTCTTTCACGGACTCGCTGACCGGTTGTGGCTCTGCCTCTGCCTCTGCCTCTGTGGGTGTGGCTTCCTGTTTAAGCTCCGCCTCTTGCTCCTGCTCCTCTTCAGGCTCCTCTTTTATAAGATGGGTGGAGTCTCTGGAGGCAGGAAGCTGAGCTTGATACTCCGCCTCCTCCTCACTCTCGCTCTCCGACGTGCCGCTCTTCTCCGGCTCCACCTCCTCTTCTTTTGCTTCCGGGGCTTTCTCGGTAACCACGGTTACCACAGTAATCGCCTCAGGGGCAGGGGCGGGGCTTTTGGGCTTGTCCGTTTTGGCCTCCTCGATAACGATGATCTCCTCCACGACTTCTATAACCTCGGGCTGACCGTTAAGCCCTGAATTCTGTTCGTTCTATAACAGACCAAAAAAAAAAAAAAAAGACAGACAGACAGACAGACAGACAGATAGACAAAGGATGGAGAGAAAAAAAAGGAAACAATGACCAACACAGATAAACAAAATAAAAACAAAAGAAAAAATGGAATGGACAAAAACAATGAACTAAATCACAGTGAAAAAAAACAATTAACAAGCAGGAACATAAAACAGATGAATCAACATATATATGACTAGATATACGGATGGTTGGATGGACAGATGGATGGATGGATGGATGGATGGATGGATAGTGATAAGCAGTGTGTTAGGTTTGAGGTGAGGTGAGAGTTAGCTTGGTGTTAGGTTGCATTTAGACACCACCTTGCTGATGTCACCGCTGTCAGACAGGGCGCTCTCGAGGTGGGCGGGGTTTATCTGTGGAACATAAATGGTAACCATAGGCAACTGTCACTCAGAGCACGTCACATCCAGAATGTTTTTACGATGACGAGAAGCACCGTATCCACAAACATACAAGCAAAAAAAAAAAAAAGAATTAATGTGAATGACTTTCAAACACATTCTTTAAAGCTTTTGTCCGGTCTGGTCTCTCGGTTATCGGTATTGAATATTTTAAAAAAAGATGTTAATAGCACAGTGCAGCTAATTATCTTTTAAACTAATTAGTCTCACTTTAAACAGTTCCAGTACAAAGACACTCTGTAAGAGAATAGAAGCCTTTTCAAAGGGAGACTCCCAATTAGTTAGCTAATTTAGACGAGGTTTAAAAATCCAGTTTTTCCAAAACGAGACCAAACCTGGACACAAACTTCTAAAAAAATGACAACGTAAATGAGCAGAGTTAGCCATTGCACATAATGAGAGAGAGAGAGAGAGAGAGAGAGAGAGAGAGAGAGAACAGAAAATGAGAGAAAACGGGGACGAGCGAGGAGGAAGTTTAGCGTCAGAAGGCAGAGAGCACCTCGGACCGTGCAGCGACAGCGCCCTCTGCTGGAGAGACCGCGCCATTGCGGGACTCGGGGGCGCCAGAGAAACACACTTTACGCAGAAACAGAGAGGTGAGCTCCTCTTCTAAACTCTACACACACAGACACAGACAAACACCAGGGGAAAGTGGGACAGGTGGAGGACAGGAAAAGAGGGACAAAGAGGACAAAGAGAGAGAGAGAGAGAGAGAGAGAAAGACCCAATTATTCGGGTCAGTAAATTGTCTTGTAGCAGTGAGTCAAACTTGAACTTGGCTGGACTTGTTTCCAGCCATCGTTTGTTAAAAAATAAACACTGTTTTCTTCGAAGGAGCGTCCAGCTGAGCCTCGACCTCCGGGATTATCCACACCGTTCCTGAAGAAGCGAGAGAGGAGCTAATGCTGTCCTGATACGGCACCTAAGCTGGGTCTAAAGTGATGCTCTATACGCAATAAACGACAAAGAGTTTTGGGTTTCATTTCACATGCCTAAAATGGTAAACCCCACAAAATGGCGCACTTAGTCACAGGAAAGGGTGTGGACCCTCCATGTGATCATTAACAAGCTTTATTTCTTCATGCGTGTGGAGTAAAGGGTCACTACTTGCTACTACAGAGAACTGTAATAACTGTAATAACAATAAAATCCCAGGGAACAATGTGTGAAATATTAAACGCTGCCTTAAATGAAGAAGGAAGTGTGATGAGATGCTGAGGTGGGCGTGGTCTAATATTCTAACGAGTAAGCTTGATTGATAGCCCTCTCTGTGACTCTCGGCCCGCGAGCAACCAAACACGACGACATGAGTCAAGACTGCTCAACCTCCATCTAGCAACCACGCACGTTATACGCTGAAGCTTACGCTAGCTTACCCAAGATTAGCCCCACCCTCTTTGCACAGAAAGAGGAGAAATGTCACCAGTTAGTCGGAATTTGCAGATCGTAACCAAGTGCATTAGGAAACAGTTGGAGGTGATTTTAGTTCCCTGGGACGTCATGACTGTGAGAAGAAATCGCTTCCATGAAGCAGCCTTTAAACCCATAGAAAGCAGCCGGATATAGAACCTGGAAGAACAGCGAGACCTGATCGTGAACCAAGAGAAACAACTGAGAGTCAGGTGGCCCTCAAGAGAAGAGGAAAGGAAGGAGCGGAACAACCAGGTGAAAAGAAGTGCACATAGACAACCAAGTGATGGAGTGAAGATGGAGAGGGTGATGCCACTCTGTCCCAGGAAAAAAAAAAAAAAAAAAAAAAAAGCTTTTCACATGTACGACATTGCAAACACGTGCACCGAAAATCACCCGGAAACAAACACGATAGCAGTAAATAATAATACAAAAAAAAAGTTACAGTGGAAAGATCAAGCAAATGAAGCAGAATAAAAGAAAGACATCGATTATAAATCTTGCACAGAAAACAGCAGGAAATTCAAATCCAAAGCCAAGCACCAATCAGATTGCATGATTCTCCCAGCAGGGGCAAATAAGGTGCAGATCATCAGGTGAAGAACACAGTTTTGGAGAAAACTGCCCTTTTTTTTTTGCTGAGCCCAGATCAGAGTGAGCATGAAAGAACATCCACTTGGGCGACCACTAGAGACTTTGAGCATGGACCACTGTTGGACAATGACAGTTAAAAGAGACGACTGTTAAGGGGACTACAGTTTGAGGAGGGAAAACTGTCGGAGGAACGACAACCGTCTGGACTGCGACTGTTGAGTTGGCTGTTGAGGGGACGACAGTTTGGGGGACAGTGACTGTTGGGGGGATGATGACAGATGAGGGACGACAATTGTTGAAGAAACAACTATTTGGAACTGGTGAACTGGTGACTGTTTGGAAAGACGACAGTTGTCGGGATGGTGACTGTTGGAGGGACGGCGATTGCTGGAGAGGACGACTGTCGGAGGGATAACTGTTGGGAGGACAATGACCGGTGAAAGGTCGACAAGGCCTATTGGGTGGACAGATGACTGTTGATAATGTCAACTGCTGGGGACAACGACTGTTGGGAGATGACAACTGTGGTGGGGGAGAGAGTTCAGGGTTTGTTGCAGGGAAGACAGTTGGATGGAACGATTGTCGGCGGGACATCAACTGTTGGGAGGGACGGCGACTGAGGGACATCTGTTGGGGGGAATGACAGTTGAGGGACACGGCTGTTGTGGTGGACACTGCTGAGATACAGTAATGTTGGAAAGGACGACTGTGTTGGAGCAGGCGACTGTTGGGGGATGGATTTGGCATTTGGAAATAAATCTGTGTTAACACTCCTGTGGTCAGTTAACTCTAAGCTGCTACAGGGGCAGGACGAAGCGTTCGGCAGCTCACGCCCTGAACTGACAGGACAGGATCATAAAAAATCCTACTATGCCAATCCATTTACGCCGTAGTGCTCCAAAAAGTAAAGGAAGAAGCAAGTCCCTGCAGACGTCCATGCTTAAAGCCCCTAATGTCAGAGTCGCAAAGCCGTCCACCGTTGATTTAAAGTGGAAGACTGGCTTTGGGAGAACAGGAAGTAGTCATGAGGCAGCCGGGATTGTTTAAGAGACCTCTCAGGGTGACTTTGGGTTACAGGCACAAGCCAGTGTTTTGGTCTTTACACTGATTTCATGATTTTAAATCTGACAAATTAAAATCTCAGGCACTAGAGAGACGAGATAAACAAGTCCGGCTGCCACGTGGAAAAAACAAATTTAAAGAGAGAGAGACAGCAGAGTGAGCGCTGCATGCAGGCGTGTCGGCTCGCGGGGTCTGTGGCGTGAATCCCGGCGCAGAAGCACACGTACCCCTGGGACGGGCGGGCGCAGGCTGGTGGCGGCGGGGCTGCCCGTCAGACGCTTTTCCCACTGACTGGGCCGGGGCTCTGGAGCCGCCTCCATAAAACTGCGCTTTAGCTCGCTAATGCTAGCCTGATGCCTCAAAACATCCTCCTGAGTCTTATCCAGATCCTATTGCCACGGCAACCGGTGGGCAGGGAAGGGGAATCAACATCCACGTCGTTAATGTGAGAATACACAGTCATGGAGCAGAGTGTGTGCCAAGCCTCACTGCTGGAACATCAGGAACGCCCCGATTCCGTCAAATGGCACCCGAACGGGGCCAACGAGGGGCGGGGCTTAGCTTTAATCAGCCAATCAGAACCAATCCATTCATTGCATCATCACCTGTACTGACTAGCTTTACAAACCAAGTTTACATCTTATGTAAAATTAGCTAGCTATGTTTTTTCCTCTTCTTTTCTGTTTCTTCTTCCATTTCCTGAATCTTTCTTTCTTTATCTCTTTTTTTCCTTTTACCTTTCCCCCCTTTACCTTCATCGCTCTTTCCTCTTTTAACTTCCTTCTTTCTTCACACATTCCCTTTATTTGTTTCTTTCACCCGTCTTTCTTTTCTCGATTCCTTCCTTCTGTCTTTCATTCTTGATTTTTTCTTTCATCACCGATTCTTCCACTCACGCCTGAATACTGACATCTTGATTCATTTCTTCTTTTTTTTTTTTTTTGAACTCTTCCATTTTTGATTCACTTTAATTTTTTCCTGATTTTCTCTTTCGTTCTTTGATGTTCTTTCTTTCATTCTTACATATCGATTGCTTGATTCTTTCATTTCTTTTATCTTTCCTCATTCATTCATTCATAAATCTCGATTCTTTCTCGAATCGTTCATTCCTGCGTCTCGATTTCTTGATCCTTTCATTGTTTCGTAATTCTTCTGTCCTTGATTCTTTTTTTCCTTCTTCTTTCTCACTAGCTGCCTTGCTAGCAAAAACTGGTTAGTAGTTTTCATTAGACAGTTAAAGAGTTTAACTGGGTCACTGGGTTCAGTTACGCAATAACAGTTTACTTAACGTTAGCTGACGTACGAAATTCAGACTACGATTTTTTTTGTATGCAATAAAACGACTGATCTCACATCACTACGCTGTAGCGTAGCTACTACAACGCGACGATACGATCACGTTAGCTAAACCGCTCCGAGGTTATTTTATGCTAATTCTTAAGTTTTATCAAGAAGTGAAAGGTTAATGTAGCGGTAATGTCACAACACAAATATTTTATGATTGGCTGATCAAATGTAACTTAAGCCCCACCCCTTCTTGACCCTGGTGCTGTCCGTCACCGGGCGTGTGTGTGTGTGTGTGTGTGTGTGTGTGTGTGTGTGTGTGTGTGTGCGCGCAGCAGTGAGCCGAGGCTTTACAGGTTTCCCCCCACAGCGTAGCTGCTGAAACATTCGAGAGTGAAACACACACAGCAGCCACGCGTTTAAAGGCCGTGTTCCATTTCTTCCGATATTTAGTTCTTTCTTTTTCTTTCATTTTATTTATCCTTTACATTTCTCTTAATTTAGTGTCTTCTCTTCGTTCCATTTTTTCCCCCTTTCATTCCAGTCATTTCCTTCTATCCTGTCCTCTTTTTTCAAAATCTTTTTTATTTCTCGTTTTTACATTTCTTTTAATTACATCCTTACTTTCTTAACCTCGTTCTTTTTTCTCATTTTTTCTATTTTTAACGTTTTCTTAGTCACTTTTTTTTCCCTCTTGAATATTGAACGGTCTGTACTGAATTCTCTTTTTCCCTTTCTTCTCATTTTTCCTTTATTTTTTCCCCTTTTCTTTTTCTTCATTACTTTTCCACTCTCTTACTCTCTCTAAACATCACCCCTTTCCCTTACTTTTTCTAATTTATAATATTTTTTGTACTTCATACTTCACACTTCATAATTTTTTTTTTCCCTTTCTTTTCCTTTCTTCACTTTTACTCATTTCTGTTCACTTTCTTTTTCCCTCCTTTCAGGAGAAAAAAGTACGTCGTTACTTTTCTGCTCTCTTACTCTCTTTCTTAAGCTTCTTTTTTTCTTTATTTTTTCCTAAATCTTTTTTCATCGCATTAAAAAAAATCTGTTTTTCCTCATTTTTATTTACTTAACGTTTTTCCCTTTTATTTTTCTTTATTACTTTCTTACTCTCTCTCTCCGTTAACCTCAGTTTTTTCCCCCTTTCCCATTTTTTGTTAATTTCCAGTTGCATTTTTTGTTCTTTCTTTCCCTTTATCTTTCCCTTTATCAGTGTTATCAGTGTATGAATCCGTTACTCAGAGCTCTTCACTACTCTCCTGCGTTCGAACTGTCTTGATCACGCTCTTTTTGTTTGTTGTACCTCATTTTTCCCCCCCCTCGATGTCCGATTTCATTTGGAAAACTTCCCACCCTTTTTTCTTTTCTTTCTCTCGGCGCGGTCGTGCAAACAGCGTCGACGTGATTGTAGTAATATTTACGTTTCTCAGAATAATCGCTTTTTAGTGTAGAGGATTATTTTGTGTGTGTGTTTCACTCACGATGAACACGATCAGTAATCAGTAATGTTAAGTACACACACACGCACACACACGCACACACACACACACACACACACGCACACGCACACGCACACGCACACGCACACGCACACGCACACGCACACGCACACACACACGCACACACACACGCACACACACACGCACAC
>CM074986.1:22466607-22469107 GCA_037576825.1 Pangasius krempfi
TTTTATTTAGATCTCTCTATCCCTTGTGTGTCTCCTATATATACAAAAAAAAAAATGTGTGTGTGTGTGTCATACACACACACACACACACACACACACACACACACACACACACACACACACACACACACACACACACACAGCCCTCACCCTGACCTTCAAGATGTCCAGCCTGATAGAACTTGTGTGAGTGTGTCCACTCGAGTCCGCGCCCCCCCAATGTTCTAGCTTTCAGGTCTCTCTCTGCCTGTGTGTGTGTGTGTGTGTGTGTTGTACAAGTCGTTCCCTATTATTTCTTTTCTCTTGCTTTTTTTCTTCCAGAAGAGATTGGGAAGACAGGAGAAGTCAGCGGCCCGTGGACTGCAGGAAAGCAGCGCAGGAACTCAGACAGAGAGAAGTAGGATGGTAAACAGCGGCTTGTTTTTCTGCTCTAATGCGCTCCCCTGCTGAGACGCCTTCGTTATTCTCAACCTGTGGAACATAAACACCACAACTCCAAAATAGAGCGCGGGGTTCGTTCCAGGCTGGAGCAGGAAAAACAAGAATGCGTTGCAAAGAGAATATTTAAAAAAAAAAAAAAGTTAAAATCTCTGAAACTTCCTGTTTTGCCCTTCATACCCAATGACGCATTTCCACATCACCACCAGGTTGTTGGGTTTTTTTTCCCTGAAAATGTCGTAAATGAATTCATTTCTTTTTCCCCCCTCAGCTCTCAGCAAGAAAGACGTGCGGCTTTTCTCCAAAGGAGGCGACTCCAGCTGTGAAAATCACACCTCTTTCCACTGCACTATCGCTCACACTCATGCTGTGATTTGATTAAACATTCCGGAGGTGTTTGGCGCTGATCTTTTACCGTGGCCCGTGAGTGACGATGCTCCTCTTCTGCTTTCTTTTGGGTTTTGTTTCTTTTGATGGTCCTTTTTTCTTTTCACTGATCGTTTCTTCTCTTCAATCAGCATTTCTGTACAGCGCAGACCTTTCCAGAGTTACTCATTTAAAAAAAAAAAAAAAAACCCACCGTGTGAAAGTCTTGCCTTTTCCACTCTAAAAATAATCCAGGGTTTCTACATGGTTCAGACGACCCATTTAGTCGCCATTAATAATAAAGAGTCTGTGTGTGTGTGTGTGTGTGTGTGTGTGTGTCATTTATAAGAAGCAGATAAAGAGCCGAACTGTTATGGCATCATCAGATGTAAAGGTTTATATATCAGTAATAAGCGAGATGTTTGGAAATCATGGTTCCTAGTTGTTATTAATTATTAGGAAAAAAAAAACAGGGTTCTTTAAGGGTTCTTTTAACGGTTCTACCTTTCTCAGGAGATTCTGAAGCTGTTTCCTGAAAGCCACAGAGACCCCTGTGTTTTAGTTACTACATCTAACCAATCATCTCTAAGCATGTGATATGTCCATCCATCCATCCATCCATCCATCCATCCAGCTAAGCATTCAACCATTAACCCATCCATCCATCATCCAGTTACCAATTCCTTTAACCATCCATCTATCCTTTCCTCTTTCTTTCCCTCCCCAACTGTAGCATAAAGCAGTGAACTGGAATTTTACATCATGATTTATTATAATATGGGTTTTTCAAATCTACCCCTCCATCCATCTCTCCATCAAACCATCCATCCAATACAATTATCCATCCAATCAATCATCAAACCATCCATCAATCTCACTATCCATCCATCCAACTATCCTTCCTTCTAACCATGCAAATATCCATTCTTCATTTTGTCCCTCCCTTTATCCATCCATCCATCCATCCATCTGTTTAATAATGCAGTAAACTGGAATTATACATCATGGTTTATTACAATATGGGACTTTCCTAGCCATCCATCCATCCTTCTCACTATCCATCCCTCCATCAAACTGTCCATCCATCTCACTATTCATCAATCCATCTGACTACCCATCCATTCAATAATGCATCCATTCTTCTGTTTAATAAAGCAGTAAACTGGAATTTACAATGTTTCTTACAATACGGGTTTTTCAAATACATTCATCTAACTATCCATTCCACCAGCAAACAACCCATCCATCCATCCATCCATCCATCCATCCATCCATCCATGCAACTGTTTAATAAAGCAGTAAACATTACTGCAATGTGTTTTCACATGTAGTTTTTTTTTCCTTCTCCATTTTTTTGTTCACTAGATGTTTGTGAAATGTTATTCTTTTGTAAAATTATTTTTAAATAAATGGTTGATCTATTAGACACCGTTTGTGAAGAACGGAACAAAGGGGTTAAAAACAGTTATACAAAAACCCGACTGAACTTTTGCTTCTGGGCTTTTGGATGAAATCCTGAAATCTGCCCTTTTCTTTTTAAGTGTCCAATTTGTGGGTGAAAATCAAATGGGGAACGAAGCTTAAATTGGCCTCTGAAGAAGCAGCTGTGGAGAAGTTACACTTTTTACTTTTTCGTCTGAAAGGTCCATAATTACTCTCTCTGTAGCTGGTTGTAATTAGACTTTCTGCCTTGGAC
>CM074986.1:22471607-22513851 GCA_037576825.1 Pangasius krempfi
ATTTTATCTTTTTCTGTCTTTCTCTCTTTCTCTGCCCTGCCCCCACCCCCCCTCTCCGTCTGTCTCTTCCCTTCCCTTCTCTCTCTCTCTCTCTCTCTCTCTCTCTCTTCCTCAGTCTCATTATGTCTCTGTGTCTCTCGCCCTCCCTCACTAGGTTCATAATGGAGCGCTGTTTGTGTGCGAAACTTGATGCACCTCTTAAACTGAAAATAACTAACAGTGACACCCATTCCCCCCCGAGGGCCCACCGGGGCATGAAGATCCCTCACACACACACACACACACACACACACACACACACACACACACACACACACACGTGGGTACACAGGGGATCCTGTACTCTCACACAGCCTCTGTGACACTCACTCAGAGAAACAGAACCTTCATGTTCCCCTCACGGTTCTGAAGCGTAGTGTGTGTGAGCTCGTCCTGCTCGTCCCCCTGCTCGCTCGCTGGAGGAAGTCTGTGCAGAGAACATTATTAATCTGCTCAGACAGCAGGAGAGCGCGGGGATATCTAGTGGCAAAGAGTAAGGACGGCAGGACCTTGCCTGCAACGGCTAAAAATAAAACGCACGTATGTGTTTAATCCAGAGTTAAACCGCTTCAGTCAGAACGGAAACATGACCTCGCTGAACCTCGTCATTAACAGGAGAAGAAACCTCTCTTTTCTCATCATTCTGGCGATCAGGTGCTTACCGGTACACCCTCTTCCTCAACTCCTCTTCCCATCCAAGCCACATTTACAGGATTTACAAAGAGACCAAAAAAAACCAAAAACCTCAGACCATAAATAAAACAATGGGCAGACACCATGATGTTTCCTCCTCCTTTTTTTTCTTTTTTTTTTTTTTTTTTCCTCCCGAAGAGCAGGTTGGGATGGAGATGCCTTTTTTAAACAATATTTAAAAGGCCATAGAACATAAATGTAAAAAATACTTCATTCAGAGTTGCATTATTTGTTTATTGAAAATCCCTCATGATAATCCGAGCTCTCGCTTTAAATTACACAAGAACACACTGGGTCTAAAAACAGGTTTACTGCATTGTTTAGTTTTTATGTTGTTTTGAGTGCTTTCACTTTTGAACATTTGTAAAGTGTGTTGGGTCTTACGCACTCTCTCTCTCTCTCACACACACACACACACACACACACACACACACACACACAGAGAGCAGAAATTGTCCCATGATACAGCGCTGACCTCAGTGTGACCCCTCAGCTCAGAGTCCCGTCTTTCTCTGTCCCTGTCACTCCCTCTTTCAATCCTTCTTCCTCTTTGTCTCCCTCTGTCTTGCTATCGCTCTGTCTATTACTCCTTGTCTATCTCCCTCTTCCTCTGTCTCTCTCTCCCTCCCCTTGTCTTTCTGTCCATCTCTGTATGTCTCTCTCCCTCTTTCCCTTAATTTCTCTCTCTCTCTCTCTCTATCTCTCTCTCTCTCTCTCTCTCTCCCTCTGTCTCTATCTCTGCAGATTTGGGACAGTAGTTCAGTCAAACCACTCACTCACTCACTCACTCACTCACTCACTCACTCACTCACTCACTCACTCACTCACTCACTCACCCTCTCTCTCTCTCTCTCTCACACTTCTCTACTTTCTGGCTTTAACTGTACTGTAAGTGACAAATAGCACTATAAGAGGCATTGATCTGTGCTCCCTGTAGGCCGACGTCCCGTGTGTGTGTGTGTGTGTGTGTGTGTGTGTGTGTGTGTGTGTGTACATTGAATCTGGCCTCTAAACTCCAGCGCTCACTGCTATTGACTCGTCTTTAAAGAGACCAGACACATAGCCATGGCTGGCATTTACTGGCCTCATCGATCCCAAACGCACACACTCGCACACACTCGCACACACTCGCACACACTCGCACACACTCGCACACACTCGCACACACTCGCACACACCGTTCACAGGGACTCGGCGGATGCTCCACAAAAACGAATTAAAAACGTGAGTAAGGAGACGTTTATTTAACATGGAAGGAGTCTCCAGCGTCATCGCTTTGTAACAGTCAGGGGTAAAGCCGACATCTTCAGGACAGAGGAGTTTCGCATTTTCCCGGTAACAAACAACGGCAAGCTGCCTTTTTTTGGTCTTCAAAGAAAGAAAGAAAGAAAAAAAAAAGAGGCTGTTGCGGGAACGCCCGTTTATAGCTGCTATAACGTAAGTAAGAACAGGAACGAACTTTTTTTGCTAACGATAAATGTAACTATAATTGGATAAAAAGTATAATGTTTCGTTCATTAATAAATGAAACACTGTAGGCAAATTGCTGCGGTATAAGAGGAATAAAACACTCGGGACGTGCTGTTAGAGGAAACCTCCCCATCACACAGTTAACTCATCGTCATGGGAATACAGAATAATGCCCGTGGTGTGATTTTTGTTCTCTCAGAGCCGAACACTCCTCTCTCTCTCTCTCTCTCTCTCTCTCTCTCTCTCTCTCTCTCTCTCTCTCTCTCTCTGAGGTGTGAACGTTAATAAGTGCAGACAGCTGACGCATGTTTAATCGCTCTAACCTGCTTTGTTGAACCGCTGCGCTCCGGGGACATCAGTTCGGCCGGCGCTGTGCCACTCCATCCCCTCTCTCCTTCACGCTCCTATTTTTACCGCCCTAACGAGGTTCGGGCCGAGCAGAGGCCGGGCACGACGGCTCCGCAGGTGCACTCTGGGAGAGAAAGAAAGGATGGCTGTGTCGTGGCCTCATCCCTGAGGAGGGCCTGAGAGGTGATGCTCCACCAGCTGGCGTTTGTCAGGTCCGGGAGGGAGAGAGAGAGAGAGAGGGAGAGAGGGAGAGAGGTCTGAGGTGAGGAGCATGTGGAGCGATGATGGACGTGGGAATTATCTGACCTTCGTCTAACGATATTAAACCGTTACTGTCAGCGATCCAGGACGTTAAAAAAAAAAAGGGTATATGTATTTGACGTTACGCAGAATTTATTCTGTTTTGATGGCTGTGGCTTGGCACAGCGCCCGAGAGGTTATGAAGAAGGGAAAAAAAGGAGGGATGATAAAGTCATTGTAATGTCATGCGTAAGATGAGCAAGAGAGGAAACAATTTGTAGAGGTAAATTAACAGAGCATAAATTATTCAGGCAGTCAATAAGCGGCTAAAAATGACTCTGTGGAAAAGGTTCGTCTTCACAAGATGAGTGTGTGTGTGTGGAAGCTGACAGATGAGTGTGGTGTGTGACAGATTAGAGTGTGAGGTCAAGGTCAGTAGCAAGGCCGTGAAAGGGGGCATGCAGCACAGCTCCGATTGCCCGCCCTCACCGAGTGTGCTCATAAATTATGGCACCCTAAAATGAACAGGCTGAGTTATGATTCATGTCAGATCCACTGAAGCTTCCTCACAGGAAGAGAGAAACTCGCCACGGCATCAGCATCTTCATTCCTGCAATATCGTTGGTTTAAATTCAGATAAAAGCTGATTTCAGCTCTCTTTTAACGAGATCGCAATAAAATCTGATCTGACTTCTATAACAGACTGAGATAGTGTGTGTTCTCCGTGTCAGATCCTCTAACGATAGACCTGAAAGAAAATGACTACGCTTACGTCAATCATCCGGAATTCAGCTCATGCATGTTTCGTTTACGTTTCACCACCACCATCTAATCTGTAGCTGTGATGCCAGTTTGCCGTCCTCCTATTGGTGGGTTTTAGAGAGGCGTCGTGGCAGAGCTCACACACGGACAACAAAATTGGACGCGTTCCGTGTTCTAAGACACCGATCTCAACTCACGATCAGAGAATTATTTTATGGTGCGCTTTAGGAGGTTTTAATGGCCGTCACTCAGCACTGAAATCCTAAAACTTCTGTCCTAATGATGTAACTGAACTCACTAGACTTTGTGGATGGACCTTCATCTGTTCCCTTTCTGTCAAAACAGTCGTTTCCTCTCAACATCCACACCTCCCCTACACACAACTCTCTTCTCTTCACTTCGATTCTATTTATATAGCACCTTTAACAATAGACTTTGTCACACAGCAGCTTTACAGATTATCCGGATATAGATTTAGATCCCTAATGAACAAACCGGAGGAGACAGTGGAGAGGAAAAACCTCCCGAGACGACATGAGGAAGAAACCTTGAGAGGAACCAGATGCAAAAAAATTACATCAGCAGTGATTAATGTGATGATCACAACAAGGACTATTCCTGCAGCACCATACGAAACTCCTGTTAGATTTATTTCAGCGCTCGCCATCTTGTCATTCACATGTCACCATATTTATAGTTTCATTTCTTATTTTTAAAATTGTTTCTTGCGTTTATTTTACATCATATTATGGGCCGAAATATCGCGAATTTCGAGCTGCATTTAAAATACTTTATCTGATGGCTACAAACATTTTTTTTTTAATTTAAAAATAACATTTATTCATAAAAAATAACACTAAAAATCAGAATAAAAAAAAACCAACAACTTTGTTTTTGAATCAGCTGCTTCCAGTCAGTTTATAATAATTTAAAAAATGTCCACAAATATCCATATTTTGAAAGCAAATGTGAAAAAAAATGCTATTTTCTTCTTCAGTCTGCATTTTCTATCCCTGATTTTTTTTTTCCCACTTGTGTTGAAAGGTGGTGGTCTAGACTCTTTTTGTAAAACCCCATCTCGGACGCTTCTGCTCAAGAAAAATCTCAGAGGCATGAACTACACTTTGGTGATTTTAATAATCTGAAATCCACTTAAGCAGCTGCAGAACCCGACTCTGAATACCAGGAACTTTTTCTGCGTAAACAGAGACGGAACTTTTGACCTCGCCGACTCTGAATACGAAGTCTACGACTTTAGCCTGGACACGATCAAACAGCTGATTGGTCGCTGAGAAGAGTCGACTCGCCCTAACGAGATGTGACTCTGAATTAATTCTGAGCTCTGGTAAGATTCTACATTCTTCATCTCTCTTCTCACGCTCTAATCCATCCGTTTAAATGGCACCAAGGATTAAGCTTCGACCAGAGATTACCACACACACACACACACACACACACACACACACACACAAACACACAAACACTTGGAGTCAATCGGCTCGTCGCAATGAGATTCCATCACATCTGAACCAGTGCTGTATATCGTGCAGTAAGAGTTCCTCTGGGAGAAATTCAGAGGATTTACACGTGTCTCGTAGCTGAAGGCTGCGGGGGGGAAACAGGCTGCTACGGTGACTCACGCAGTTACCCCACGTCGCTGCTTTGTCACGCCGAGCCCATTTTTCCTGCCTCGCCTCGCTGGTGAATGCGTCATGCAGAGTGACAGCATGGCGTGAGTCAACACGGCTCCCGGTCCTGATGGCTGAGGACGCCGTTCGAACAGTTGGCTTTGTTAGACAGTGATAAATGGAGATTTCTGAACGTAACGCCGCCGCGGCGCTCGGTGGAACGTTACTGGAACGCGATTCATCACGACACGGACACGAGAAAGGTGGCAGTTCAATTTACGAAAGAAAGGACGGAGTGAATAAATTAGCGGGAATGGGCAGAAACCTTGTTTTTGGAGAATGGGGTGTAATTGAAACAAGTGTGGAAAAGAAATAAACGACAGCGTCGAGCACCTGGAAGTCATCACCGTTCTTATCAAGGTTCTCTTAACTAGCATTAATTAGACGACGTCATCACGTTAACAAACAGCGCCATCAACTAACGATCACCTCCAGGACTAAAAATAAGTCCATTACTAACAGTATGTACTAAATAATTATAAGGGCTTATTAATTACAGAAATTAAGATTCATTTAATTAGCATTATTTACTGCATGAGTTAACATTAAAACAACAACATCTGCGCTAACAGCAATATCCAAAACGTATGCAAATTTATATTAATTTATGTACAATTTAAAAATATTCATTTTATTTCATTGCCCCTTTGGGGAACCGTTAAAGATTCTCTCTACAACAATTTGGGTTTCTATCAGAAAATATTCCAAGTAGAACTTTTTTGAAAGCTAAGAACCCTGAAGGAGAAACTCTGAGTGGGTAAGTTTTCAGTACAAGCTCCAAAACTGGTCTTTTTATTTTCTTCTTAATACCTAGAACCTGTCTTCTAGGTTCTTCCAGGGTTCTTTAGGAGTTCACTGGATAATGGAGGGTTCTTATCTTCCAGAAACGACTCGGAACCCTTTCTGATAGCGAAACACTCTGTTGTAGGGTTCCACATAGAACCTTTAAAGTGCTAAAGTAACTACTACGCTCTTAGATTATTAACATTACTCATATCGTATTTATTCTGCCTCCAAAGAAATAGATTTTGAATAACAGCAAATTTAATCATTTTAAACCTGTATATAGAGTTGTTTTTTTTATTTACTGAATTTAAATCTTCTCCAGTAAAACTGTCGATGCACTTGCAGATAATTTACTGTAAAATAGACGCTTCATAATAACATAATATTCTCACAAGCTTAAATTCTACATGTCTCACTTGCTAAGATATTTTTAATACGTCATAAATATCGTTAAGAAATTGCAAAAAAATCATTTAGCATACATTAAATTAAAGGTGCAGTCTGTAATGTTTACTGTGAAGATACTGTTAGAAAAAATGTTTTGCAATAAATCCATTTAATTTAAGGATTCTCTTTATAATTATCCAGCCTAAATATTAGCCCCGCCCCCTAAGTGTAACTAATCAGTGCATCGCCACACATTTTTTCTGTTTCGACACAGGAGGCGGAGTCGAGGGAAGCAAGACGGCAGATGGCGCTAGACATGACGCTGCTCCTTTAAAAGTGTTATGTTACGATCGATTACTTCAACGATTAAAATAAATCCACCTGTTTAACAAGATTAGAATTTTTTTCCCCTCTATGTACACAAAGCCCTGCCCACATAATCTACATTGGTTCAACTAGAGTTAGCATCTTAACTAGAGTTAGCATCTTAAGTAGAGTTAGCATCAGCAAGGACTGTCATGACATCACTGTCATGCGCACTCAGAAAGTTGAAAGTTGAGTTATAACACTATAGACACACACTGAACCAGTTTTGTGGGCGTGTCCAAAAAAATGACACAAACAAGCGATGTGTGCTGAGGCCAAGGCTCATGGTAATTTTTTTTTTGTTTATCAGGTTCTACATATTTTTCAATGTTATTTGTACTAATGAGATATTTAAAAAAAGATTAAATTACAACACGTTTAAATGACTGAACGTCCGTCGGTTAATAACGTTTGTTACGTGAACCTTAATGTAAGGTGAACTCTGTTGGTAAGGTACAATGAAAGGCATTACAGTTAGCATGATGTTAGCCATTTTTCACTGACAATTTTTTACTTTCCTTCTGTTCGGAGTGACTTTGCATTTAAGTCTTTGTGTCGAGGTTCTTTTTTTATTGCTTCAAGACAAGAAAATAGAAACACGCATAAAAAACACGCTGAGCTTCACCGACCCGTAGCGGTGATCTGATCATAATGACACATTTGCATAGATCTCGCAGTGTTAAAAGCGTGATGGTGAGGAGAGGCGTGGAGGGAGAAGTGGAGGTGGAGGTGGAGGTGGAGGGAGAAGTGGAGGTGGAGGTGGAGGGAGAAGTGGAGGTGGACTAAACGCAGACGAGCCGACACTGACCGCTAAGAAAGGGCATGATGGAAGGTTTGCTATAAACTCCTCATGAAAGCGAAGGACGAGCTCTTAGCAACCGGGCGACAGCGTTCGATCAGGCAGCCGATGGACTCGGAGGTGGGGGGAGAGAGAGAGAGAGAGAGCGAGAGAAAGAAAGAGACAGAGAGAGAGAAACAGACCGAGAGAAAGAAAGAGAGAGTGATAGAGAGACTGTTCCATCATGGCCTGCTCTCTGGAACAGATGAAGTGAAGGAAGAGTGAACAGCTTCTTTCGATCTTTTTTCTTTCTGAATGGAAAGACAGCACGTTTTTCAACACTCCCCCTTACGACCCGGTTCACGTTTAACACGCGTTTGCATAGTCGCCTGCATACGTTTTATACGTCTGGAGGACTAAAAACGACGCCCACTAGGGGGCAGTGTGTGCGTTTCGAAGCTGAAGTTACACAGTGAAGATCAGACTATTAAATCAACCGACATTATTATGAGAGATTATTTCTCTCGTCTCACAAAATGGCTGCCATGCATACACACAGCACTCCTGAATTCTGGCTCCTGATTGGTCAGAAGGTGTTGATTAATTTTCTGACAGCTTTATTATTAAATTAATGCACTTGTTCTAATATGTTATCGTTTCCATAGTAACAGCTCATTCACAGGGCTCCGCTAATAACAAACACAATTACAAAAAGGACTGAGACGGTGAAGTTTTCTGTAAGGAGGAAATATGTTTATTTTACATGCATGGAAGGAGTCTCCAGTGTCAGTGCTTTGTAACAGTCAGAAGTAAAGCTGCAGCTTTTCCAACATCTTCAGGACAGAGGAGTTTACGCTGTTTACGAGTTTACGCGGTTTCTCGGTAACAAACAACGCCAAGCTGCGTTTGTTTCGTCTGATTAACTTCTAGAGAAAGAAAAAAAAAGAGAAGCTGGTGAGGGAAGTTTATAGACTGTTTATAGCTGCTATAGTGTGAGTGAGAACTCTAAAAAATGGCTGTGGTATAAGAGGAATAAAACACTTTGGGGTGGTGACAGTAACTCATTATTTTGACACACATTGGTTTATTCCTCACGTCGTGTTTAATGACCTGCTTTAAGACAACAAGCACTTTATGGCGCCGTGTTTTTTTTCCTCCCGTCACATTTCCTGCAGCCGCATGTGTATGTGGACGGGATGAAAATAAAACCTGACCTGACCATGTGCACCACGCGAGACTCCCTCCACAGCACCTGTGATGCATACTGCAGAGGAAGAGAATAAGTGAGTGTGATTTTAGGCGTCAGGCCCACGGCTGCCCCGAGCCTGCTGGCTGTCTCCGATTCATCCTCGTGACCTCGGCGTCCTGAATCACGGAGCGATGCAGTGTTTCGGCTCGCGTGACGAGCACCAAGGACAAACACGGAGGGTGATGCGTGGCGATGCTCGTTTCTGATATGCCTAAGCACAAGCGCAGGCACACTCCGTCTCTCCTCTTCTTCTTCTTCTTCTCCTCCTCCTCCTCTCCGAACTGCTGGAGGGGAGGCAAGGACACCGAGTTTATTCCCATGGAAACCGAGTCTCCTCGTGTGCGGGATGAGAGATGTCCTCTGTGTTGATTAAAAAAAAAGCCCCGCAGGCCGTGTCTCGCTCAGGCACGTTCAGTGCCTCGCCGCGCTCGTCACTCTTCTCCAGAGTCTGATGGTTTTATACCAACAATTAGCAGCTATCGATCCGGGTTCTGTGCGCTGCGTCACAAACACTGACCTGAAATCCGTCATTCCGTCTTTTCCTGAGGTGAACTGTGCTTAATGACACAGATAAATGCTAGCTTGCTCAAAACGCAGCTTTAGCTCTGATCAGAAGAAGGTTCTACGTAGACTTGGTCCAAAAAAAAAAAAAAAAAAAAAAAAAAAAAAGCACAGAAAAAACCCTGTCTGGAAATGATAATAATAATAATGATAATAATAATAATAAGAGAATTAAACAGGAGAAGTCAGTCCTGGTGTAAATTTTTATATAAATGTTTATCTAAATCATCTTCGTTGCGCATGTGTGTGAATCTGTCGGGGTGAAACGTGTGTACCTTCACACGTGAGATCTGACCGGAGGAACTGTAAAAGAACGTTCAAATGTGAACGTGATTCAAATGCACTCGAATGTCAAAAGACACAAGAAGAAGAAGAAGTAGAAATTTCCTGTTTAGTTCATTTCGTGATTTCGTGTTTAGTTCATTTTCGCTCCTCTGATGGTGATGTGAAAGGTCTGTGTGAACGCTACATCGACTTCCCACGACATGAAGTGGCCGTGGCCGAGTCGCACAACAGCCAATAGCATTTGAGATACACCACTTCCCTGACAAGTATAAACATTAGCTTAGCAAACCAGTTAAATGACTAGCTAATCATTACTATTCTGTAAATACGTGAATAGTTTGCATTTTTAACTTTTGAGAAAATTCTACTCGTGTCATCAGAAAATCTTCCTTTTTCATGTAACACATTGTGATATGCAAATGAATATGCAAATTATGCTCAAATTATGACGTCATCAGACAACTTCTAGCTACTTTGCGCTGAGAAGAGTTTTCAGCGCTGTGTACATCTGCTCAACGTCCAACATCTTCATCGCAAAGCACCAAACAAGCAACACGCTCCTGAAGAGCGCGTTATTTTTATTCAAAACTTTAAAAATGTGCAGAACACAGACACAGTGGCGTAAACAAACAACAACAACAACAACACTCACTCAGGTGCTGACCTTCTGAGCCACTTCCTGTTTCAACGCCTACAAGCAAAAATGGATCAACAGATCAGAAAATTAGATCAGAAATCACTCCTCCTGTATGTCACGTGATCTAGGGATGTTTTTTTTTTTTCTGGATTAAAATGCATAAATTAACAGAAGGCTCACTGATTGGTTAACAGAGAATTGCGAGTAACTCCTCATAGAAATCAAAATAACTTCACTTCTTTTTAACATTAAATGTGATTGTTTCATTTTATAATGTAGACAAACAGAAGAAACTATTAAATAGAATAGAAATCCAAACTAAATTCCACAGTAATGGAGATAAAAAAATACAAACAAACAATAAAATAACTTATTCTTCCCCAAAACTATTTTCCAGCCTTATTTCCCAAAGCTTTACGTGGAGTATCTAGACTAGCTTCAGGTCTGAGGAGGGGGAAGTAGCAGACTGTTAGCTTCTGCTAGCCGAGCTGTGATTGTTTAGCTCTTACCAGCTCAACTTCTAACACTTTCTTTTTCTTCTCTCTTCGCCTTTAGGCTCCACTTTTACGTGTAGAATGAAAATTGCTTCAGATATTTTTGCTACACTGCGAGAAATTAAATCACTTCCAAAAAAAACGACACAAAGTGACAGAATTAAAACCGCTAATTAGGGAACCTCTAAATCACGTGACTACGTTTGCTCACGTGAACTATGCTTTTCTAATGCTTTTTTCACAAAATAACGCTTTATCTGAAGTCGGAGTCGAGGGTAAAGTTGATTAATATAAAGAGTAAAAGCATGATGTGGAATTATTTGGTTTTCATTGTGCACTTCTGTAGGCGGAAGTGGCGCTCATTAGCATAGCATTACTCAGGGAGGGGTGGAGTAATTAGCCACACCTGTGTTGCGTTAGCCCCGCCCCTTCATACAGGTATCCATGACAACAAGGGATGCGTTCAAAAAAATTTATTTATTTCACTGTATTTATTTCACGCTTATAATGAAAATATTCTGAAAAGTGGCGTTTCATTTCCGTCGTGTTTCTAGTTATTTATCTGTTTGTTTGTTTGTTGTTGTTTTTACAATTTTTTTTTCCTTAAACGCCGCTCATTCCGTCACACGTCACACAGTGCGCGCGCGTGGCCACGCGAGGGCTCCGTGTTCTTATTTACATGCACGAGCTCTCTCTCTCTCTCTCTCTCTCTCTCTCTCTCTCTCCACCACCTACAAACCGGGGTTGCCAGATTGCGCCATTTTAATACTGTGTTCAAAAATACGTTATTTTATCCAAATTTCAAAAACTGATTAATTAATAATTTAACGCATTGCGACACACTGGTGCCTGTGCGTCAGTGTTGAGTTCTCGATCCTGATTGGTCAGAAGCATGTTGAGTTAATTTCCTAAAACAGCTGCTCTGACAGTAGTGCAGCTGCAAATCACAGGTTTTTATTATTATTATTATTATTATTATTATTATTATTATTATTATTATTATTATATTAATGCTCTGGTTCTAATATGTTATCGTTTCCATAGTAACAGCTCACTCACAGGGACTCGTACAGCCGACGCTCCACTGAAAACAAACATTTACGGAAGGAGTCTCCAGTTTCAGTGCTTTGTAAGAGTCAGAGGTAAAGCTGCCACTTTTCTGACATTTTCAGAACAGACGAGTTTAGAAGTTTTTTTTTTTTTTGCAGTTTCTTGGGAACAAACACCGACAAGCTGCGTTTTTTTGTCTTATTAACTTTAAAACAGAGATAAAAGAGAAGCAGGCGAGGGAACGACTGTTTACAGCTGCTATAACGTAAGAGAGAGAGAGCAGGTGAACCTTCCACAATGTAAATATAATCTGATAAAAAAAGTACCATGCATCATTATTAAAAAAAACCCCAAAATAAAATATTAGCTATGCTATAAGAGGAACAGGAAAGAACCTGTTTCACAGGCGGTCTATAACTTTAAATTAAAGTAGCTATAAACGGATAAAAATGACATTCTTTCATTGATGGTATTAAAAATCAGGTTTTGTCAAAAAGAATAGCCAGAGGGCCTGTGATTTTAATTCATTAATTAATATATTATTTATTTATTTATAATCTAGGTACAGTGCTGTGGTGGAAATTACAGTTATTCAATTTATTTTGTTTATTAAACTTTAAGAACTTGAAAACAAGGCGCCTGTAAACAATGTGGTTAGTTAAACAACAACAACAACAACAGCAACAACTCCATGGATAAAATAATACTGCACACATTTTAATAAAGTTCTTAAGATAAAATCCGTGTAATTTATTTTGCAGTTAAAGAGTCGGTGGGTGTAAAAGTTTTTGCCCCCTCCCCAACCCGGTGTCGTGTTTATACTGAAGTCTGCTTTTTGGATGCAAATTTTTAAACAATCTGGCAACCCGTGAGCCAGTCGCTATCCGCCCTCCTCCCCTCCCCTGTCTCTCTCTTTCTCTCTCTCTCTATTTCTCTCTCGCTCTCTCTCTCTCTCGCTCACTGCGCGCGCCGACTCCACATAGCCCCGTAGCCCGGTGTCGGTGGCGCACGGCGGTGCTGCTCGCTCAGCTCGGCCGCTTCACACGGACGCACGCGCAAGGGAGGGGAAAGGAAACAAACAAACCAAAACCAAACCAAAACCAAACCAAAGCATGATGGTCGGCGGTCCGTGCGCGCGCAAGTCGGCTCGCCGCTCGCGCTCCGCGCTGATCGCCGCGCTCACCGTGCTGCTCGTGCAGACGCTCATCGTGTGGAACTTCAGCAGCCTGGACTCGGGGGACGCCGGGGAGAACGGCGGCGGAGCTGGAGGTGGAGGTGGAGGTGGCGCTGGAGGTGCTGGAGGCGGAGGCAGGGAGAAGAGAGACCGGCTCGGTGTGAACAAAGCGTACGGCGAGTATCCGAGAAGCAGGAGGCAGCAGCTCGGGAAGGCGACCCTGCGCCACAAGCGGCAACCGGTAAGGAGGAAGAAGCGACGGAATTTCTGTCATGTTGCTGTGAAGAACACTGTGCATATCAGCCTCGCGCCGTTCTCTCTCTCTCTCTCTCTCTCTCTCTCTCTCTCTCTCTCATTCATTCCGCTGTGCTTCTCCGTTCTGTCCGCGAGAACGGGCCTCGGTTCTGAGGTTGTTTTTGGGGAGACACACAGAGAGAGAGAGAGAGAGAGAGAGAGAGAGAGATCTATAGGTTACGCGTCAGATGTGCGTTTACAGTCGCGTTAGACTGCGTGATGAGATCGCGTCATCTCGAGACAGTGCAGGAGACTTCATTCTGTCCACATCAGCAACATCATCAACACACACACACACACCATCACCCTCCATCACCCTCCATCACCCTCCATCAGGGTCAAACACCCACCTAAAATAATGAAGGATCCACTAAGAACATCTTAGTGATATTAGGGTTCGTTTAGGAACCAACTGTTACAACAACCTACTGCAGTTTGTCCTGCTTGCGCTGTTAATACACACACTCTCCGAGAAACAGGTTCCTCATGGGTTCTCTTAGCCTCCAAAAACTCGGAAGCTCTGGTTCCACTAGAAACATGTGCAGGATCTTATTGGAATTAGGGCTCTTTTAGGAACCAACTGTTATAACATCTTATGCCCTATTAATACAGACACTCTCAGAAAGGAAGGTTCCTCAAAGGTTCTCTAAGGGTTTATTGGACAATTAAGTGTTCTTATCCTCCAAAAATGTGGAACTCCTGATTCCACTAAAAACATTTGTGGGATCTGGTTGAAATTAGGGTTCTTTTAGGAACCAACTGTTACAACAACCTATTGGATTTTGTTCCGCATACTTACTCCGTTAATACAGACACTCTTAGAAAAGTGGGTTCCTCGGGGGTTCTCTAAGGGTTCTTTGAATCATTAAGAGCTCTTAGCTTCCAAAAACTTGTAACCCTTGCTTTAACCAGTTCATACAGCAACCTAGAGTTTGTTCTGCGCACGTATCCCATTAATCCATACACTCTTTAAAAAGGGTTCACTGGAAAATGAAGGGTTATAGCTCCCAAAACAAGGGCTACTTGGATTGGAACCCTTTCTGATAGAAAAACGCTTATGACACAGACATAACCCTTAATTTGTTTTTCTTTTTTATGCATTAACTGGATAAGTGTGTGGAGGAACCCGTAAAGGTTCTATGTAGAACAGAGTTGCCATGTTAGAAAGGGTCCCAATCCAAGCAGAACCCTCTCTTTGGAAGATAAGAACCCTTAATTATCCAATGAATCCCTAAAGAACCCGTCTTTCTGAGACAGTTTCAGCTGAATGTTAAACGCCTGACAGGTTCTAGGTATGAAGAAGAAAATAATGAGCAGTAATTTGGAGTTTGTAGCGTATACTTACCCGGATGCCTCACACACTCCTGGAGAAAATGGTTCTTTAAGGGTTTATTGGATGATTAAGGGTTCTTAGTGTCCAAAAATGTGGAGCTTTTCTGATAGGAAAACACTTTGTTGATGGATAGAGTTACAATTAGCAATTTCCCCCTGGGATTAATAAAGTTCTTTGAATTTTGAATCTTGAATTACAGCATGAAAAACAAAGTCAACTCTTAAAAAGTTAAAGAGTTCACAGAGGGATAACCGAAGATCCCTTAGGGCCCTAAATGTTTTGTAGGTTTTTAAATTCGATGCTGTTTTTCTGGACAAAAGCACCATTATGAAAATAAAACCATTGTAGTATATTAAAGTGTTTAACATGCAGTATAAGCATTAGGGGTGGAGCGATACGATAAAACGATCATATCACGATATTTAGATAAAAGACATTTCTAAGATGTCTACGTATCATGAGATGTAGGTTTGTTGAAAAAATAATAAACGGCCAGCAAAACTGTAGTGTTGCATTTAAAAACAAATTCAATTAAAATAAATATTAAAAAAAAAAAAATTATGATACTTTTTACTTAATTTCACTTAACTAATTGTACTTATTAGGATATCTACAAAACACTGAAATGGAGGAAAATGTTTTTAAAACACACTTTTTTTTTAACATTTTACAATTTTAAGCCTATAACATAAAATCAGATGATATTGTAGCTGTTATTTAAAAAAAAAAAAGGTATAAAAAGATCCCACAGTATGAACGATATCTCATTAAAGTGTATTGCGGTGCAATTTATCACGATATTGATATTATATCGTCGTATCGCCGAGCTCTTTGCGTCAGCGCTGCAGGGATCATCACAGCTTCATAACTTTTTCAGACTTCTGTTGAAATATTTCTGAGGTTTCTGTTTAAAGATTGAGTGAATATATATTTTATTATTTATTCCACATTTCCTTTAAATGGCTTTAAATCAGAAAAGCTGACCTGTTAAAAGTTAACGCTACAGTCCGGTGGGTACGAGGCGATGAGCAGGCGGTCGTGTTTGGTGATGAAATAGCTCTCGATGTGAAGAGGTACTGCTTTGCTTGTCGGGTTAAACAGGATAAAATTGACTAAGGTGACATTCAGGCGACGTAAGAGCGCCACGTCCTGTAATTACCGGCGCTAATTATCGTGTAGTATGATAAGTACATGGCGTCCTGTGACGCATGGCCGGCAGAGGAGATGACTTTCATTATCAGAGATCGTAAAATATACCGCGTAAATGTCACAAGGACACACAGACGATGACAGACTGGATGATAGATAATAGTAATAACAACAATGCAATGCTAGGAAACTTCATTCAGACCGCGCCGTGCGTTAAACGTGGAAAGAATGAAGGAATAAATAAAGAGATAAAGTTTTCCTCAGCGCAGCGCTGGCAGCGTCGTGTCTCGGCAGGATTTCCCGTCGTGCCAGAATCACTCGAGTGTTTTTCCGGTGAGAAAATAAAAACAGTATAGACGTCTCACCTCCTGGAGTATCCCTGCGGAATTGTTGCAGGTTTGTGATGTATTTGTGCCATCTGTGATAATTAGAATAAACTCCGGCTCGGAGAGATCTCTCACCCTCCTGAGCGTACACGCTAATATTCGGCGCAACAGGACGCCGGCTGTTTGGTGTTACGAAATGTTTCACTGAGCGTTTTCACTGTTGTAGAGCTGAAGGAGCGCATTCAGGAGCGCTGGTGTAAACTCACGCGGTGTTTAACGGACGCTCTGTGCCTAACGTACAGCTCACAGTGCCCTGAGGGGTTTTTTCTTTTTTTTTTAATATAGATATTTAGCACAAAAAAAAATCATGCAACAGCAACAAGTTGTTCAGGAGATCACGCTGATATTGGATTCTGGATTCTGATTGGTCAGAAGATGTTGGTTCTACAAAGTGTCCATTAAGTCAAGAACCAATGAGAGCACTGTCTCTACCCTTTCATCCGATCTCAATAAATATGAATATGTGTGAATAAATAATAAAGACAAAATCATGTATATTTAGTTTAACTCCTTTTAGTTCCTGACTTTTCAGACTGTAACTGTGTTATATTATTATATTATATTAGTTTATATTAACTTGCTCGTTCTAGTATGTCGTGGTTTCTATAGTAACAGCTCGTTCACGGGGACGTGTACGGCGGACGCTCCACTAATAATAAACGGATTAAACAAAAAACCATCGTTTTCCGTATGTATACTTAACATTTATGGAAGGAGTCTCCAGTGTCAGCGCTTTGTAACAGTCAGAGGTGAAGCTGTAACTTTAAGTTCAGGACAGACGAGTTTACGCTTCTTTGCTTTTTCTCGGTAACAGACGACGCCAAGCTGCGTTTTTTTTGTCTTCGTTAACTTTCTCGAGAGAGAAAAAAGAGAGTCTCATGACTGCTTATAGCTGCTATAACGTAAGCGAGAACTTGTTCCGTTGACGTTCCGCAACATCAGAAGTAACTACAAACGGACGAACTGCATGACGTGTCGTTCTTTAATAAATATTAATTGTACTCAACAAATTCCTGTGGTGTCAGAGGAATAAAACGCAGGCTGTTATGGAAAAAAAACCTCCAGAGCGGTAACTAACGGAGTTTTTATCGCAGATCTGAACTGGGTTTGTTGTTGCAGCAGAATAATATTTTAAGAATTTTGAGAATTTCTATCGTACAGATGATTCTTTCGTAAGTTACGCAGTTTCCTGTGCGTAATGTTCGCATCAGTGTTGCTAGCTGTGTGTTTGCTGGACTTTTTATAGTTTTAAAGTTAATATCTAAAAGCGATTGGCTCGGAATGATCCTGCTGGACGGATCCGGAAGACGGGACGACCTCGGAGCCCGCTGACCTTTCCTTCTTCTCATCCCTGACAGGCTGCAATACGCTCCCTGATTCTCTCACTCACTCTCTCTCTCTCTCTTTCTGATTCCCCATCTCTCTTTTTCTCCAACTCTGTCGTTCTTCGTCTGTCACCTCTGCAGAGCTTCTTGTCCTTGTAAAAACAGGAGCTTATACACCATGAGCTGGCATTTGTTCCCACTTTTCCTTTGGAAGAGCTTGGGAAAAAAAAAAAGGAGGATTAGAGCACAGATCCATCACAGCTCCCACAATCCCCTTCATCATGCCAGAGTCCAGGAATTACAAAACAAGAAGATTCAGAAGTGCTATTGCTGGAAATGAAATGTGATTTCAGGGGAAATGAATGTGTTGTTGCTTCTGAGAGAAACTCAGGAGAGACGGGGGATGAAATTTTACGTCTCGAGTGAGTTCTGTATTACACTCGTTTAAAAAAAGGGTGTTTTTTTCTTTAATGGTTAACAGTTATCTCTTTCTAAAAGGGGTTCTATGTGGAACATTCTGTTGCATGGTTCTGTGTATATCTTATTTCCAGAGAGACAAATCAAACAATCTTTTGAGGTGATAGATTCAACTTTTTAACCAGAAGTGTAACAGAAATGTCTTAATTGTTTTGTAAGCCTAATTAATCAGCCGTTACGTCCCAAAAACTTCCCACAAAAGTCAAAAGATCCGTGGATTTCAGTAATCCCTCTCGGACTGGTGCAAGAACCGATTCTGTTTTCTTTTATGGTTATTTTAACTGCGTTTGTCGTGAGTGATGTCATGATACGCAAATTTTTTTTTTCGATAAATTCTGTCATGATGCAGAATCTTTTTCTCGTCCACAATATCAACAAAATCAAGTCTCTGTTCTTCTGTTGGATGTTAAAATTTAATCTGTTTGCGTTCAAGTCTTTTAATTTTTGTTTTTTTAATTAAAAACATTAGATATATTGTTTCTCTTATTGTAGTGTGTCACGTGTGTTTAAAATCTTTAAATAATTTTTTAAAACTTTGTTTAAAAATATTAAAACTCACTAAAATTTTTAAGATTTTAAGAAATTCAGAACATCTTCAAGTTTCAGGATGTTACCCATGTTGCGTTTAGATTAAAAAATAAATAAAATAAAAACAAGGATCCACCTCGCACCCTGAACGGGTTCTCGGGTTCTCTGTTTTCGGTTCTGCTTTAAACACTACAGCAAAGTCTTGTTGTCCAGAAAAGGTTCTTTAGGAACTCTTTATTGTCAGAAATCGAACGGGTAGATTAAATTAGATTTGGACGTTTGGGAAAGATGATAGTTCTGTATGTGAGGACGCTGCAGGTCCTTGTGACGCCCGTGTTCTCCGTGTTCTCCGTGTTCTCCGTGTTCTCCGTGTTCTCCGTGTTCTCCGGGTTCTGACTTTGTTGTGGTCGGAATCTCAGACTTGATCTTTCCTCTTTGTTCAGGTTGACAGCAGAGGACAGGTGCTGCTTCTGATTTCTTTTTGATCTTCATCTTTGTCTGTTTCTTTTCGTCGCTCGGCTTCCGCTCTCTCTGTCTCTCTGTCTCTCTCTCTCTCTCTGTCTCTCTGTCTCTCTCTCTCTCTCTTTTAGCTCAGAAAAATCCCAAACAATCATCTTATTTAAAAAGACATAAAATCTCTGGCTTGTCCTGCTTTCTTTCTTTTTTTTTTTTTTGGTTCATGTGTGTTCCTTAAACCAAATGTAGAAGTTCCTCCTTTGAGCAGATGCAGTGGTTTAATTTTTATTCGGGGGAAGTTCACTGAGCCTTTGTGAGGAACGGGTTTTCCTGCCATGTTGCTTTTATCCGTTTGTAGATGTCTGAGATTGAAGGAGAGGATGATTCATGTGAAGAACCGTCCTTGCAGCACGCCTTGCAGGAATTTCCCCGACAGACTCCAACACAAACGACGGTGCTGAAAGTTGCACGTCTGCGTTAAACTGCGAGAAGAAAAGAAATCGCATTTTGTGACAGAGGGTACAAATATAGCACTTTTTTTTTTCCTTCCTGCATTTTTATCGTAAATGAAATTGGGACGTATCACAACAGCGTTTTAAGATTTGGCGTCCACGTTATCAGCGTAGCTCGTATTTGTTCAGAGTTTTCGTCCGTACACGGTATTCTTTCGTTAGTTACGCAATTTCCTGTGAAATGTCCACATCGGCGACCTTTCCTGCCTTGTTTCATGGCTGGCGATTTAACTATTGCGTTCGGAAAATCTCCACTGGAATTCTGTATGTTCCCTACTCATTTGGTACCCAGGTGTTGTGTTGGCACATATGTTCCAAGTCCTATTCCTTATTCGGTTAAACCTTCTTTATTAGACGGAGCCGGATCTTACTGGCTAGACTGCGATCCGTCAGACACTCGACTGTTCCAAGAACTTTGCCAAGAGAATTTCCTTATTTCCACATCTGGCGAAAATTGGCTCGGCGTTCCCGCTAACACACGGTGAGAGTGTGTGTGCCAGACCGCCGCTGGTAAAGACACGGATTATGCTCCGCTGGCAGCGATGGCGTTCCTGGTATTTCCTTCATGGGGTTTTAAAATCGCTGAGAGCACACGCCCAGGGCCAGCTATTCTCTACAACCTCTTTATAACAACCTGTTCTCACTGACCTTAATGAAACGAAAAAGACACCTCGTCAGATGTTATCATGCACCAGTGAGACACTTTAACGCTTTAAAGCCTGAGATTATTACTCAGTTATTCATTTAAACGCATGTTACTCAGCGTGAAACCAGTAAAGACGTGTACACTGAGGAGTAAAAGAAGGAAAATGGTTGTCTCTGCAACTTTACGATTCAAACATAGAGTGCTTTCAGGACGTGAAGAACCCGTAATATACAAAGAACCCTGTGAAGAACCCTTTATTCTAGCAGTGTAGTTACCGCAGTGACCCACACAGTCCACTGTTCCTGTGAAAGGAAAAGCAATTTCTCACCTTCTTTCCCCTCAAAAGCCACAAAACCAAAACTGATTGAGAAAATTTATATAAAAAATCTATACCGTATATATTCCATAAAAAATTGTAATCATTAATACATTTCTGTAGCAGCAGCTGATTTACAGCAGACGCTCCACATAAACAGGTTAAAACCGCGTGTCATCGTTGATCTTCTGTACGCAGGTGTTTATTTAACATTTGTGGAAGGAGTCTCCAGTGTCAGTGCTTTGTATCAGTCAGAGGTAAAGTGATGACAGGAAGTAACTGGTTTCATGGACATTTAGCGTAACTATGAACGGATAAAAAGTATGACAAAAATATGAATATATTTATTTAATAAATAAAAATTGTAATCGTTGGTAAGTTGCTGTGGCGTAAGCGGAATAAAACACTCAGGGATGTGCTGTTATAGGAAAATAATCAAGGTCAGGGTAGTAAAAGGAATTCCGCTTCATGACACCGCCCTGTCGCTGATTATTTTCCTGTAACAGCACAACACACAGTGCTTTATTACTTAAATATTTCAGAGTGTTAATATTAATTTTGACGCTAACGGTTGGTCCACGGAACAGAAATGCCAGCTAAGCAAAAAACGCACGCTGATTCACGCACCGATTTGCCTTTTCTTTTTTTTTTCAAGATTTGTGTGCATCTGCATCATCATCATCATCATCATCATCATCATCATCATCAATTCATACGTAATACATACCGATGATCTGTTTAATCAGTTTTTTTTCAGATTTGAAAAGTTGTAGAAATGAAATTTGGTTTGATTTTAACACGTTGACGCTCTCACCCTAACCCTGGCTTGCGAGTTACCAGTGTATCGCCCTTTTGTTTTTGGAATTTTCTTTCAAAATCTATGTAAATTTTTATGCAAATTAATGTTCAATATCATTGATTTTTGCTGCGTCTGTAATTGGTTTGTTTGTAGATCAGAATTCGCTCGTTATCTCGCCGCTGACTCGCGTGCAGTGACTGAGCTGGTGGCTCGGAGACACACACACACACACACACACACACACACACACACACACACACACACACCTTTTCTTACGAATGAATTTGTATGAAATTGAATGAAATCCATGGACTGCGTTTGTGCTGTGAGATTATACACACGTTTCGATTTTATGATCACGTGTAGCTCGAGCTTCTTCAGTCAGTTTTTAATGAAGTCCGCCCTGATTAGCAGCGCTGCTGTAGATTTGGCTGTAGGTTTAATTTCTGTGTAAAACTCTACAGCGTTTTGACATTTTTTCCTTGTTGTTAACGCGCAGGACGTTTCTACAACCTCAGCAGATTTTCGCTGCTCGTTTGCGGATAAACGGAAAACGGATGGGAGGACTGACTGAGAAATGCCGTTCTGTCTGTAAAGTGTGGATGATGTTCAGGCGTGACGTGAGCGGAGAGATGGAATAAAATCCTGAGTATCGGTTCCATATGGTGCCGTCGCGCTCGCCTCTCAGCAGGGCAGCATCTCATTAACGCTTCCTCCATTCCGCGCGAGATTAGGAGCGACGTTAGATGTACACGTGGCCCTGAGAACACTGAGGGTGTGTGTTAGGTGGTTAAAATAATTTTGCAGCAGGACCCCTGGGCCTGCTCGGAGGCGAGCATCAGGTTTTGTTTGTAAAAGAAACATGTCCTGCTTGCGAGACCTCTAAAGACACAAGCGAGCTCTTTCATGTCCCTCTCCAGCTGTTGCGTAACGGCTCCAGTCGCCGTTTATCGATTTGTTTCTCCGTGTCGCGCCGATGGTTATCTCCGACATTTCCATGATGCGCTCTGCTAATGAGCTGGCCTCGATTGGAACACTTGTTCTATTTTTCCACAATGATTTCATCTGGTACAGAGAGAGAGAGAGAGAGAGAGAGAGAGAGAGCGAGAGCGCACACGTGCTGTTTATTGTATATCACCAGGACACAAAGTGCGAGGCTGTTGTGTTTTTTTCCCCTCGGCTCCGGCGGCATCGTGGAAAAGGCTTCAAATTGCCCAGCTGTCAGTTACGCTAGAGTGCTTTATTTCATTAGCGCTGGTGTTTTTGTTGCTGCTTTTGTTTTGTTTGTTTTTTTTTTCTTTTTACCTTTCGTAAACACGTCCATAAAAAAGCGATGTCATTATTGCGTAAGCTCGGCCTGGTGCGTCAGCGATGTGCGGTGCGATGATACAACGTCCGCATCGGGATAAATCCATTCACAATACACGCTGTTAGATATCGCACTTATCACAAAATCTATTTATAATCATTTTTGTTTGTTTGTTTGTTTTTAAATAACAGTTACAAATTATCGGTTAGTTTTCTACAGTTACAAACTTCAGGTTTTTTTAACAGTAGCAAACATTTTTTTTAGTTTCTTTAATAACATATATTTTTTTTAGTTTTTTAATAATAATTACAAAGTTTTTTTAAATGTCAGTTACAAACTTATGATTTTTTTTAATAACCATTTCACACTAACTAAAAATTTTAGTTTTTTAAAATTTATTTTTACAAACAATTAAAAAACTTTTTAATTTTTTTTTTTTAAATAACAGTTACAAACTCTTCGTTGAGTTTTTTATTGTTTTTTTTTTTTTTTACTAAAGTTACAGTTAAAAACAAATTCATATTTTAGTATTTTTAAGTAACAGCTGCAAACTCGTTTTAACAGTTAAACTCTTTTTAATTTTTTTCTTCTTCTTTAAAAACAGTTATTATCTCGGTGGGTAGATGTTGGAGTCGTGTGCTGATGTCATTAAACCATGACGTCTCAGCTCGGGTTTGCTGGCGGTTTGGTAGTAAACCTGTAGAAATGGCAGACATGCCTTCAGGTGTGGAGATGTGAAGTTCTTGCTGTGTGATGTTGGCACGAAGTCTCGTTCTGAGCGCTGTTTGCTCGGTCTTGTCCTTCCTGCGTGGTCTGATTTATATATTTAATCATTTCTTCATCGCTGGCTCAGCTCTGTTTTGTTTGGAACAGATAACTGACACGTCGCTTATTAAATCTTATCAAAAGCTTATTATTCCTGAATTAGCAGCGAGTCAGAGTTCATCCGTCGTCTCTTATTGCCGTCGTCGCTGGTTTTGTTGTTGGATGTTGTTTGTTTGCAGATTCTATCAGACACGTCTGACCTTTTCATCCGAGTCCGATCCAGAAGAGTTCGACGTCTGATCCTGATCCAATTACGTTTTATATCATAATAATCACCTGTTTATTATCTGTTTATTATGCCTTACAGTAATCTACAGTAAAGCGCTCTTGAGTTCTGGATCCTGATTGGTCAGAAGGTGTTGATTAATTTTCTATAACAGCCACTCGGACAGTAGCGCAGCTGGTTTCAATCAAAGTTATTATGATTAATAACTTTACAAAGCACTGACACTGGAGACTCCTTACAAAAATGTTACGATTATGCTAATTCTTTGTTGAAGGACGTTTTTAAAAAAAAAAAACTTTATTATTTAGTCTTAGATTATGAGGAGCGCCCGCTGCACACGTCCCTGTGTATGAGCTGTTACTATGGAAACGATATCGTATTAGAACAAGTGCATTAATATAAACCTGTCGTTCACGTCACAGCTGGAACTACAAAAATAACGCACCAATCAGATTCGAGAGAATTGAGCCGCAGTCTGTTATAAGGCTTCTTATTATCCTTACAGTGTTTCGTCATGTGATGCTCTTGGTTTTTTTTTTTTCAGCAAAATGGAATATCGTGACATAAATATTTTCTGCCGTACGTGTTATACATATACACTTTGTGTACGGGGTAAAAAATGATGATGTGATGTTCTTTGCCGTATCACGCCGCCGCTGTGTGTTGAATACTGTGTGTAGCTGATTGTCAGCAGGGTGTGTCTGTTCAGAATATGAGGGAAAACACATTTATGAGTATTTTTAATAGCTGGAAAAGGTGATCGTGAGCCAGAGTTTAGTGAGTGTGTGTGTGTGTGTGTGTGTGTGTGTGTGTGATGAAGTACGAATAAAGACGCTGTGTAATGAAGCTCAATGCAGCCAGTGTGAGGTGTGGAGTCAGTGGTTGAGTGTGTGTGTGCGTGTGTGTGTGTGTGTGTGTGTGTATATACGTGTGTGTGTGTGTGTGTGTGTGTGTGTGTGTATATACGTGTGTGTGTGTGTGTGTGTGTGTGGAACAGAGCTGCGGTCTGCCATGTGGTATGAATGGGGTTTGTGTTGCTGCTCAGTCAGAGATGGCAAAAGAAAATAAACTTTACTGCTAACTGGACTGCTCTTTTTACACCCACAACCCAGACACTGGGCACACACACACACACATTCGCACACACACATACACACACATTCACGCACACACACACACACACACACACACACACGCACACACACACTCATTTCTCCCACTGTCTCTCTCTCTATTTCTCCTCTGCTCCTTTCCTTGCAAATCTCCCAAAAAATGACGTGAACATTAGACGTGTGTCTCCGTTTGCGCCGTGATGTCATTGTGGAAAAGGGGGCGTGGTTTATTTAATTAACAAATGTATCGTTGTAATAATTTTTTAAGACTCTGAACTAGTGAGGGATCATATCACACCATGAGCATTCTTTATTTCTTTGATTCATTGCTTTGTGCCATACGAAAAAGCTTAGAGAACCTTCTAACTCCGCCCACTTTGGTTTTGTGCTAATTTGCATAATATACGAAACCTGTATGAAATTCAGTAATGATCAGAAACAAAATGGGCGCCACGTGCGAGCAGGGCGGAGCTCGATGTACTTAAAGTACTTAATCAGCTGCAACTCATGATTGGTTGCGTGGTCTGAGGATGTCTGCGATGTGTGGGGGCGTGGCCATATATGGGGTGGGGTGGGGTTAAATTTAAATAAATAGCGGTGGGTGGTTAATGGAGGAAATGAGAAACTGAAATAAATGATAGAAGAAATGACAGATTGCTGTGTACATGTCATAAATCTGCTGAATTGAGTAATTTATGTGAGACTGGTTTTGTTTAGTTTTGGGTTTTTTTCATCGTGTCTCTGAAAGCGACGTGCACAAAAATGAATCTTTCTTTTTGTAAGCGATGACAAGTGAAATTATTATTTGCTTCTTGTACAGACAAGTAAATACTCTGCAGAGTGTACGAGTAGAGTGTATTTCGGGGTTTAACTCGGCTGTAATTGCACCTCGTGTTCAGCGTCTTGACGTGACGTGTGGAACGGGACGGCGTGAGTACAGGTTGTTGGAGTTGTTCTTCAATTGATCACACTTCTCTCACGTCGCTCTTCATTTGTTCTCCGACTCTTTCTCTCTGCCGCTGTTTATCACTGAGCGTCAATCACTCACACAGATCAGCCTCAGTGTCTCAGTCTGTGCTGCTAACCGTGTGTGTGTGTGTGTGTGTGTGTGTGTGTGTGTGTGTGTGAGATCAGCAGAGGTGTAGAAGCGGGAGAAGCGCAAATCCATAATCCCACTGCTACGTGAATTAATGTGAAGTTTGTATTGTTTATATATTTCAATTTTTAAAAAAATTTCTTTGTACTCAGAAAGTCTGTTTTGGGGGCGGAGCTCAGACTGTGATGTCACACAATACAATCCACAGCTTTGGACCAATCATGTCCGATATGCAAATATTTGCAGAACGACTGAATGGTAACCAACAACCTTTAAACTCTATAAACATTTAAACTAGCTAGCTAGCTATAATAGTTAGTGATGAACAATGGTGGTTGTCATTAACTATTATAGCTAGCTAGCTAGTTTAAATGTCACGACATTAGGCTAATTGCGATTATCTTAATTTGCATAATCATAGATACTAGTATAATATGTCTGTAATAATACAATAGAAAAACTGTGTTATTGACATGTAATGGCCAGTTTCGTTGTTTTGGGCTGTTTGCGTTCTTCCATCCCTAAAATTAGCTCCGCCCCTGTCCATAGAAGAGTTGCTCAGCCCCGCCCCTTTTTCTTAAAAAGAAAATCCGACCCAAGTTGTACAGTTTCAACAGAACGGTTGTTACGGTTCTTAGAGGAAAGAGGAAGGCTCAGTTAAACATACAGGCAGTAGAGGGCGCTAAAAACGATAAACCGCTCCTTTAATCTGAGATGTTCAGGTTTTTTTTTTCCTGATATGTTTTGTATTTTTTTTTATGTGTGATGATAAAAAATAGTGGTTGTAATACTAAGGGTGTGTGAGTGGAAAGGGTCTGGTTCCAGAGAGTATCTGCTGGGATTCGGGAATCATGTGACCTGGAAAAGATTGAAATGGGAGGTGCTTCTAAGCAGTAATCACCTGACTGGTTCAAAGGTTAGAGAGAGGGAGGGAGAGAGAGAGCGAGGGAATACTATGAATAGTTGGCAGTACAGTGAGAATTCCTACTGGGGCCCTGCATGTCCTCCAGACTGGGATCAGGTTTTGCTAACACTTGCTAACCCCCGTTAGCCGTGGACAAATTCTGTCTCTCAGCTTAAAAAAAAAAAAAAACCTGTTAGACAGACAGTCACTCTTTCTCATTAAAGAAAACGTAAACACACAGCGGGAACGATTTTTCCAGCTATTGTAGCTCTTCTGTTCACTCTTCAAAAGAGCTGTCCCTGATCCTGGTCAGGGCGGAGGTGGATCCGGAGTCTATCCCGGGAACACTGGGTGTGAGGAGGGAATACGCTCTGGATGGGACGCCAGTTCATCACCATGGGGGCACCAGGGAAACACTCATTCACACCTAGGGGCAGTTTAGTATAGCCAATCCACCTAGGAGCCTGGAGGAAACCTCAGAACCCGGATGAAACCCCCACAGACACGGGGAGAACATACGGAATTCCGTACCGATAGTAATGTCACTTGCTGTAATTAGCAATGACAGCAGCATGCTAAAGAAGTACTGATGCTGTTCTCATGTAAGAGACAGATAAAAATGAACTGTGACTAAAGCCGAGAAAATGATGCAGATCAGGAACGGGATGTGAGACATGTGAACAGATAAGAGAAACATTCTGGCTTGCAGACTTGTCAGTGTGTTGGAGAAAGAAAAACACAGTTTGTATGTTTTTTCCCCTAAATCCCTGGAGTAATGCCCACAATCCCATGGGCTTCGAGGCCATTTTGCCTTAATGCAGTCCTGACGGAGATGTTTACTCAGTGCTGGCCTTCGCCTCAGACGCTGGTGTGGGCGTGTTTACTGGAGCAGATTTTATTAACGATCTTCCACCTGACAACAAATCCGCCACCCGTTAAAATGAATTTCCGAAATGGCTTTCTACTCACTCTGTATGCTCACTACATAGGGTACGACATAATGTCATTATAGACCCTAAATAGTGTGCTGTATATCGAAAAAAAAATTGAATTTATGATGCAACCTGAGATTAACTAATTTTAATGTCACTGGATGAAAATTAGAGTCAAGATTATAAGTTTTGGCACCCCGTCTGACTGAGTCTCATGCTCAGATGTGTGATAGCGACAGTTTTTGTTAAATTTCATTTGAAAGAAAATCAATTTGCGAATTCCTAGTGTTATTTTATTAATTGGGCTGATCGCTAATCTCACTCCACAGCCTGTAAAATGTCTTAATTGTAAAAATGTATGCCTGATTTAGATTTAGGCTGTTTTTTAGTAATGATGAACACAGAATGGATCGATTAATGCAGTCGCTGTTTCCGCCTCGGGCTCTCTCTTTCTCTCACTTAAATGTGCGCTAAAAGCTAAGTATCGACAGAGTCGCCGATCTGAGCTGCACCTTGACTACGCGGCATCGGTGTTAAGCAATCAATTATGAAAGTGATTTTTATCCCAAACACACACACACACTCATAAATGCACACAGAGTGGCCTTTGAGTGACTGTAAGAGCCTCCCTGATGATCTCGAGCGTGCTGAAAAGACTCCATTGAGACGCGGCGTGGAGTAATGGCGATTGAAACGCTGCCAGATCAGGAAGACAGCCACACTTTTCCCTCCTCCTCCTTCTTATCCATCGCAGAGTTAATAGAACGAGGCGAACAAATGGCCGTAATTAGCCGAGGAGATGTTATTTTTTCACAGATCGTCCCTAACTGCTTATTCCTCAACTGCTTATTCCTTGGGTTGAAGTATTGCTTACCGTGAGAGAGGCACTTTGCATAAAAAAAAAATTCCCCCTTGTCTTTAAGTCCTAAAACCGTGCTTCCAGAAGTTCCGGAAATGTCTGTGGCTGTGGTGGGCTCGTCCACAAAGCGTTTTCGTGCAGTTTTATAGCACCACTAAAACGCTTTCCACAAAAAAACCCAGCATCGTTAGTGTAATTAAAGTAGTTATTGCGGCGGCCTCGCTGTCTCCTCTTCTTCCTTCTTGCTCGCTCTCTTTTCTTCTTCTCATTCTCTCTCTCTCTCTCTCTCTCCCTCTCTCTCTCACTCTGGAGGTTGTGTGGAGGATTTGCTCGTCTGATGGATAGGCCTGCACTGGATAAATGGTCCCGAGGGGTCCGGATGCCTGGCGAGAGAGAGGCTGTGGACCCTGAGAGCTACCGGGGAACACACACTGCTGTCTCTCTCTCACACTCACACACACACACACACACACACACACACACATAGCTTCCAGCTCCACTTGCACTGTTACCAGGTCCACTTTTTTTTTCCCCCAAAAGGCGTGCTGGAGGTTTTTCCTTCTGTTAAAAATCCGACACCAAACTATCCCCAAGTTCATCAAACACGTTGCTATGGAAACACCAGATACAGGCCATACACATCCCAGCATTTGCAGCCATGCGAGGCGGCGTTGTTTCATACGCACCTCTTTTTCACACCCTGTGTGAGGTGAACATTAACTCTGCATATTTCAGTGTCCATATATTATGGGTAAAAGTGTGTGGGTTTGATTTTTGCAAACTTTCAGCAAAAAAAGAAAATAAAGAGTTGAATATTACATCTCAGAGAAGAAGACGTGACAGAGGTTGTAGGCAGCGGTAAAGGCCAAATGTGGAGAATGATAGATCATGTTTATTAAGAGCCATACTAACTTTCAAAATGTTTCAGAGCTTAAAGTTATAGCTGTAACAAAGTGCTGACACTGGAGACTCCTTCCATAAACGTTAAATAAACTTACAGAAAAAAACGAATCAAATCTCTGTGAAGGAGCTGTTACCATAGAAACGATAACATATAACGGTAATAACGAACGAGTGCATTAATATAAACCACGTGTGAGATTTGCAGCTGCTGTTATAGAAAATGAATCAGCACCTTTCTGACCAATCAGAGTCCAGAATCCAGCAGCGCTGCGGTGTAAAAGGTTCTAGGTTGACGATTCTGTGAGGTTTAATCTTCATTGAGGTGAAAGCGATTTTATTTTTGGTGTAAAGTACACGTCTCATGTATGTATATATATATATGTGTATTAAATATAAAAATGACTTGTAAGAAGCTTGTGAGAACCTCTAACATCCTGGTTTGCCAGTGATGCTCATCATGATGCTGGATTTCATTAATAGCTCTTGGAGTGAAGACCTGGCAACCCGGCGTCCTGTTCAGACGAGTGAAAGTTTCCACTTCTATAATAAACACAAAAAATAGAACTTAATGTGTCTCGCAGACTAAAGTGCACGCTTGGTCTTTGTAGCTCCGTGTCTTCTGCGCTGTATGGACGTGTGTATATATTTATACAGAGACGTCCTATAATATAATTAGAGGAGTCGAGCGGTATGGTATGGTTCGGACCTCGCTGTCAGGATGCGGCCTGTCGCTGCGACTCGTATGATTATTCGCCCACGACTTGTCCTGTGTCACGGGGAATATTTCTGGCTCTCTGTGTGTGCCGTACAGGCACCAGCGATAATTACACACTCCTCTGTTTCAGGCTTTGTACAGTCACGTAAAGACACGTGTTTCCTGCGAGTGTGTGTAACACCGACTTCTCATCAGGAAATATAAATAAACCCCATCTACACACATTAATGAGGCGGTGTGCCCGAGCTCACGTTCGGCTCCAGGGTGAATCCTGATCACGTCTGGGTCACGTCAAGGCTTTTAACGTCTCGATTAGCAAACGGCTGCAACGAGAGACGTTTACGAAATTAAATCCCAGCAACCAGCAGTCTGAAATGAACTTTTTTTCCTCCTCTGGTCTGCACATTTTTATGCTTAATAACGAAACGTTTTGCTTTGAGGAACTTCAGAACTTCAGTCTCCGCTGAAATATCGATTCTTATTAACGCTCTCCTCTTATTAATGTCTTTTCTCTTCTCTGGAGGTTAAATTCTTTGGGGGAAAAAAAGCAAAACAAAAAAAAACGAAAACGCAGTCGAATTCTGTATCCAGCACAAATGACATGTTAATGACGATATTCACGTCCTGGCACGTGCTCATCGTTTGTTCGAGAGAATAAAGGGAGTGGATTTGTTTTGAAACGCATTTTTCCTTTGATGCACCAAAGAGTTCAAAGCCGGAGTCTGACATCAAAGCACATTTTTAAATTAATATTAATTTTAATCCTTTTTTTTAATCTCAGACCTTTTACCTTCCAGCCCACACATTCCTCTGTCCTTCTTTTAGACAATGTCTTTAATGTAACTGATCTATCAGTTTTATTATCTATCTATTATTATTATTATTATTATTATTATTGCTTACATCACAGTGCTGTTGGGTTCTGGCTTCTGATTGTGGTGATTCGTTTTCTCTAACAGCAGCTCTGACAGTAGTGCAGCTGCAAATCGCAGGTTTATATTAATGCCCTCATTCATTAGTAAAACATTATCGTTTCTATAGTAACGGCTCATTCACAATTCAGGACTCGTACTGCGGATGATCCAGATAAACTAATGTCTGTAATTTGTAAAGAGACGTTTATTAGACATTTATGGAAGGAGTCTCCAGTGTCAGCGTCACTTTGTAGCACTCGGAAGTAAAGCTGTAACTTTTTACGAAAGTTTTCCGACATCTTCAGGACAGAGGAGTTTACGCTTTTTTTGCGATTTCTCGTTAAACATGACAAGTTTTTTAAAAAAAATTCTTATTAACTTTACGAGAGGCTGGTGAGGGAACGACTGTTTATAGCCGCTGTAAAGTAAGAGAGAGCAGGAACTAACTGGTCGTTGGCTGTAGTATAAGAGGAATAAAACACACCAGGACGTACTGTTTTATAATAAAATAGTTATAGTTGCATTTAATATAATCAGATATCGGAATAATAATAATAATAAGTTGATGATTTGCTGAGACAGACATGTTCTCAGAGGAGGATGAGCACGTTTAGCAGGTAGTGGGTGTTCATTTCCGAGGCTGATAGCGACACTCGGGCTTACAGCGCTCTCTCAGAGTCCCGTGGGCGCTGAGTGCTGAATCAGCAGTTCAGCAATCACACTACCGCTTTAAATATTCTGTCATTTCAGCAAGAGGAAGATAGAGGACGGTTTTATTATTAATTACATACGGCCCTGATATGACTGATGACTCGGCGACGTTCTTGTGCATGTCAGGAACAAAAAACTCTGGCTTTTTGTCCTAATAATAATAATAATAATAATGATAATAATAATAATAATAATCTCAGTGAGTTTGGAGAGAGCAGGAACATTTTGTGAACTGACAGTATTTGTTTTTGGATGTATCTCTCTCTCTCTCTCTCTCTCTCTCTCTCGTGCCACTTCTCACTCCATCCTCTGTGCTCTGACGCTTTTCTAATCTCGGCCCGGTTTTTAACAGGCTTTTTAACGAGACACGCTCCATGTTTTTTTTTTTTTTTTTTTTCTTTAATAGCCCCGGCGTTTGAAGTGAGGCTCTCCGCTGTATGTCTCATCAGTGTTTCAAATTAGAGATTGCATGACTTTCCATATATCAGCACTTTTTCATGTTTTTTTTTTTCTTTCTCTCCTCATCTCTGCCCTCGTGCCTCTTCTCTCTCTCGGTTTGAGGAGGACGGATGTGGTCGTGAAGCACATGAGCTTTTCTCAACACCTACGCTCGCTGCTGTTTGTGATCCATTCAGGTTATTTGTGTCATAACTGAAAACGTTTCGATGCTGGGGGTTGAAACCACAGTACAGTTAGCGAGATAAACGGTTATCCTGTTAGCATACGGAGCAAGCGACGACTCCGCTCTTGTTCCAGGAGCTCTGTGAACGTTTAATAAGCCGCACCTGTTTGTATGAACTACATGCGTGGAACTGTTCTGCAGAGAACCCAGAAGTGCTACAGTACCATGTTGACACCTGAAGGGCCGTACCTGCAGCTACGTGGGAACGGTTCTCCGGGTTGTCTCTTGGGAAAAACCTCTTATAGAAGATTCTAGGTTCTTTATAGAACCTCTAAGAAAAGGGTTCTGCTGTCAGACAGGGTTCTTCTTGACTACACACAAATTCTAGACCCAAAACACCTAAAATTCACTCGTAGCTTTGAAAGAACCAATCAGTTATTTTTGCACCTTTACAATTGTTCAGTTGCCTTTGGTTCTAAGACGAACGCGTTCCGCTTGAATCCTTGCTCATAATGATAATTGGTTCTATGTAGAACCTTGAAGTGTTCCCCCAAAGGGACAGCTCTTTAACGTTCCAGATTTAACTTAACGTTTTAAAATCTAAATGTGTATTGATTATTTACAGAAGTATTAATAAAGAGTTCCTAATGGGTCAGTTGTTTTAGGAGGAACCTTTTCTACTTAAAGAACCTTCTGATCGCTTCTTTGCTTTTCTGAAGAGTTCTTTGCACCTGAAAAAAGGTTCTTTAAAATAGGTTCTTATATACATATCCATTTATATATACATAATTTCAGTTAGTAGGAAGATAAACAGTATGTTTGGAAATAACTGGTGCACAAATGGTCATGTGATGGAGGTCATGTGACAGCGAATAAAATCACTGCTTATTCTTAAATCAAAGTGTCATGTCTACTATAAATATGATTCTTAAGACGGTTCATTAAATGGAACCACACGCACACACACACACACGCACACACACACACACACGCACACGCACACACGCACACACACACAGGTTGTTTCTGTAAAAAACATGAAAGTAAATCGGGGTCAGAGCAGAGGGATTATGGGATAACGTGTGATGGCGGGATTTCAGGGTCAGGCACGAATTCTCTGTAACGCACGAAGTGTGAACGAAATGCCTTTAGCCATCCGACAGCGCGACTCTCACGTGACGTCCGAACGATCCAAACACGTCTCCTGTACAAATCTTCCCGGGAGACGAGCGTGTACTTACATTTTGGAGAAAATTAGAGTTAACGCTGTGAGAAAACAAATGTGAAATTAAGTCAGTGTGTTAAGTGATGCATTGAAATGAAACATTTGGTGAAAATAAAGAAATCACAGCACATCCTGAAGCAAGTGCTAATTTATTTTCAGATTTATTATTATTAGCTTTCTGTGCGTTTGAAAAAGTCAAAAGCAGCTAATAGTGAATGCTCAATTGACAAATTACGAGGTAATGAAAGAATTGATCATTGACAAGTCTGTCTTTTCACTAGGACATTCCGCCATTGCTCCAGCAATTTTTACTGCTTCACGCATCATTTTTGATCACACTGAAAATTTTCCATGTTGGGAATTTCGGGGTATATTCTACTTGGAATCTTATCTGATAGGAAAACACTGTGTACTAGGACTGTACGTAGAACTTTCCGTCCACAGAGGGACAAACTGAAGAAGATTTCCTCTTAAGTGTATTTGATTGACATGGGCTCTGCAAACGCTAACCCCGCCCCTAACGCTAACCTTGACCTTTAATAATATAACGTTTATTCGGAATTGGCACATCAGTCATGCGTGAGATCAAGGCGAATCAGGAAAATAGTAAGAAATCGTACGCACTGTGACATTTTGTGCTATAACGCGAGAAATAAATAAACATTCTCCGTTGCTTTTCTCAGGTAATATGTTTTTTTTTTCCTGCCGAGACAGATGCTTTAATCTTCTTTTTCCCGACAGGTTGCTCTGCAGCTGTTGCGCACCCCGGATCCAGGCTAATTTATTGAGTTGTGACAGCGCAGCTTAGACTCTATATATTAGTGTCTTTGTGCTGTGAAATGATCGTATAGCGACTCGCGGTTATTTTCAGATGATTCATCAGAACCCGCAGTGCGAGTGAGTCAGAGTAAGATACTGCGGTCACGGAAGAGGAAGAAAAAAAGAGGAAGAGAGCTGGGGAAGCACGCCTCGAGAGCTGCCTGTGTAATATAATTAATCATGTGTGATAATCAGCGTGTTAAAGATAGATGATTTAGCATTATTACAGTTTTCTATACACTATAACTACAGCGTATACAGCTCTGAGACGAGTCTGTCTGTCCTTTTATAAACGAATGTGCATTGCTCTAACAGTTAGCGCTTTACACAAACTCAAATTGAGACCTGTTGAGTTCTGCTCTTGGCCTGTGCCTTTGAAATCGAGAATGCACCGAGAAACCAATTAAGTGTGCCATGCTTCTTGAGTTTTGCATTACAAAGGGGGTATTGATAGACTGTGTGTGTGAGTGTGTGTGTGTGTGTGTGTGTGTGTGTGTGTGTACTGGCAGAGCAATCTTCACCCAAATGCCAGGTGTGTATAACCTGATAGCACCACGTGAGCGAGTCTGGTGCCAGGAACTTAAAGGAAAAAACTCAGCCACTGTGTTGATCAGCTGGAAAAAAAACCCCAAAAAACGCTAACTGCTTCCCGTCATGTTTAGCGATGCTGATGCTTGGGTGGGTGAAGTAGGGTTTTTTTTTTTGTTTTATTTTTTGCTTCTTTTTTTTCTGTAAGCCTATTTGATCTTTTTTTTTTCTCCGTCCCTCTTCGTGGCCCACAGCAGGTTCACTTTAGTCCGAGCCCTACACAAATTACAGGCTTAGTTAGCGAGCGTCCATGTCCTGGCATCCTCACCCTCACAGCTGCGGTTTTCCCTCGGATAGTTCCTGGACCGGGACTAGCGGTGGAGATAAATGCTCCAAACCTTCCCAGCTGGAAAATCTCCCGCAGTTGTTCTCTACGTTCGTGTGGTCACGTTACCAAGAACATGGCGGCTACTGGTTCCGGGAATAGTGTAGCGCTACATATAGAGACTTTTTAAAAATAGTTTTAGATCTTGACGTACAGTTTAAGTTTTACTTTGATTGGATTTTGTCACCGAATTACTTTATGAGGTTGTTCGTATTCTGAGAGAGAATAGAATAATTTCTATAATAAATCGGAGAGTATACGTAAAGAGTATATCAGGATAAGCATTGCATCGTGATAAATCTTATACCAGCACACACCGAGTTTGTCTCACAACTCCCTTTGTTGTGGTTCGTGTGATTTCTGTGATCAGCATTTCCCATGATGCCGTTTGATCTTGAGTGACTCAGAGCTTCTGGTTATTAGAATTTTAAATCTCATAAATGTTGGAATGTTAACAATATTGTGCACAGCAAATGATTAATATGACAGACGTTTTCAGAACATCGCAGGAACGTTAGTTTAACCTTCTTAGAACCTGTTAAACACTTTACTGACTGTTCTGGTGACGTTCTCTGTTTGCTCGGGTGTTTGAGATTGTCTGAGGATTTCGCAGACAAAATGAACATTAATATTTGTCTTTAAAGCGAGATCAGTTACAGAACTCGGAACTAAACAGAACACAGAACCAGACAGAACTCTAAATCTGATGGAATCTTGAACCATATGGAACTGAGAACCAGAAATGTCTCAGAACCAGAAGAGTTTTAGAACCAGAAGTATCTTAGAACCAGAAAGAACAATAAACCACATGGAACCTTGAACCAGACAGAACGCTGGAACTAAGGGAACCTTGAACCATATGGAACTGAGAAACAGAAGAGTCTTGGAACCAGAAGGAACTCTAAACCAGACAGAACTCAGAACCAAAAGAATCTCAGAACCAGAAGAATTTTAGAACCAGATGGAACGCTAAACCACATGGACCTCTGAACCAGAAAAAATTCAGAACCAGAAGAATCTCGGAACCAGAAGAATTTTAGAACCAGATGGAACGCTAAACCACATGGACCTCTGAACCAGAAAAAATTCCGAACCAGAAGAATCTCGGAACCAGAAGAATCTCGGAACCAGAAGGATCTCTAAACCACATGGAACTCTGATCCAGACTTTTTCAGATAAAACTTGTGATTTTGTGTTTTTTCGACATGGTTAAACTAAACCCTATACGCTCAGCTTTCGAGTGGTTAGAGTCAGAACTCTGTTGCTAGGCAACCAGGAAACATGGACGCTGTATACAAGCTAGCTGTCGACTGACGTGTACGATCTCTCGACGTGACGTAAGTGTTTTGGGAAAACACAGAATTATCAGGAACATCAGTGTTTAGGTGGCTTTAAACGCTAACTTTTATGGGTTCTCGTGTTGAGAACTTATCTGGACTTTTAGAGTCAACACAGTGGAGTGAAGTCACGTGGAGGCTTTTCATACACACGGTGACCGGATTTACATTCCTGTTTACGGTCACATCAGAGGTCAGCGTGCAGTACGACGGTCACGTTAGCAGTTTAGTACAAAGTCCAGGAAAGCAAGAAAATGTTAAAATAATAATAAAAAAAAAACCCTGTGTCATACGGGGAGCACGGTCATGCTAATCACACTGTGACTCCGACACTGCGACTCTGTGTGATAAGCTGATAGCGAAGAGAAGAAGAACATGATGTAATGTCACGTGTGGAAACGTGATGTCCTTGTGAGGGAACATGCGTATCGAGCGTCCTGGTCCTCCAGCAGCAGCAGCAGCAGCAGCAGTGAGTGTTTCATTAAAACGCTGCGAGCCGTGAATAGTGAATACTCACTAATTGCTGCACGGCCTCATCTGTATGCCTGTTTAAACTCTCCGCCTGTAAAGCTTTACCTCTCGCATTCTCTCTCTCTCTCTCTCTCTCTCTCTCTCTCTCTCTCTCTCTCTCGCCTGGGGTGCTTGTTTGTTCTGATGTAACAGGAGTTTAAATAAGGAAAGACGCCGGAGCTGCTCTAATACTACAGCATGGAAAAGGAGCAGCACCTTCCATTTTAATACATACTGCACACACACACACACACACACACACACACACACACACACACTGAGAGGAGAGGAAACATGACACGCTGTCGGGGCTTGTAATGAGATAAAAAGCTCACCTAGCATCTCTAGCAACGTCAGGACAAGTGGATTAGCATCTAAAATCTTTCAAAAATATCATTACACAAATAACACATCAGACTCAGCGGGACGAGTCGAATTCAACACATCACACCATCACACACTCGTGTTTAAGCCTCGGACTGTGTTTGAGTGGACAGCGTCTGTAACCCACAGCATTATTTCACTCAGAACTCTGTCCTGTGTGTTTAATTATGGGATTTGTAAAATTAGCAGGGATCCATGATGAGTCCAGAATCGGACGGCTTGATAAAACTAAGAATAAAAATATTTTTAAAAAATTAAAAAATAATAATCAGATAAACAGGGTACAAGGTGTGATGAACTTTAAGTTCCTTTTTTTGCATTCTGATTTTTGGATTTTAAAAAAAACCCAAATTGACTGTATTTATTCCATTTTTAATTTCCTTGTAATTTTTTTCATTCTGATTTTTTAAGTTATAATTTTCTTGTACTTAATTAGTTTTTTTTTTTAGATTTAATTAATTATTTATTTATTTATAAATTATTTTTATTTGTTTATATATTTTGTTCTGTACATTCTCCTTGTGTTTATTCCATTTTAACTTGTTTTTTGATAAAAAAAAACAAAAAAAACAATTTCCTTGTGTTTAATCATTAAAATAATTTTTTTTTTTCTGATTTTAAAAAATACAATTTCTGTGCATTTTTATTCTGTTTTAAGGTTTTGTTTTTTTCCATTCATTCTCCAAAATATTAGCAATATAGACAAATAATTTGGTTTAGACAAAAATTAAATTTTTTCCTCAAAATTTTATCATATTTTAGTTATTTCATTGGCATTTTAGTTTAGATTTAGGTCACGAATCCGCATCTTTACACAGAATTTATATATATATATTTTAAAAAGCCTCCGACACACAGTTTTGCCTCAGACGGCTTCCTGTTCACTATGTGCGCTCACTACATCGAGTGTGTGTGTACAGCCAGTGGATGTCCCCTATGCAGTGCATTATACGCCTTATATGCCGCATTAGAAACTGCTGAATGAGATATCGCTTTGAGAACGCACACCTTGTTCCTGTTTATGTAATTACAGAATCAGAACATAATTAGAAAATATATTTTCATACAAGAAGCAACACGAGGATCATAAACACGCTTTTCGTTAAGCGATTAAAGTAGAGCGTGGATTGGTTTAAAAATAAGAATGTGAAATCAGACCGGGTTTCAGAGACAAGGCTGATGGATTACATGAGACGTGATGACCAGTCGATCCTAAACACTCGGCCTGAGAGCTTTAAAGCTCCGTGTGTGTGTGTGTGTGTGTGTGTGTGTGTGTGTGTGTGAGAGAGAGAGAGAGAAACAGAAGATGCTGCTAATCATTCAGTGGCCCAGCAGGTGCTCAGAGACCTTCAACTGGCAAAACGCCACACGACGTTTTCCAACAGATTTTCTAACTAAAAGCCCTAAGCTTCATCCCTGAGCTGTGAGAGGCGGCTCAGTTCGCACATCCTAATCCACACTGGGTTTCGCACTTTATTTTCACACTGCTGGGACTCAAATCCGTCTCCACGTGAGCTGGAATGACGTTTTTGACATAACGATTGTAAAAATATCAGTGCTGGTCGCTTATTCATGTCCAGGTGTGAATAAGAACGGTTTTATTGTTCAGTCAGATCCCAGCTAGCAAACTAATGACTTCAGAACGTCCTCGGAAGTTACAAGGACATTATTTTGTAGCACAAAGAATCAGAATGTTCCAGAAACATCTTCCAGCTAGTAGAGAAATGCGTGTTATTGAACGTCCTTTTAATGTCGCTACGGCAATACCGCAATATAACGTTAGTTATGTCGTAGTTATCGATAGCAATAACAATAAACATGTTATAAGTCAGTAATAAACACTGTGTGTGTGTGTGTGGTGCTGTTATGGTAAAATAATCAGCGTGGACGATGAGATGAAGCGGAGTTACTGACGCAGAGTTGATGATTTTCCTGTAACAGCATGTCCATAAGTGTTTTATTCCTCTTATACCACAGCAGTTTGTCAACAATTACGTTTTTATTCATTAAAAAGACAACATGTTGTACTTTTCATCAGTTTAGAGTTACAGCTAACATCATGGAACGTCCTATTCTCATTTACGTTATAGCAGCTATAAACGGTCTTTCCCTCACCGAGAAACCGCAAAGAAGCGTAAACTCCTCTGTCCTGAAGATGTCGGAAAACCTACAGCTACATCTTTACCTCCGACTGTTACAAAGCGCTGACACTGGAGACTCCTTCTGTAAACGTTACATAATTGTCTATTACACGTGTTTTTTAATCCATTGATTTGTCGCATCCGTCGTACAAGTCCCTGTGAATGAGCGGTTACTATAGAAACCATAACAATTAATCAAGATTCATTTAATCATTTAATCAATACCTTCTGACCAATCAGAATCCAGAATTCAGCAGCGCCGTGATGTACAAATGTACGTCTTTTATTTCGCTAGTCGCCACATCTAGAGGATGCAGCGAACTTTTATGACTTGATGAGTTTCGTAAGAACCCGCTGTTGTACCTCTGCGGTACCTTCATACTGTCCGACAGCAGCGTCTCAAACACTTCTGTGAAGCTGCTTATTAGCGCCGTTATTTTTGTTATTTTCTTGATCAGATATTAAAGTGCGCTTTTTCTGAGTGCACACACACACACACACACACCACACACACACACACACACACACACCACACACACACCACACACACTTCTCATTAGAGCCACGAGTTTGTCATTTAGCATATTTCAGCCCCACCCACCCTATTTTAGCCCCGCCCCCTTTTATCCACAGCTCATGTACAAGAAACTGAAATGGGTTTTCATTAGTCAATTTCGAAAAAACACTAAAGATAGAATTTGGTGAAAATTTCCCACAATTCCACCAGCGGAGTGAAAACAAAAAAGTGTTAATTTTCTGAAATGTTTTACTTCTTTTGATTCTATATAGCCGCAAAGGAGAAGTGAATTCTCCACTCCGTCATCTCCACTTCCCTTTTTTTTCCCTCTGCTGCTCTGTCAGTTTTTTTCTTCTCTTCTTCTCTTTTCTTTCTTTCTTAATTGATTAGTTTTCTTTCTTCTGATTCGAATCACTTCAAATGCTTTCCTGAGACGACCATCACATAAAATTGAATATTTATAACTCGCTTTTATTGATGTAACCAAAGTAACGTTTGCTTATCGATGATATTTAAAATCCGTCATCATCAAGTGAAGGTTCCTGCTGTGTTTGCGCCCTACTTAGGGAGCTATACGCCCTACCTAGGGCCCTACATGTGCGGAGTAGGACGCCGTTTGAGATGCAGCCACAGAAAATCCTCGACTCATCATGTTTTGTTGTATTGTTTTGTTGTATTGGTGTCTGATAAATCGTGTGCTCCTCTGTATTGTCGGTAACAGTTAAAAGTATTGGCACCTTTTGTTTGCCGGAGATACATCTCTCTCTCTCTCTCTCTCTCTCTCTCACACACACACACACACACACACACACACACACACACACACACACATTTTAACATCAAGTAAAATCACGCGTAGGTGTGTAAACATGCACGTGAAGGTGGTGCAGGTGTGAAGACGAGATACACGACTTGTTTCATGTGGTTAAGTCTGTCAAGAGAAAGAGGTTCGCATTGCAGCGTGTGCTTCACACGAAGAGTGTTTTCTCACACACACACACACACACACACACACACACACACACACACACACACCTCTTGTTCAGTAACAGCGGCGTGTGGAATGCATCTCCACAGAGCACCTTTTGTTTCACTGCACCGGATGTATCACCGATCTGAGAGGTGTTTTTCGAGCTCACCTGATACGACAGATTCAGACTACGGCACTTACACAACCACCCCAGTGCACACACACACACACACGCACACACACACACATGCACACACACAGTGATATTACATAACGTCTGAGCCATGTGTCGTATAACTGAAACCCATAGCCGTGGTTTTTTTCTGCAGTTACAGAAACGTCTAAACCCTGAGACACGTCGGTTCACATTCCTCATCCTCATCACTACACTCCTCTGCTTTTATTTTTATAAATACAGTGTTTTGAGGTGAATAAGTGAAGAATAACACAGGACTTTAAAGGCTTAAATGCTTTCTTAGCTCCTAAAATGTTAGCAAACGTCTTTTCTGGAATGTTTCACAAAGCTGCTTTGTTTACCAAGCTTAAAATGCAGAGAATGGCATTTTGTGTTTAGCCCCGCCCCTTCGTCTCAGTGACACGGGTGATACAGTACTGGATCAGTATTAGATCAGTAGTATCAGATGAGTATCAGATTATTATTGGATCAGTGTCCAATCAGTATCAGATTCATCTTTGGATCCGTATCAGATCAGAGTTTTTTTTTTTATGAGTATCACTTCAGTTTTGAATCAGGATCCAATCAGTAATTAGATCAGAACTAAATCAGTATTGGATCAAAAATGAATCAGTAATTAGATCAGAACTAAATCGGTAAGTAGATCAGTATCGAATCAGTATCGCTTCAATATCGGATAAGTATCAGATCAGTATTGGATGAGTATCGGATAAGTAACGGATGAGTATCGGATCAGTATTGGGTCAGTATCGGATAAGTATCGGATCAGTATTGGGTCAGTATCGGATGAGTATCAGATAAGTAACGGATGAGTATCGGATAAGTAACGGATGAGTATCGGATAAGTAACGGATGAGTATCGGATAAGTATCGGAT